>CM059815.1:43257632-43325132 GCA_030435695.1 Brachymystax lenok tsinlingensis
ACGTATAATATAATGTAATAAAACGTATAATATATAATATAATGTAATAAAACGTATAATATATAATATAATGTAATATATAGTATAATATATAATATAATGTAATATATAGTATAATATATACCGTTAGCAGATGCTTTCATGCAAAGCAATTTACACTGATACATTCTACAAATGGGTGGTCCTGGGAAGTGAACCCACTACCCTGATGTTACAAGCACCATGCTCTACAATTGTTAGCTTTACCTTGTCAGCTCAGGGATTCGATCCAGCAACTTTTTGGTTACTGGCCCAACACTCTAACCACTAGGCTACCTGCTGCCCCAAAAGGACTGCAAGCTTTGGGGAGGCAGGCACCTGGAAACACACGAACACTCTGTCGCGTTTATGTATCAGTCTGAGGACCATGAGGTTACTGTACAGAAATGGTTACACAACAAGTAACCTGGTCAAAGCAACAGCCCCCCAAAATGGCCAAGGGACCTCAGCTCTGAATAACAAGTAACCAAGGATCTATAGGTGCAGGTGTTTTTGTAGAAAGCTTTTGTTCTTAGATATTGAGGCAGCGAGTTGTGCTGCTGTAAGGATTGTAGGTAGGCAGGCAGGTGAACGAGAGGTAAAATGAGGGATGAGAGTGGGTGGGAGGGAGTGGTGGTGTTCTAACAGGGTTGTGTATCGGTAGGCAAGCTAATGAGGAAGAGTAAGGAAGGATGGATAGAGAGCGGAATGGATGGAAGCAGGGAGCAGAGAGTTTTGCTGCTGTAAGGATTGTGGGTATAGGCAGGCAAGTGAACAAGAGAGGGAGGGAGGTATAGAGGAGGGAGGGAGGGATAGAGGGAGAAAGGCAGGGATAGAGGAGGGAGGGAGGGAGGGAGGGAGGGAGGGAGGGAGGGAGGAGGGAGGGAGGGAGGGAGGGAGGGAGGGAGGGAGGGAGGAGGGAGGGATAGAGGGAGAAAGGCAGGGATAGAGGAGGGAGGGAGGGATAGCGGAGGGAGGGAGGGAGGGAGGGAGAAAGGGAGGGAGGGAGAAAGGGATAGAGGAGGGAGGGAGGGAGCAGTCTGTGCTTGACGGACAGCGCTGACAGCACAGAGCAGCGTGGGGTTCAGCATCTCTCCGTCTCCAGGATGAATCGCCTGGCCTTCTCAATGAGCTACCTGGGCTGGGTATTATCTGCGTAATTAAACTCTGCAAATGAAAGCAGCACCTACTAGGCGCACTAACAACAGTGGGAGGGAGAGGTAGGCGGGGATGCTCTGGCTCCAGACTCAATAATAGGATCGACCCTCCCCCTCGAAAAGCCACTGTGAGAGACACAGGCCCGGGATAGACATGATGACGTCATAGCAAGAGTGGGAAAAGAGAGAACACAAAAGAATAGAGCGTCACACACCTGCAGGGCTCAGTGATGCGATTAGCTGATTGGTGTAGGATGCAAGGACCATGACTGGCCTGGAGAGACGTGATTGGCTCGCCACTGATGACATTGATTACAGTCATGCAGTCAATTACAGTCAACCGCCCCCCCAAAAAATACAAAAAATAAAACATATCGGAACAGAACGTACTGTACCTTCAGCCTGCATTGTAATGTACTGTAAGATATTATTCTATAGTCAGGGCCGGTTACAGGCATAAAGCGGCATGAGACACGTGGCTGTGCATCAGTGGTTTTTCCTCACTCCATTAGCCCTCGACATTTAGTCTTAAAAATACCTTTTACATTTGAGTCATTTCATCCATCATTAGTTTTAGTTATTATCAGTCGACTAAAACTAGGCAGCCATTTTAGCCACATAATAGTTTAGTGCATTGTTTTTTTTCTTCTATTAAATAATGAATATTTAATATTGTGCACATTCAGATAGCCTTGTCCAACTAGGCCTTGTCCAACTAGGCCTACAATCCCTTTGAATACCTTAGCTGGCAACCTTGTGGCAGATTGTAACCAATGCCAGCCATAATTAACCCTATAGGCTATAAAGTCTTGGCTACAGGTTAAGCCAATTTACAGCTCAGATTTTCTCCCCATCATAATGTCAAGGCTGTTAAATAACATTGGTTTCCTTGAAAAAGAGGAGAAATGTAGCTTTACAACAACAACAAAAAAAGTCATTTGTATACCGACTCGGACAGTGGCAACACAGACGACTGGTAAAATAGAGCTTCTGATTTGATCAAAGCAAACATAAAAGTAAGGAAAAAAAATTGTAATTGTTTTAGTTACAAGTCCAGTGTCCTGGTTCCTCATCAGTTCAGAAGACTTAAGAGTGACTGAAGAGAGAACCTCCTGGGAGCTGCGTGTGAGAGCCCTGCAGGTGAGCTCAATCAATGAAGAAAATGTAAATTCAGCCAATGAGAGGAATGCATTAAATATTCTGCACCGCATGCCATGTTTAGGATTGGACAAAGCAGACGGAAAAAAGAGCTTCATGTCAAATTAATGTCCATTAAGTCTCAAGGGGAATTCTCGTCTCGTCACATTTTCATCGACTAAAATATAAAAGTTATTTGTAATAGTTATTTTTTCCCCATCTGATCTCATTACCGTCATAGTTCATTTAAGAAATGTTTTTTACATTTTTATTTTATTTTACTAGGCAAGTCAGTTATGTGTCTATACTGTCTAGGGCCCCTAAAAGGCTAGGGCCAGCCCTGTCTATAGTGTATGGTGTATTCATGTGTCTATACTGTCTAGAGCCCCTAAAAGGCTAGGGCCAGCCCTGTCTATAGTGTATGGTGTATTCATGTGTCTATACTGTCTAGGGCCCTTAAAAGGCTAGGGCCAGCCCTGTCTATAGTGTATGGTGTATTCATGTGTCTATACTGTCTAGGGCCCCTAAAAGGCTAGGGCCAGCCCTGTCTATAGTGTATGGTGTATTCATGTGTCTATACTGTCTAGGGCCCCTAAAAGGCTAGGGCCAGCCCTGTATAGTGTACTGTAGGTCAGCTGTTCCTTTCTACGTAACAAATTAAAAGCCAATATTTATTATAATTATTATTATTACAAACTATTTTCATTGTGAAAAGTAATGAAAAAGCACGTATAATATCATTAATATTCCCAACTGTTATAGTTATTGTGTAATAATGGTGTATTCATGTGTAATAATGGTGTATTCATGTGTAATAATGGTGTATTCATGTGGAATAATGGTGTATTCATGTGGAATAATGGTGTATTCATGTGTAATAATGGTGTATTCATGTGGTATAATGGTGTATTCATGTGGAATAATGGTGTATTCATGTGTAATAATGGTGTATTCATGTGGAATAATGGTGTATTCATGTGGAATAATGGTGTATTCATGTGGAATAATGGTGTATTCATGTGTACAAATTGTGTATTCATGTGTAATAATGGTGTATTCATGTGTAATAATGGTGTATTCATATGGAATAATGGTGTATTCATGTGTAATAAAGGTGTATTCATGTGGAATAATGGTGTATTCATGTGTAAAAATTGTGTATTCATGTGTAAAAATTGTGTATTCATGTGGAATAATTAGCCTAGGCGGTATGTGTGGTGTTGCTACTCTCCGCTCAGTGTTCTAACCAAAAGGTTCCACCTTCCGAAATGAGTCATTGAGTGAGAAATGGTCAATTAACGACCATACTATCACGATGCGTAACCTATTGTATGTACTATACTATCACACTGTGTAACCTACTGTAGGTACTGAAGTGTACTGTATATACCAATGGTCTATTGTCAGCATCAGAACGGCTAAATATCTGGAGGTGCTTTTCCTGTTACTGTACAGCATTTACCGTGGACCAAAGTAATTTAAACCGCTTTGTTTCACAGCACACCACTTTGCCCCGAAATCAATAAATATCAATCCCTGCCGATAGCTAGCTCCCTCAAAGACCTGCAGGTTCTGATGTTTTCTTCTCCATAGAAGAGAGGCTGGGCTCCTGCTGTTGCCTGACAACACCTGAAACAGCCCGGAGCCATTCAGCATGGGAAGGGAGGTGAAATAGACACACTTTGGAAGGAAAACGTCCTTCAGGACCGCTTCCCAAATGGGACCCTCTCTATAATATAGTGCACTACTTTTAAGGGGCTAAAAAAGTTATAGTTCATGGGCTCTGGTCTAAAGTAGTGCACTATATAGGGAATAGGGCCCTGGTCTAAAGTAGTGCACTATATTCGGGAATAGGGCCCTGGTCTAAAGTAGTGCACTATATAGGGAATAGGGCTCTGGTCTATAGTAGTGCACTATATAGGGAATAGGGCTCTGGTCTATAGTAGTGCACTATATAGGAATAGGGCTCTGGTCTAAAGTAGTGCACTATATAGGGAATAGGGCTCTGGTCTATAGTAGTGTACTATATAGGGAATAGCACTCTGGTCTATAGTAGTGCACTATATAGGGAATAGGGCTCTGGTCTATAGTAGTGCAATATATAGGGAATAGGGCTCTGGTCTATAGTAGTGTAATATATAGGGAATAGGGCTCTGGTCTATAGTAGTGCACTATATAGGGAATAGGGCTCTGGTCTATAGTAGTGTAATATATAGGGAATAGGGCTCTGGTCTATAGTAGTGCACTATATAGGGAATAGGGCTCTGGTCTATAGTAGTGTAATATATAGGGAATAGGGCTCTGGTCTATAGTAGTGCACTATATAGGGAATAGGGCTCTGGTCTATAGTAGTGTAATATATAGGGAATAGGGCTCTGGTCTATAGTAGTGCACTATATAGGGAATAGGATCCTGGTCTAAAGTAGTGCACTACATAGGGAATAGGGCTCTGGTCTAAAGTAGTGCACTATATAGGGAATATGGCTCTGGTCTATAGTAGTGCACTATATAGGGAAAAGGGTTCCATTTGGGACACATCCATTCTACTGGGCATTCCCTAACTGATACTATTGCTGGGCTAAACATCCTTTAAACTACCTCTCCAGTCTGACTGGGAGATTTCCTACAAAGATTATATTTATTGATTTCCACGAGCTAAAAGCCAAGTGAAAACAGTAAAGACGCAGCTAGAGAAATGCTCTCCAGTTCTGATACACCAGGTGCTTGCAGCCTTTTACAGTGTACAGAGGCTCAATGGGCTAAGCTAATGCCCTTCACCCAGGAGGACGTTTTCACATCCAGTTCTTCACATTCATTCTCAGACATGTAATCTAGTAGATTAGTCTTTATCAGAGTGGTTTTCAAAATAGAAGCCTTAGTTGCTACATACATTTTTTGGGGGACTTATAAATGAAATGATATGTAATGATATGTAACCCAGTGATTCTTGAAGAATATAAATTATAAACGCATCATGAGCTTTGTTCTATCATCAGAGAAGGGCTATTCTTGACTGGATGAGGAGAGAGAGAGAGAGAGAGAGAGAGAGAGAGAGAGAGAGAGAGAGAGAGAGAGAGTAGAGAGAGAGGTAGAGAGAGAGAGAGGGAAAGACTATTCCTGTGTGTGTTTGGTGGGGGAAGGGTGGGGTGGCACGCAGAGAAACACCACATACTCCTACTGGCAGGAATAGACTGTCTTCCTCCCTTCAGGCAGGAATAGACCGTCTTCCTCCCTTCAGGCAGGAATAGACCGTCTTCCTCCCTTCAGGCAGGAATAGACCGTCTTCCTCCCTTCAGGCAGGAATAGACCGTATTTCTCCCTTCAGGCAGGAATAGACCGTCTTCCTCCCTTCAGGCAGGAATAGACCGTCTTCCTCCCTTCAGGCAGGAATAGACTGTCTTCCTCCCTTCAGGCAGGAATAGACCGTCTTCCTCCCTTCAGGCAGGAATAGACAGTCTTCCTCCCTTCAGGCAGGAATAGACTGTCTTCCTCCCTTACCTTTCTAATCACATAACTGACGTCTACCTTCGCTACGAGCCAAATCACTTTCGCCCATTTAATAACGGATATCTAATAAGCTCGAGCATTAACAGACTGGCTTGATGGATAACACGTCATCAATGATGATGAAGATATTTAATTCTGTAGAGTAGTAGTGGTGCCAGACAACAGAGAGCTCCTGCAGCATAACCTACTGCCTGGAGGAGGGGCGAGCAGGTAGCCTAGTGGTTAGAGCATTGGGCCAGTAACCGAAAGGTTGCTGGATCGAATCGACAAGGTACAAAATCTGTCGTCCTGAGCAAGACAGTTAGCCCACTGTTCCCTGGGCGCCCGAAGACGCGGATGTCGATTTAAGGCAGCCCCCCCCCGCACCTCTCTGATCCAGAAGGGTTGGGTTAAATGCAGAAAGACACATTTCAGTTGAAGGCATTCAGTTGTACAACTGACTAGGTATCCCATTTTCTGTAATTTGTAAATATGAGACAATTAGGTAAAGGTCCATTGTTCAGAAATCAAGTTAAAATAATCAACATATTTTTAAGCAAATCTGCCTTAAAACGTTTGTTTTATATTTCTGGCTAATATTGGCCATGGACGAGCATATGAAGTTCCCTAAGTCATTTTATAGTATCACCCGGCACTGGCGTCAAACCCAGTCCCTTTACATTGAACTCACTTGAATGTGGCATCATGGGCGTGTAGACCTTGGGGTCGATGGTGCCCATGGGTGGAGGCAGGAGGGGGTTGGCGAAGCTTCGTAGAGGGTGCGTGGGCCTGACGCAGGCGGTGGGGATGGTACGGGTCGAGGTACCCCCGCCCTCCTCTGTGCCAGGGAGAGAGAGCTCCCCTTTACCTCCTACACCTGGCTGACTGCTGCTGCTCATCAAGGTCTGCTGCTGCTGCACCCCCAGGGTAGTGCTGCCCTCTGTCGATATCGCTGTACAGAGAGACAGAGAAACAGATTAGTTAGTTCCACCTGTTAGTTAATTAGTTAGTTAGTTAGTTAGTTGGTTGGTTAGTTATTATATTATAGATGTCTTTGATCTATATCTTGAAGCTATAAAAAAAATCACAACAATTGATAAAAATAGAAGCAAACGGAACAGTAACCTCATGCTCTTGACAGTAACCTCATGCTGAGAGACCCAGGCTGCCCTACTCATAGTAACCTCATGCTGAGAGACCCAGGCTGTCCTACTCCTAGTAACCTCATGCTGAGAGACCCAGGCTGTCCTACTCCTAGTAACCTCATGCTGAGAGACCCAGGCTGCCCTACTCCTAGTAACCTCATGCTGAGAGACCCAGGCTGTCCTACTCCTAGTAACCTCATGCTGAGAGACCCAGGCTGCACTACTCCTAGTAACCTCATGCTGAGAGACCCAGGCTGCCCTACTCATAGTAACCTCATGCTGAGAGACCCAGGCTGCCCTACTCATAGTAACCTCATGCTGAGAGACCCAGGCTGTCCTACTCCCAGGCATCACGATCATTAATATTTCCCTCTTATCTTAGCTATCTTTCAACACTCTAATGTACATCAAATATGCTTCCCCGTTACTTCAACCAGTCCATTCACGTAACATGAAGGATGAAAGCTGATCTCATTACCGTGCATTAGGAATGAATGTCCATATATACACCCTGTCTAGGATGACTGAAAACAACATACTTCAAACATGCCAATGAGAGCCAATCATGTGTTTGCTGAGTAAATGAGAATATGTTTCTGTTTACATGACTAGTAGAGAATGACACCTAGTTTCGAGGGGTGTTTCAAAACACTAATCTACAGTCTTTTGAATTTTTTATTTACTAGGACAACAAAAACAACACAAGGGATAGACAGCGATACAGATAAAAATGAAGCCCGCACCACAAAACAACTATATCCAATACATAAGTAACAGATAACAAAACCTATGAATTCTAATGTATTCATTAATTAATCAGTAATCACAAAAAACTATATCTTTATGGTTTGTTGGAATGTGTGTGTGTGTGTGGGGGTTAGGTGATGTTGACATTACACTAATGTCTGGTTGGCATTACACTAATGTCTGGTTGACATTACACTAATGTCTTGTTGGCATTACACTAATGTCTTGTTTACGTTACACTAATGTCTTGTTGGCATTACACTAATGTCTTGTTTACGTTACACTAATGTCTTGTTGGCATTACACTAATGTCTTGTTTACGTTACACTAATGTCTTGTTGGCATTACACTAATGTCTTGTTTACGCTACACTAATGTCTTGTTGGCATTACACTAATGTCTTGTTTACGTTACACTAATGTCTTGTTGGCATTACACTAATGTCTTGTTTACGTTACACTAATGTCTTGTTGGCATTACACTAATGTCTTGTTTACGTTACACTAATGTCTTGTTGGCGTTACACTAATGTCTTGTTTACGTTACACTAATGTCTTGTTGGCATTACACTAATGTCTTGTTTACATTACACTAATGTCTTGTTGGCGTTACACTAATGTCTTGTTGGCATTACACTAATGTCTTGTTGATGTTACACTAATGTCTTGTTGACGTTACACTAATATCTTGTTGGCATTACAATAATGTCTTGTTTGGCATTACAATAATGTCTTGTTGGCATTACACTAATGTCTGGTTGGCGTTACACTAATGTCTTGTTGGCATTACACTAATGTCTGGTTGGCATTACACTAATGTCTTGTTTACGTTACACTAATGTCTTGTTGGCATTACAATAACGTCTTGTTGGCATTACATTAATGTCTTGTTGGCATTACACTAATGTCTTGTTTACGTTACACTAATGTCTTGTTGGCATTACACTAATGTCTTGTTTACGTTACACTAATGTCTTGTTGGCATTACACTAATGTCTTGTTTACGTTACACTAATGTCTTGTTGGCATTACACTAATGTCTTGTTGACGTTACACTAATGTCTTGTTGGCATTACACTAATGTCTTGTTTACGTTACACTAATGTCTTGTTGGCATTACACTAATGTCTTGTTTACGTTACACTAATGTCTTGTTGGCGTTACACTAATGTCTTGTTGGCGTTACACTAATGTCTTGTTGGCGTTACACTAATGTCTTGTTTACGTTACACTAATGTCTTGTTTACGTTACACTAATGTCTTGTTGGCATTACACTAATGTCTTGTTGGCATTACACTAATGTCTTGTTGGCATTACACTAATGTATTGTTGGCATTACACTAATGTCTTGTTGGCATTACACTAATGTCTTGTTGGCATTACAATAATGTCTCGTTGGCATTACACTAATGTCTTGTTTACGTTACAGTAATGTCTTGTTGGCATTACAATAATGTCTTGTTGGCATTACACTAATGTCTTGTTGGCATTACACTAATGTCTTGTTGGCATTACACTAATGTCTTGTTGGCGTTACACTAATGTCTTGTTGACGTTACACTAATGTCTTGTTGACGTTACACTAATGTCTTATTGACGTTACACTAATGTCTTGTTGGCGTTACACTAATGTCTTGTTGGCATTACACTAATGTCTTGTTGGCATTACACTAATGTCTTGTTGACGTTACACTAATGTCTTGTTGACGTTACACTAATGTCTGGTTGGCGTTACACTAATGTCTTGTTGGCATTACAATAATGTCTTTTTTGGCGTTACACTAATGTCTTGTTGGCATTACAATAATGTCTCGTTGGCATTACACTAATGTCTTGTTGACGTTACACTAATGTCTTGTTGACGTTACACTAATGTCTTGTTGGCATTACACTAATGTCTTGTTGACATTACACTAATGTCTTGTTTACGTTACACTAATGTCTTGTTGGCATTACAATAATGTCTGGTTGGCGTTACAATAATGTCTTGTTGGCATTACACTAATGTCTTGTTGGCGTTACACTAATGTCTTGTTGGCATTACACTAATGTCTTGTTGGCGTTACACTAATGTCTTGTTTACGTTACACTAATGTCTTGTTGGCATTACACTAATGTCTGGTTGGCGTTACACTAATGTCTGGTTGGCGTTACACTAATGTCTGGTTACGCACACCAATGTCTTGGTTACGTTACACTAATGTCTTGTTGGCATTACACTAATGTCTTGTTGGCGTTACACTAATGTCTTGTTGGCGTTACACTAATGTCTTGTTGACGTTACACTAATGTCTTGTTGGCATTACACTAATGTCTCGTTGACGTTACACTAATGTCTTGTTGACGTTACACTAATGTCTTGTTTGCATTACATTAATGTCCATTCTATCTTTACTGTGCTATAGAGCATAGGGGTCCATCTGAAATAAGATCTAAAGTATTTGTTGGTAAAAACGCCACGCGTCTTGGCCAGGGGCATTTAACACTGGTCTTTATATTTAACCAGTAAAACACCCTTGAGGTTAGACACGTATTTTACAGTCTTGGACATCTATGGCCCTTCTCCCTCCACCCTCCTCTCCTCTTCCTTCTACCTCGTTTGCTCTCTCCATCCAGCCAAAGTGATTTCCCCGACACTGAAACGAACTTAATTCCTGTCGCGGCCTAGCCTGAAGATTGCCCGCCGTCTTAAATGACAGATATAGGTCAATGAGCTATAAGCCAATTAATTGGGCTCTGTCCCGAATGGCACCTCATTCTTTAATTCATAGGCTGCACCTCCGTCACTCGGTCGAGTCATCCCAACGTCCTCAAGCAGCCATCCACCAGCAGTGCCATAGTGGTGCCCTGAAGACGTGATAAAGCCCAGATTCTGATAACAGTTTAGTCTAAATTGCACTATAGTGTCCTGGAATCATGATGACACTGATATAAAGTCGGGCAAATATTTATTCGCAAACAACTTTGCCATCATCGTTATCATCTCATCAAATTCTCACGTTAGACAGACGGCAATGTTGTCATCAAGCAGCAAAGTTCGACAAAAAAATAGCTAGCAATGCTAACGTTTGCTAGCTGAATTCTGCTGTAAAACACCCCTCAATCTGCACCTAAAGCCAATCTGGCGACATCAAAATGATGTGACGGAAGGTTTTCCTATGTATTATTTTGCATCCCTTTGAAATGTAATTGTATTTCCAAGCCAGTGTAATTTAATGAAATCTTCATCAATACCAATGCATTGAGTAGAATGGTCAGTCGGGACCAAGACTAACGTTGAAAACAATACTATGACGAAAATTTGCAACTAACCAATAGTGAACTGCATTTGACCAGGGCCCATTGGGCTATATAGGGGATCGGGTGTAAATGGTTAATACGTCTTGGCCTCAGTGTCATTTACTCGCCTTGCCAAGGCTGGGCTTAACACATAAGAGCAAAGCATGGAGTGTGACGGAGTGAGAGAGAAAGGACAGTCCTAATGAGAAGCAAATGTCTGTTTGAGAAATTGAGACCAGAGGCAAGAAGAGAGGAAGAAAGAGATAAGGAGGGATTGGATTGACAGGGAGGGAGGGAGGGAGAGACAGAGATTAAGAGGTGCAGAGGCCTTTTGAGAAAGTAAGAGACAGAGAGACAGAGAGAGAGAGAGACAGAGAGAGAGACAGAGAGTGAGGAGAGAGACGGATAGTGAGGAGAGAGAGGGAGAGTGAGGAGAGATAGAGGAGAGAGAGGGGAAAGAGAGAGGTAGAGTGAGGAGAGAGAGAGGGGGAGAGTGAGTAGAGAGAGAGAGATAAACAGTATAACAGAGATAGAGAGAAGAGAGGCTGACATACAGAATGACTGTAAACGGTACTGACTTCCACCTGTTGTGTAGCTGCGGTCCACGGTGAGGCTGGGGAAAGGCATCGGTCTGAGGGTGAACTTGGGGTGAGTGGTCAAAGTACCATGGCTGTACCCGCAGGTGGGCGAGGGCAGAATGCCAGGGTACTGGCTGCTCTCCAGCGTTGGCACTGGGATGGCACTGACAACAGCTGGGTAGAGGGGAGGAGAGACAGGAAACAGGAAACATAATGAGAGAAATTGAACAACAGGGTTAAAATAACCATGTAAATATAGTTAGCATTTCAAATGGCACCCGGGTTCATCCCATTTGGGACACAAATATAAACAAATAAACAGATAAACAACAACAGCCACCGTTTAGACTAAAACAGGAAAACAAAGTGTTTTTATTCTGGGTCATCTAGCCCAGGTTTATCCAAAGTAACTTACAGTACAGTATAGAACATTATAGAATCAATTAGCGACATTATAGGATCAATTAGCGACATTATAGGATCAATTAGCGACATTATAGGATCAATTAGCGACATTATAGAATAAATTAGCGACATTATACAATCAATTAGCGACATTATAGGATCAAATAGCGACATTATAGGATCAATTAGCGACATTATAGAATCAATTAGCAACATTATAGGATCAATTAGCAACATTATAGAATCAATTAGCGACATGATGTAATCAACTAGACATTATAGAATCCATTAGCAACATTATAGGATCAATTAGCGACATTATAGGATCAATTAGCGACATTATAGGATCAATTAGAGACATTATAGGCTCAATTAGCGACATTATAGAATCAATTAAAGACATTATAGGATCAATTAGCGACATTATAGAATCAATTAGCGACATTATAGGATCAATTAGCGACATTATAGAATAAATTAGCGACATTACAGAATCAATTAGCGACATTATAGAATCAATTAGCGACATTACAGAATCAATTAGAGACATTATAGGATCAATTAGCGACATGATGTAATCAACTAGAGACATTATAGAATCCATTAGCAACATTATAGGATAAATTAGCGACATTATAGGATCAATTAGCGACATTATAGGATCAATTAGCGACATTATAGGATCAAATAGCGACATTATAGAATCAATTAGCGACATTATAGGATCGAATTAGCGACATTATAGAATCGATTAGCGACATTATAGAATCAATTAGCGACATGATAGGATCAATTAGCAACATTATAGGATCAATTAGCGACAAAGTAGTGCTGTATACTCTGTATGGCCAACTGACTACCTATAAACACTTCATAACAGAATTAGAGGAGGTTCTTACTGAAGAAAGATTCTAAAACCCAGCCCTACAGGAACATCTAAAGACGGTTCATTAAGTGACAGAATGGAACAGGGATGGACTGCCTCTTAAGATGGTTCATTAAGAGACAGACTGGAACAGGGATGGACTGCCTCTAAAGACGGTTCATTAAGAGACAGACTGGAACAGGGATGGACTGCCTCTAAAGACGGTTCATTAAGAGACAGACTGGAACAGGGATGGACTGCCTCTAAAGACGGTTCATTAAGAGACAGACTGGAACAGGAATGGACTGACTCTAAAGACGGTTCATTAGAAGACAGACTGGAACAGGGATGGACTGACTAAAGACGGTTCATTAAGAGACAGACTGGAACAAGGATGGACTGCCTCTAAAGACGGTTCATTAAGAGACAGACTGGAACAGGGGTGGACTGACTCTAAAGACGGTTCATTAGAAGACACACTGGAACAGGGATGGACTGCCTCTAAAGACGGTTCATTAGAAGACAGACTGGAACAGGGATGAGCTGCCTCTTAAGACGGTTCATTAAGAGACAGACTGGAACAGGGATGGACTGCCTCTAAAGACAGTTCATTAAGAGACAGACTGGAACAGGGATGGACTGCCTCTAAAGACGGTTCATTAAGAGACAGACTGGAACAGGGGTGGACTTCCTCTAAAGACGGTTCATTAGAAGACAGGCTGGAACAGGGATGGACTGCTTCTAAAGACAGTTCATTAAGAGACAGACTGGAACAGGGATGGACTGCCTCTAAAGATGGTCCATTAAGAGACAGACTGGAACAGGAATGGACTGACTCTAAAGACGGTTCATTAGAAGACAGACTGGAACAGGGGTGGACTTCCTCTAAAGATGGTTCATTAGAAGACAAACTGGAACAGGGATGGACTGCCTCTAAAGACGGTTCATTAGAAGACAGACTGGAACAGGGATGGACTGACTAAAGACGGTTCATTAAGAGACAGACTGGAACAAGGATGGACTGCCTCTAAAGACGGTTCATTAAGAGACAGACTGGAACAGGGGTGGACTGACTCTAAAGACGGTTCATTAGAAGACACACTGGAACAGGGGTGGACTGCCTCTAAAGACGGTTCATTAAGAGACAGACTGGAACAGGGGTGGACTGACTCTAAAGGCGGTTCATTAGAAGACAGACTGGAACAGGGATGGACTGCCTCTAAAGACGGTTCATTAAGAGACAGACTGGAACAGGGGTGGACTGCCTCTGAAGACGGTTCATTAAGAGACAGACTGGAACAGGGGTGGACTGACTCTAAAGACGGTTCATTAGAAGACAGACTGGAACAGGGATGGGCTGCCTCTAAAGACGGTTCATTAGGGACAGACTGGAACAGGGATGGGCTGCCTCTAAAGACGGTTCATTAGAAGACAGACTGGAACAGGGGTGGACTGCCTCGAAAGACGGTTCATTAAGAGACAGACTGGAACAGGGGTGGACTGCCTCTGAAGACGGTTCATTAAGAGACAGACTGGAACAGGGGTGGACTGACTCTAAAGACGGTTCATTAGAAGACAGACTGGAACAGGGATGGGCTGCCTCTAAAGACGGTTCATTAGGGACAGACTGGAACAGGGATGGGCTGCCTCTAAAGACGGTTCATTAGAAGACAGACTGGAACAGGGGTGGACTGCCTCGAAAGACGGTTCATTAGAAGACAGACTGGAACAGGGATGGACTGCCTCTAAAGACGGTTCATTAAGAGACAGACTGGAACGGGGGTGGACTGACTCTCAAGACGGTTCATTAGAAGACAGACTGGAACAGGGAGGGACTGACTAAAGACGGTTCATTAGAAAACAGACTGGAACAGGGATGGACTGCCTCTAAAGACGGTTCATTATGAGACAGACTGGAACAGGAATGGACTGCCTCTAAAGACGGTTCATTAGAAGACAGACTGGAACAGGGATGGACTGCCTCTAAAGACGGTTCATTAAGAGACAGACTGGAACAGGGATGGACTGCCTCTAAAGACGGTTCATTAGAAGACAGACTGGAACAGGGGTGGACTGCCTCTAAAGACGGTTCATTAGAAGACAGACTGGAACAGGGATGGACTGCCTCTAAAGACGGTTCATTAAGAGACAGACTGGAACAGGGATGGACTGCCTCTAAAGACGGTTCATTAGAAGACAGACTGGAACAGGGGTGGAGGCTGTTCCCAACATGGAGTTAGACAGACAGACAGACAGACAGGCAGACAGACTGACTGGAGGAGAAAAATACTGGAGAACTAGTGACTGACTGAGCCTTGACCTTGAAAAGAGCCCTGAGGGCTTAAAGAAGGGAGGGAGAGAGGATGGAGAGTGGGATGCAGGAGGGGTGCTTTGCTGTTAAAACGCCCAGGGTACTCCACACAGAGAGAGAGAGATAGAGAGAGAGATCGCTATCTCTTAAACTGTCTCCGACCTGGAGGGGAGAAAGAATTGTCTGGTGTGTTGGTGTGTGTGTGTGTGAGATTTTTCTCCCATTTATCACTTCTAGAGTCTATCACAATAGTATCCGTCTGTACCTTGCAGAAGCCAGAGAAACCTCCATTATGCTGTCAATGTGACTTCCATTATATAGGAGTTCACTATACTGTAGTACTGAGGCTATTCTCTGTACTCACTATACTGTAGTACTGACTAGTGAGGCTATTCTCTGTACTCACTATACTGTAGTACTGACTAGTGAGGCTATTCTCTGTACTCACTATACTGTAGTACTGACTAGTGAAGCTAGTACTGAGGCTACTGATGCTACTGAGATGAGGGAGATGGGGGTAGAAGGGGGTATATGGGGGTAGATGGGGTAGATGGGGGTAGATGGGGGTTGCCAGGGGTAGATGGGGTAGATGGGGGTTGCCAGGGGTAGATGGGGGCAGATGGGGAAGATCGAGGTAGATGCGGGTAGAAAGGATGGATGGGCTAGTTGGGCGTAGATGAGGTAGATGGGGTAGATAGGGGTATATGGGGGAGGTGAGTTTAGATGAGGAAAATGAGTGTAGATGGCGTAGACGGGGGTAGACAGGTGTAGACAGGGTAGGCGAGGTACATGGAGTAGGTGAGTTAGATGGGGGTAGATGGGGGAGACTGAGGTAAATGGGGTAGATGGGGTAGATGAGGGTAGATGGGGGTAGATGAGGTAGATGGGGGTAGATGAGGGTAGATGAGGGTAGATGGGGGTAGATGAGGTAGATGGGAGTAGATGAGGGTAGATGGAGGGTAGATGAGGGTAGATGAGGGTAGATGGGGGTAGATGGGGGTAGATATGAGGGTAGATGGGGTAGATGAGGTAGATGGGGTAGATGAGGGTAGATGGGGGTAGATGAGGGTAGATGGGGGTAGATGGGGGTAGATGGGGTAGATGAGGGTAGATGGGGGTAGATGGGGGTAGATGAGGTAGATGGGGGTAGATGAGGTAGATGGGGGTAGATGGGGTAGATGGGGGTAGATGGGGTAGATGGGGTAGATGGGGGTAGATGGGGTAGATGACGGTAGATGAGGTAGATGGGGGTAGATTGGGGTAGATGGGGGTAGATGGGGAGATGGGTAGATGGGGTAGATGGGGGTAGATGAGGGTAGATGGGGGTAGATGAGGGTAGATGGGGGGGTAGATGGGGCAGATGAGGGTAGATGAGGGTAGATGGGGGAGATGAGGTATATGAGGGTAGATGGGGGTAGATGGGGGTAGATGAGGTAGATGGAGGTAGATGGGGTAGATGAGGGTAGATGGGGTAGATGGGGGTAGATGGGGTAGATGTGGGTAGATGAGGGTAGATGGGGGTAGATGGGGGTAGATGGGGTAGATGAGGGTAGATGGGGGTAGATGAGGGTAGATGGGGTAGATGAAGGTAGATGGGGTAGATGGGGGTAGATAGGGGTAGATGGGGGTAGATGGGGTAGATAAGGGTAGATGGGGGTAGATAAGGGTAGATGGGGGTAGATGGAGTAGGTGAGGTAGATGAGGGTAGATGGGGTAGATGAGGGTAGATGAGGTAGATGAGGGTAGATGATGGGGTAGATGGGGGTAGATGAGGAAGATGGAGTAGGTGAGGTATATGGGGTAGATGAGGGTAGATGGGGTAGATGGGGGAAGATGAGGGAGATGAGGTAGATGAGGGTAGATGGGGGTAGATGGGGTAGATTAGGAAGATGGGGTAGATGTTGGTATATGTGGCTAGATGGGGTAGATGAGGGTAGGTGGGGGTATGTGAGGGTAGATGGTGTAGGTGAGGTAGATGGGGTAGATGGGGGTAGATGGGGGTAGATGGGGGAGATGAGATAGATGGGGGTAGATGGGGTAGATGGGGGTAGATGAGGTAGTTGGGGTAGATGGGGGTGCAGATGGGGGTAGATGAGGTAGATGGGGGTAGATGAGGAAGATGGGGAGATGAGGTAGATGAGGGTAGATGAGGGTAGATGGGGTAGATGGGGGTAGATGAGGTAGATGTGGGTAGATGAGGGTAGATGGGGTAGATGGGGGTAGATGAGGTAGATGGGGGTAGATGGGGGTAGATGAGGTAGATGGGAGGTAGATGAGGGTAGTTAGGAGGTAGATGAGGGTAGATGGGGGAGATGAGGTAGATGGGGTAGATGAGGGTAGATGGGGGTAGATGAGGGTAGATGGGGGTAGATGAGGGTAGATGAGGGTAGATGCAGATGGGGGTAGATGGGTATGAGGTAGATGAAGATGGAGATGGGGGAAGATGGGGGTAGATGGAGGTAGATGGGGTAGATGAGGGTAGATGGGGTAGATGGGGGTAGATGGGGTAGATGTGGGTAGATGAGGGTAGATGGGGGTAGATGGGGGTAGATGGGGGTAGATGGGGTAGATGAGGGTAGATGGGGTAGATGGGGGTAGATAAGGGTAGATGGGGGTAGATGGGGGGTAGATTGGGGTAGATGGGGTAGATGGGGTAGATGGGGGTAGATAAGGGTAGATGGGGGTAGATGGAGTAGGTGAGGGTAGATGAGGGTAGATGGGGTAGATGAGGGTAGATGGGGTAGATGAGGGTAGATGATGGGGTAGATGGGGGTAGATGGGGAAGATGGAGTAGGTGAGGTATATGGGGGTAGATGAGGGTAGATGGGGTAGATGGGGAAGATGAGGGAGATGAGGTAGATGAGGGTAGATGGGGGTAGATTAGGAAGATGGGGTAGATGTTGGTATATGTGGCTAGATGGGGTAGATGAGGGTAGGTGGGGGTATGTGAGGGTAGATGGGTGTAGGTGAGGTAGATGGGGTAGATGGGGTAGATGGGGGTAGATGGGGGTAGATGGGGAGATGAGATAGATGGGGGGTAGATGGGGTAGATGGGGGTAGATGAGGTAGTTGGGGGTAGATGGGGGGGTAGATGGGGGTAGATGAGGTAGATGGGGGGCAGATGATGGGGAAGATGGGGAGATGAGGTAGATGAGGGTAGATGAGGTAGATGAGGGTAGATGGGGTGAGATGGGGGTAGATGAGGTAGATGTGGGTAGATGAGGGTAGATGGGGTAGATGGGGGTAGATGGGGTAGATGGGGTAGATGGGGGTAGATGGGGTAGATGAGGTAGATGGGGAGTGAGATGGGTAGAGGAGATGGGGGTAGATGGGGGTAGATGGGGGTAGATGGGGGTAGGGTAGAGGGTGAGGGTAGATGAGGGTAGATGGGGTAGATGGGGGTAGATGAGGTAGATGGGGGTAGATGGGGGTAGATGAGGAGTAGTTGGGGGTAGATGAGGGTAGATGGGGGAGATGAGGTAGATGAGGGTAGATGAGGGTAGATGAGGGTAGATGGGGTAGATGGGGGTAGATGAGGTAGATGTGGGTAGATGAGGGTAGATGGGGTAGATGGGGGTAGATGGGGTAGATGGGGGTAGATGGGAGGGTAGATGAGGTAGATGGGGAGTAGATGGGGGTAGATGAGGGTAGATGGGGAGATGGGGGAGATGGGGTAGATGAGGGTAGATGAGGGTAGATGGGGGGTAGATGGGGTAGATTAGGAAGATGGGGTAGATGTGGGTATATGTGGCTAGATGGGGTAGATGAGGGTAGGTGGGGGTAGGTGAGGGTAGATGGAGTAGGTGAGGTAGATGGGGTAGATGGGGGTAGATGGGGGTAGATGGGGAGATGAGATAGATGGGGGTAGATGGGGTAGATGGGGGTAGATGAGGTAGATGGGGGTAGATGGGGGTAGATGGGGGTAGATGAGGTAGATGGGGTAGATGAGGGTAGATGGGGTAGATGAGGGTAGATGGGGGTAGATGAGGGTAGATGGGGTAGATGGGGGTAGATGAGGGTAGATGTGGGTAGATGAGGGTAGATGGGGTAGATGAGGGTAGATGAGGGTAGATGGGGGTAGATGAGGGTAGATGGGGGTAGATGAGGGTAGATGGGGTAGATGGGGAGATGGGGTAGATGGGGTAGATGAGGGTAGATGAGGGTAGATGGGGTAGATGGGGGTAGATGAGGGAGATGGGGTAGATGAGGGTAGATGGGGGTAGATGGAGGGTAGATGGGGGTAGATGGGGTAGATGAGGGTAGGTGGGGGTAGGTGAGGGTAGATGGAGTAGGTGAGGTAGATGGGGTAGATGAGGGTAGGTGGGGGTAGGTGAGGGTAGATGGGGTAGAAGGGGAAGATGATGTTAGATGGGGTAGCTGAGGTAGGAGGGGGTCGATGAGGGTAGATGAGGGTAGATGAGGTAGCCTCTGCACACAAATAAAAGCATCTCGTTTATTTGTGTTAAAACTTTACATTAGTTCATAAAACAGCTCTTCAGTATGCCTACCAACACATGTGCCTTTGTTAAAACTTGTGATAATATACAGTCCCAGTCAGAAGTTTGGACACAGCTACTCATTCAAGGGTTTTTCTTTATTTGTACTATTTTCTACATTGTATAATAATAGTGAAGACATCAAAACTATGAAATAACACATAGGGAATCATGTAGTAACCCAATTTTTTTTAAGTATTTGAGATACCACAAAAGCAGCCAACAAGTGCTCAGTATATGTGGGAACTCCAAGACTGTTGGAAAAGCCTTCCAGGTGAAGCTGGTTGAGAGAATGCCAAGACTGTTGGAAAAGCCTTCCAGGTGAAGCTGGTTGAGAGAATGCCAAGACTGTTGGAAAAGCCTTCCAGGTGAAGCTGGTTGAGAGAATGCCAAGACTGTTGGAAAAGCCTTCCAGGTGAAGCTGGTTGAGAGAATGCCAAGACTGTGCAAAGCTGTCATCAAGGCAAAGAGTAGCTACTTTGAAGAATCTCAAATATAAAATATTTTTTTTTTGGGGGTACATGATTCCATATGTTATTTCATAGTTTTGGTGTTTTCATTATTATTTTGCAATGTAGAAAATTGTAACAATAAAGGAAATGAGTAGGTGTGTCCAAACTTTTGACTGGTACCGTAGTCAGTTTCTACCAATTAGACCGCAGTAGAGCCAGAAAAACGCATCGTAATTAGAATGTTGACATAACACAATGACATCAATTAATCTCACTAATATCATTTTAATATGGATTAATCATCTGGGACTGACTCTGTAGACCCATTTTAATCCTAATCTCATAATCTGATAATCAACTCAGATTATAACCTCTTCTCAGCAGAAATATGAGGTTGCAGCAGTAGAAACAGACAGAGGGGTCCTCTAACTCTCCTCTCCTCTCCTCCCCTCTCCTCTCCTCTCCTCTTTTCTCCTCTCCTCTCCTACCCTCTCCTCTTTTCTCCTCTCCTCGCCTCTTTTCTCCTCTCCTCTTTTCTCCTCTCCTCCCCTCTCCTCTCCTCTCCTCTCCTCTCCTCTCCTCTTTTCTCCTGTCTTCTCCTTCTCCTTAATGAACTGACATTACAGGAGATGACTAAAGGCTTTACCCGGACAGAAACATAATCAGTCAAAAAATATAATAAAACTTTCATTTTTTTCTCCTATATGTGTATATATATATATATGTGTGTGTGTATATGTATATGTGTGTTTACTGCTGTACATGTTTCTACTGCTGCAACCTCATATTTCTGCTGAGAAGAGGTTATAATCTGAGTTGATTATCAGATTATGAGATTAGGATTAAAATGGGTCTACAGAGTCAGTCCCAGATGATTAATCCAATTAAAATGATATTAGTGAGATTAATTGATGTCATTGTGTTATGTCAACATTCTAATTACGATGCGTTTCTGTCTGAACTGCGGTCTGATTAAAATGACTGCGGTACGGCATTCTTTCATCCTTTCGGGAAATGCTGACTAGTAAATGTAACGCCACAACGTGATGGCGGTGCTACCTCAGCATTTATGGGTGACGTTAAAATCCCATCCTCTGTAACCACCTCCTTTGGCCTCTTGTGTGTTTAAAAAGTGTCAGGGGGTTACGATACACATTACTGCACAGTGATTAACGAGCTGCTCTGATGAGGGTCTGATTAAAGCACAGACAGCGGGATATTACCATCTACAGCATGAAATCAACAGAAATAATAATAATGTGTGTGTGTGTGTCTGTGGTGATCTCATGCTGTGCAACGGCTATCAGGAGTGGTGCGTGTGATGGAGGCCTGTGTGATGGCTAGCAGTGGGTGCCTACAGCAGCCTAGCACTGTTAACGGCTGAGCATCACTGATCATGCCCACTGGGGTCCAGGTAGGTAGCGACTGAGCATGCCCACTGGGGTCCAGGTAGGTAGCGACTGAGCATGCCCACTGGGGTCCAGGTAGGTGATGGGGAGATTGACCTGAAACAGGCAGATCACCAGACAGCCGTGGAGTGACGGCCGGGGTCCTATACCTCCTCACACCTGTTCGCCCCTCCTCGACCTGCATCATGGCTCCTCACCAATGTTCCCTCACATTTTCAGCACTGACCAAATATCAGTTCTGCTCTGCGCAAACTTGAACGTTGTGAAAATTCTGTGCAACTTTCAGCTCAAGTTTACTGTTTACTTTACTGTGAACACTGAGGCTGTACCCGCTTTAAGTTACAGTTTTACTGTGAACACTGAGGCTGTACCCGCTTTAAGTTACAGTTTTACTGTGAACACTGAGGCTGTACCCGCTTTAAGTTACAGTTTTATTGTGAACACTGAGGCTGTACCTGCTTTAAGTTACAGTTAACAGTGTCCAAGTAGGCTACCGTGGCTATTTGATCATAATGTAGGCCTACCAGAGTGGCCTACCATCAAACACAATGGAGAAAATGCATCCCGTAACATTGGAAATAGCTGGTCTATCATTCAGACTACAGTAGTAAAATATATTGGCGGTCAAATGTATTCAAGTGAATGTAAAACATTAAAGGAATATTATTATAAACAATTTGCATTGTGAAAAGTGATGTAGAATTGCTTGTAATACCATTAAAAACATTTAAAAAATGCAGACCACAGGTTGAAAACCTGAGTCCCAGGTATAACACAGTGGGCATGTACTTTGTAGACACAGTGAGTCAAAGGTATAACACAGTGGGTATGTACTTTGTAGACACAGTGAGTCCCAGGTATAACACAGTGGGCATGTACTTTGTAGACACAGCGAGTCCCCTGTCACTATTCAGGATGGCAGTCGTTGTGCCGGATGGGAACGGGCTGTCTGATGGGTGCTCACAAATGGACAGTGTGGTTGGAGAGCCCAATCACGTTCAACCAGTAATAGGGTTCAACCAATCAGGATCCAACAACTGTAGCCTCCCTCCAGACCTGCTCAGTCTACAATCTATATTAGACTGTCTATGTTCAGTCTACAATCCAGATTAGACTGTCTATGTTCAGTCTACAATCCAGATTAGACTGTCTATGTTCAGTCTACAATCCAGATTAGACTATCTATGTTCAGTCTCAGATTAGACTGTTTGTCTATGTTCAGTCTCAGATTAGATTGTTTGTCTATGTTCAGTCTCAGATTAGATTGTTTGTCTATGTTCAGTCTCAGATTAGACTGTTTGTCTATGTTCAGTCTACAATCCAGATTAGACTGTATGTCTATGTTCAGTCTACAATCCAGATTAGACTGTCTATGTTCAGTCTACAATCCAGATTAGACTATCTATGTTCAGTCTCAGATTAGACTGTTTGTCTATGTTCAGTCTACAATCCAGATTAGACTGTTTGTCTATGTTCAGTCTACAATCCAGATTAGACTGTTTGTCTATGTTCAGTCTACAATCCAGATTAGACTGTTTGTCTATGTTCAGTCTACAATCCAGATTAGACTGTTTGTCTATGTTCAGTCTACAATCCCGATTAGACTGTTTGTCTATGTTCAGTCTACAATCCTGATTAGACTATCTATGTTCAGTCTACAATCCCGATTAGACTGTTTGTCTATGTTCAGTCTACAATCCAGATTAGACTGTTCGTCTATGTTCAGTCTACAATCCAGATTAGACTGTTTGTCTATGTTCAGTCTACAATCCCGATTAGACTGTTTGTCTATGTTCAGTCTACAATCCAGATTAGACTGTTTGTCTATGTTCAGTCTACAATCCAGATTAGACTGTTCGTCTATGTTCAGTCTACAATCCAGATTAGACTGTTTGTCTATGTTCAGTCTACAATCCCGATTAGACTGTTTGTCTATGTTCAGTCTACAATCCAGATTAGACTATCTATGTTCAGTCTACAATCCCGATTAGACTATCTATGTTCAGTCTACAATCCAGATTAGACTATCTATGTTCAGTCTACAATCCAGATTAGACTGTCTATGTTCAGCAATAACTGATCCAGAGAGGAGTCTGCATCCTGCCAGCCACGTCTCTGATCTGAGCTCAGTGGAGTGTCTCTCTCTCTCTCTCTCTGTGAGATGGATTCCGGCTGATCGTGATTAACTAATGCGCGCTAGTGGTTAGTGTGTGTTGTTAACTCACGGGTGTTGCTGGGCTGAGAGTCCATGGGGATCAGTAGCTTGGTACGTGTTGCCCTCCTGGCAGCTAGGGAGCGCTCTAACGTAGAGATGCAGCTGGAAGCCTCGTCGTTGTCTCCACCTGGAAGGAAAATAATTATTGTATGTATTGTCTATTTGGAAGTGTTGTTGACATTATATTGTTGTACTCAGGGCTCCCTTGTTAAATAAGATTCCTTTTTCATTGAGATTCCACCTGACTAAATGAAAAAAGGAAGAAGCCGTTGAACCAAAGACGATTACTGTCTAGGCAGGGGTCGCTAACCTTTATGACTTGAAAGTCATTTTTGTAAAAAAATAAAAAAATTAAAAAAAGTTTTGAGGGAGACACACAATTTTGAAGATTGAAGGGTGAAAAATTTCAGGGAGAATCAAAGTGAACATACAGTATGCTACAGGTTCCCTCTCGCCATCCCTCAGCTCTTCCTCCCTCTGGTTCGACCAAAAAGGGGACACTGTCTTCCAGCTGACGGGAAAAAAAACTCTAGTCGCACTTCATTACTTCAGCCTCGTTGCACCAATTCAAGTTGTTTACAAGAGAACGTGGAAATATTCCTTGATATTAAAAAGACACAAGCCTGATAATAATAATAATAACACGCAAGCCTACGGATCCACTTTGCAGGAAGTGGATAGGCTGGGAGAAGGAGTCTAT
Organism: Brachymystax lenok tsinlingensis; assembly: GCA_030435695.1. NCBI lineage: Eukaryota > Metazoa > Chordata > Actinopteri > Salmoniformes > Salmonidae > Brachymystax > Brachymystax lenok. The sequence continues at coordinate 43,282,033 of CM059815.1, forward strand.
GGCATATAAAAAGGGTTGACAGCGGTGAATAAAATCTTAAACGTGAAACTCACTCGTAATAAAAACAGCAGCTCTTTGTTGTATTTTGTTAACAGTTGCTCCTCTTGTCACGGGTTTTAAAATCTCACAAAGTAACAACTTCGACGTGGGCTGGTGGAAGCTGACGACACAGTGATCTGATCGGGCCAGCAGTAGGTGCACTTGATTTGAACTCCGGGTTTGTACTTTCAGACACATGAAATGGTTCTAAATGAGGAACACTTTGACTATCCGGCGCTCAGGGCCGCTGAATCAAGTGCACCTCCCACAAACAGCGCAAAACGGATAAAAAAAATCTAGAAATAACCAGGAAGTCGCAATGAGGGTTGAAGAGCTGCGTATGGCTCAGGAACCGTGGGTTTCCGACCCCTGGTCTGTGGAGTATGAGTTTAGTAGCCTCCCTCAGCAACCAAAGTGAGGAAAATGAACAAATATATTTCAAATCAAATCCAATTTTATTTGTCACATACACGTGGTTAGCAGATGTTAATGCGAGTGTAGCGAAATGCTTGTGCTTCTAGTTCCGACCGTGCAGTAGTATTCAGAACAGATGTAGACTATATTGCCTTTACTGCCTTGTTAACTATAAAAAATAAAAAAAATAAAACAAGTATTTTACATCATTGTTTAGATATAAACACCAAAGTCCTTTACATCTGGATAAGAAACCAATCGATAAACCGCTCGGCAACTTCATCATAGACATATTATGCCCAACATCAGAGAGAAACAGCTTTTAAAGACGGTAACAGTTTCCCCTTCAGAGACACTAAAGTGTCTCCTTCTTCTCCCTTTTCTGATGTGTTTTTTACTCAAAAAAACAATGGAGATTTATTGTTTGTTGATGGACCGCACAACTACAGACTGGCAGGAAACATAAAACTTTTCAAAGAGTTGACAACATAACTAGTTGCACTTTTCCCATCTCTCATTGGTGTCTATAGATATTTTCCCATTACATATTTCCCCAAAAACACTCTCTGTCTTTACCGTCACTAACATTCTGCCTGGCCTTACCTGAGTGGCTGCTCTTACTGCCCATCTGGCTCTCTGATTGGCTGTGACTGACAGACTGAGACCTGATATCCTGGATAGAACCCTGGATGGGCGAATCACGTCCGGAGGGGGCGGCGCTGGCAGGCTTCTCCATGTTCTTCAGTTCCATCTCCTCATGATGGATCCACAGGTCTGGAGGTCTCAGGTCCTTCTGGCTACCTTTCCTCTTCCCTGCACTGTGGGTGGCACGCTTCCTACAGAGGGGAGGGAGAGAGTTAAAAAGAGAGAAAGACAAAGATAGAAGTGATAGAAGAGGAGAGAGAGAGAGAGAGAGAGAGAGAGAGAGAGAGAGAGAGAGAGAGAGAGAGAGAGAGAGAGAATAGGGAGGGTAAGAAAGAGAGAGAAAAGAGAGAGGGAGAAGTGATAGAGAGGTTAGATGGACCCATGAGACATAGAGGGAGGGAGAGAGGGAAAGAGGGATATTGAGGGAGCTAGAAAGGGAGGGAGGGAGAGAGGGAGCTAGAGAGGGAGGGAGCTAGAGAGGGAGGGAGGGAGGTAGAGAGGGAGGGAGGGAGCTAGAGAGGGAGGGGGGAGAGAGGAAGCTAGAGAGGGAGGGAGGGAGGTAGAGAGGGAGGGAGGGAGCTAGAGAGGGAGGGGGGAGAGAGGAAGCTAGAGAGGGAGGGAGCTAGAGAGGGAGGGAGGTAGAGAGGGAGGGAGGGAGCTAGAGAGGGAGGGGAGAGAGGGAGAGAGGGAGAGAAATGGAGATATTGAGAGAGCTAGAAAGGGAGGGAGGGAGGGAGAGAGGGAGAGAGGGAGCTAGAGAGGGAGAGAGGGAGGGAGCTAGAGAGAGAGGGAGGGAGGGAGGTAGAGAGAGAGGGAGGGAGGGAGGGAGGGAGTGAAAGGGAGATATTGAGGGAGCTAGAAAGGGAGGGAGGGACACACACTTCACCGCCTCACCACCATTCAAACCCAGCTCAAAAATTACATTCACTTAATTATCAAACCGTATGAATCTCAATGAAGCGTAACAAGAGTTTCACTTGTTTCACTAATTACAGTGGCATCTCATCCCCTGTATAGGTGTGTGTGTCCATTTCATTCACTGGTGGATGAGCTGTAATAAACTGGATTATTCAAGCATGGAAGTTACCAGGGTTACCGGGGTTACCAGGGTTATGTTGAAAGAACCAGTCCAGTGCACAGAGAACACTTGTCTTGTTGGGGGAGGAGTCAGGATGTGTTCTACAGGAGGATGTGTCCTACAGGTGGACAAGTCCTACAGGTGGACGTGTCCTACAGGTGGACGTGTCCTACAGGAGGACGTGTCCTACAGGTGGATGTGTCCTACAGGAGGATGTGTCCTACAGGTGGACGTGTCCTACAGGTGGACGTGTCCTACAGGTTGACGTGTCCTACAGGTTGACGTGTCCTACAGGTGGACGTGTCCTACAGGTGGACGTGTCCTACAGGTTGACGTGTCCTACATGTGGATGTGTCCTACAGGTTGATGTGTCCTACAGGTTGAGGGTTTAGGGTACTTTAGGGAACAGGACAGAGCTCTGGGCGAGGAGGGTACTTTAGATTAGGAGTTCCCAACCAAGGGGGATCCACGATTGTTTCGTGATTGATTATGCCGATCTAAATCCAGAAGAAGACGTGCCTGATGTACATGGGAATATCTTTTGGTTAGTCTCTATGACATTCAGAAGCTGAGCGACGGCCTTCTAAAGTCGAGGAGTGACTTTGCCTGGGAAGTAATCTGATATGATGTGTGACTCTGTCACTATTAATTCATCTATTCACTTTCTGTAAAAAACAGAAGAGGTAGAATTGCATTGAGGGTTCATATAAATTATCATAATAAAACATATTAGCGGAAAAGCATTAGGAGAAATCGGTTCTAGACTTAATTTTTTCTTATCCGTTATTATTATTATTATCATTATTATTAAATAAATAGTCTATCTAAAATATGTCATGTTGTGTTAAACTTTGTAGAATGACAGGAAATGAACTTCAAAACATTTTCCTCGGTCGCTCAAATGAAACATTATCCATTATCATTAACAGACATCTAAAAGACGTCACAAGTAAAACTATATAGAATCAACAATATCCCAGAATAACCTTTTATACTTTTAACGCACACACACACACACACACACACACAGACACGGACACACACACACGGACAAGCACACGCACACGGACACAGACAAGCACGCACACACACGAGGACACACACGCACACTAACTAACTAGCTGAACTTTCGCTTGCTTTTTCTCCCTTACACGTTGAAAGGATCTAATGAATAAAGCATCGCCAGGTCTTCACTAATAGCAGGGTGTGTGAGATCTGCGGGGGCTGTACTGTCAGAAGTCTAACTTACAGAACAAGACAGAGAACCTCTCCTCTCAGATAACTAACACTGTGCAAAAAAATATCAAACAGAATGTGTTACGTAACACGTGTTAACAGAGTGTCATCCCAGAGCTAAAAGGGTTGGAAAGGAGAGAAGATAAGCTACTAGCAAACTGCAGTTTGTCCAAAGGCGTGTCCAAAATGACTCCCAATTACCTACAGTGCACTACTTCTGACAGGTATCTGGTAACAAAAAAAAAAGAAATAATTAAAAGTTGTGCACTTTAAAGGGAATAGGGTGCTATTTGGGACGCAGGCCAACAGGGGGATATCTCCTCCAGAGGGACAACTGTTCTGTTCCCATGTCTCTAGTACAAAGAGAGATTATAAAGAGAGGGAACAGTTGTTGGGGCCTGATGAGAGGAGAGGAGAGGAGAGGAGAGGAGGAGAGGAGAGGAGAGGAGAGGAGAGGAGAGGAGAGGAGGAGGGAGGGAAGGGGAGGGAGAGGATGGGAAAGGAGAGGAGAAGAGAGGAGAGGGGAGAGGAGAGGAGAAGATAGGAAAGGAGAGGAGAGGAGAGGAGAGGAGAGAGGAGGGAGGGGAGGGGAGGAGGGAGGGAGGGGAGAGGAGGGGAGGGGAGGGAGGGGAGGGAGAGGAGAAGAGAGGAGAGGAGAGGAGAAGATAGGAAAGGAGAGAGAGAGGAGAGGAGAGGAGAGGAGAGGAGAGGAGAGAGAGAGAGAGGAGGAGGGAGGGGAGAAGATAGGAAAGGAGAGGAGAGGAGAGGAGAGGAGAGAGAGAGAGAGAGGAGAGGAGAGAGGAGAGAAGAGGAGGAGGGGAGGAGAGGGAGAAGATAGGAAAGGAGAGGAGAGGAGAGAGAGGGAGGGGAGGGGAGGGGAGGGAGAGGGAGGGGAGAGAGAGAGGAGAGGAGAGGAGAGGAGGTGAGGGGAGGGGAGGGGAGAGGAGGTGAGGGGAGGGGAAAGAAGAAGCAGAAGAAGGTCCAACTTACTTCCTCTGTTGTGCGGAGGAGCGCCGGGTGCAGATGAGCGCTACTATGACGACCACTACCACGGTAACAGCTCCCACCGAGACCACGATGATGACCAAGAGGTTGCTGTTCTTCTGGGGCGTCACACTGCCGTGAGGAGGACGCATCTGACCAATGTCTGGAATACAACAGGGACAAAAAATAGGATCGTTGGACAAGAATGTGGAAAATTCTATATTTTCCAATAACAAATCGTGCACTGTAAGACATTTGGCTGATTGTCTCCCCTCTAGAAGTTAAAACAGAAATGTTTGCACATTCCAAGCACATAAGTCATTCCTCTCATCTGCTGCTCACATAGTATCCCTTTGAATGGGATACAGCGTTTAAAGTTGCACAACTAGAGATAGGGTACTACGGTTACTTAATGTCTGGACTTCTCTGCCTGGTCCTGAGCGGTGAACAGCTGATGATCCTGAGAATTTCGTAGGCGATCGAATAAACCCCAAACTTCCTTCCATTCTGCTGGCAAATGTGCAATCTTTGGAGAACAAAATGTCTCCCGACCCGTAGCACTCACGTCTGTAGCCATGAAGTGCTTTGAAAGGCTGGTCATGGCTCACATCAACACCATTATCCCAGAAACCCCAGACCCACTCCAATTTGCATACCCGCACCAACAAATCCACAGATGATGCAATCTCTATTGCCCTCCACACTGCCCTTTCCCACCTGGACAAAAGGAACACCTATGTGAGAATGCTGTTCATTGACTACAGCAGTGGGGGGAGAGAGGGGCCAGTGGTATACTGCTTGTGATGCTATAATGCGAATGCTAATGGTAAAATGCTAGTGATTCTACACTGCGAATGCTAACGACATTCTTGTCCTCTCTGTCCCGCTCCTAACTGTCGTTACTACACACCACACAAAAATAATAATCACACAATGTATTTTGTTCCCTCCTCCACTTCAAATGCTGCAGCACATTGAAAACAATGACAAAAAGTTCTGAGCAGCTGAACCAGTGTGTTACGTACTGCTTGAGAGTGACACGCCACTCAGAGAACAGGAGGGTGTTGTATTGTAGTCAGAGAACAGGAGGGTGTTGTATTGTAGTCAGAGAACAGGAGGGTGTTGGACTGTAGTCAGAGAACAGGAGGGTGTTGTATTGTAGTCAGAGAACAGGAGGGTGTTGGACTGTAGTCAGAGAACAGGAGGGTGTTGTATTGTAGTCAGAGAACAGGAGGGTGTTGTATTGTAGTCAGAGAACAGGAGGGTGTTGTATTGTAGTCAGAGAACAGGAGGGTGTTGTATTGTAGTCAGAGAACAGGAGGGTGTTGTATTGTAGTCAGAGAACAGGAGGGTGTTGTATTGTAGTCAGAGAACAGGAGGGTGTTGTATTGTAGTCAGAGAACAGGAGGGTGTTGTATTGTAGTCAGAGAACAGGAGGGTGTTGTATTGTAGTCAGAGAACAGGAGGGTGTTGTATTGTAGTCAGAGAACAGGAGGGTGTTGTATTGTAGTCAGAGAACAGGAGGGTGTTGTATTGTAGTCAGAGAACAGGAGGGTGTTGTATTGTAGTCAGAGAACAGGAGGGTGTTGTATTGTAGTCAGAGAACAGGAGGGTGTTGTATTGTAGTCAGAGAACAGTGGGTGTTGTATTGTAGTCAGAGCACTAACAGACAGACTGTATTCCCAAGCCCTGTTCCCTACAGTACGTGTGTGTGTGTGTGTGTGTGTGTGTGTGTGTGTGTGTGTGTGTGTGTGTGTGTGCGTCTGTGTGTGTGTGTGTGCGTGCGTGTGTGCGTGTGTCTGTGTGTGTTCCTTTCAGTTCAAAGCACCAGCTGTTTCCAAGCGGCCTGAGGAAAATACCAAACACAGCAACGCAACAAGACAAATTGAGAGAGCTATGCACATTTCCATGGCTGGTACCGTACAGTGGTGTGTGTCTGTGGTGTGTGTGTATGTGTGCGTGTGTGTGTGTGGTCTGTGTGTGCGCGCGGTGTGTGTGTGTGTGTGTGGTGTGGGGTGTGGGGGGTTAACTGTGAAGGATAGATTCACTGTGCTGCCTCCCACACACCAACACATTGCACGCGGCTTCTCCACGCCACTCCCGTTCAAGGTCACAATAACGGGTGACGGAGAGTGTCATCAATTCAACCTGTCCCTCCGTTTCACTTTCGGCCGCCTCCGCCGCCTCAAAGAAAATGACAAATACAGTGACGCCTTTAACACTACCGTGACTTCATTACCAAGCGTTCAATGCACCAGCCGCGGACAACCCGTCTCCTCTGGGCTTGAGGTAAGGACTGCATTTCAAAGACAACCCTATTCTCCATAGTGCAATACTTTTAACCAGGGGCCCGTAGGGGTCATTTGAGAGGCCGCCATAGAGTGTAGACTGTATTCCATTAGGGCGAATACAACAACGTCGTCTTTAAACCCTCAGGCTACTGGGTCCATCTATCAGCTACTCAACCAGAACGGCCTACACGGTACGCAACGTGTGTGTGTGTGTGTCGATATATACAATACCAGTCAAACGTTTGGACACACCTAGTCATTCAAGGGTTTTTCTTTATTAAAAAAAACTAACAATTTTCTACATTGTAGAATGCTCTGGGTCTTCCTGTGGCGGTCCTCGTGAGAGACAGTTTCATCATAGCACTTGATGGTTTTTGAGAATGCACTTGAAGAAACTTTCAAAGTTCTTGAAATTTTTCCTGGATTGACTGACCTTCATGTCCTAAAGTAATGATGGACTGTTGTTTCTCTTTGCTTATTTGAGCTGTTCTTGCCATAATATGGACTTGGTCTTTTACCAAATAGGGCCATCTTCTGTATACCACTCCTACACAACACAACTGATTGGCTCAAACGCATTAAGAAGGAAATAAATTCCACAAATTAACTTTTAACAAGGCACACCTGTTAATTGTTAATGCATTCCAGGTGACTACCTCATGAAACTGGTTGAGAGAATGCCAAGAGTGTGCAAAGCTGTCATCAAGGCAAAGGGTGGCTACTTTGAAGAATCTAAAATAGAAAATATATTTTGATTTGTTGAAACACTTTTTAAGTTATCACATGAGTTGTGTTTCATATTTTTGATGTCTTCACTATTATTCTACAATGTAGAAAATAGTAAAAAATAAAGAAAAACCGTGGAATAGGTAGGTGTGTCCAAACCTTTGACTGGCACTGTGTGTATATATATATATATATATATATATATATATATATATATATTAGCCAAATACATTTAAACTCAGTTCTTTACAATTCCTGACATTTAATCCTAGTAAAAATTCCCATGTCTTAGGTCAGTTAGGATCACCACTTTATTTTAAGAATGTGAAATGTCAGAATAATAGTAGAGAGAATTATTTATTTCAGCTTGTATTTCTTTCATCACATTCCCAGTGGGTCAGAAGTTTACATACACTCAATTAGTATTTGGTAGCATTGCCTTTAAATTGTTTATCTTGGGTCAAACGGGTAGCCTTCCACAAGCTTCCCAACAATAAGTTGGGTGAATTTTGGCCCATTCCTCCTGACAGAGCTGGTTTAACTGAGTCAGGTTTGTAGGCCTCCATGCTCACACATGCTTTTTCAGTTCTGCCCACAAATGTTCTATAGGATTGAGGTCAGGGCTTTGTGATGGCCACTCCAATACCTTAACTTTGTTGTCCTTAAGCCATTTTGCCACAACTTTGGAAGTATGCTTGGGGTCATTGTCCATTTGGAAGACCCATTTGCAATCAAGCTTTAACTTCCTGACTGATGTCTTGAGATGTTGCTTCAATGTATTCACATAACTTTCCTTCCTCATGATGCCATCTATTTTGTGAAGTGCACCAGACCCTCCTGCAGCAAAGCACCCCGACAACATGATGCTGCCACCCCCGTGCTTCACGGTTGGGATGGCTTGCAAACCTCCCCCTTTTTCCTCCAAACATAATGATGGACATTATGGCCAAACAGTTATATTTTTGTTTCATCAGACCAGAGGACATTTCTCCAAAAAGTACGATCTTTGTCCCCATGTGCAGTTGCAAACCGTGGTCTGGCTTTTTTATGGCAGTTTTGGAGCAGTGGCTTCTTCCATGCTGAGCGGCCTTTCAGGTTATGTCGATATAGGACTTGTTTTACTGTGGATGTAGATACTTTTGTACCTGTTTCCTCCAGCATCTTCACAAGGTCCTTTGCTGTTGTTCTGGAATTCATTTGCACTTTTTGCACCAAATCTCTAGGAGACAGAACACGTCTCCTTCCTGAGCGGTATGACGGCTGCGTGGTCCCATGGTGTTTATACTTGCATACTATTGTTTGTACAGATGAACGTGGTACCTTCAGGCGTTTGGAAATTGCTCCCAAGGATGAACCAGACTTGTGGAGGTCTACAATTTTTTTTTCTGAGGTCTTGGCTGATTTCTTTAGATTTTCCCATGATGTCAAGCAAATAGGCACTGAGTTTGAAGGTAGGCCTTGAAATACATCCACAGGTACACCTCCAATTGACTCAAATGATGTCAATTAGCTTATTAGAAGCTTCTAAAGCCATGTCATAATTTTCTGGAATTTTCCAAGCTGTTTAAAGGCACAGTCAACTTAGTGTATGTACACTTCTGACCCACTGGAATTGCGATACAGTGAATTATAAGTAAAATAATCTGTCTGTAAACAATTACTTGTGTCATGCACAAAGTAGATGTCCTAACCAACTTGCCAAAACTATAGTTTGTTAACAAGAAATGTGTGGAGTGGTTGAAAACCAAGTTTTAATGACTCCAACCTACGTGTATGTAAACTTCCGACTTCAATTGTATATATGTGTGTGTTCTGGAATATTCTACAGGTTCTATTGTAAACTAATTCCCTTGGTAATATCAGAATGCTATTCTTTGTTAGTGCATCTGGTAATCAACATGTGGTACAATTTGACGGTTTACAACACCTCACAAGTGAACTTTACTTTACTGAAGATCAAAAGAGCTGTCAAACGCAGATAAAACAATAGACTAACCTCAGTAGCCTTTGAACAACAACAGTAAATGAAAAGTTTTTTTTTGTGTTAGCGTCTGTCAACGGTGTAGCTAGGTTAACCCACTAGGAAAAACAACATCACAGAAGCACTACAACATATAACCGCTATCGTCCCAGCAGGATAACAAAGCCTAACATAGGTAAAGCTTTGAACATATTTTTCTGCACAAAGTCTTGTGAAAACCAATTACATTACATGAAGACAGCATTCACAATGACAAACTCGTGTTGCTGGCAAACCAACATTAATGTCAAATATTTATTTGATTCCTAGTGTACTATATATTTTGTTTACAATAACACAGCTGCTGATATTTACCCACAACGTTCAGACCCTACCCTGCATTTACCCACAATGTTCAGAACCTACCCTGCATTTACCCACAATGTTCAGACCCTACCCTGCATTTACCCACAACGTTCAGAACCTACCCAGCATTTACCCACAACATTCAGACCCTACCCTGCATTTACCCACAACGTTCAGAACCTACCCTGCATTTACCCACAACATTCAGAACCTACCCTGCATTTACCCACAACGTTCAGACCCTACCCTGCATTTACCCGCAATGTTCAGACCCTACCCTGCATTTACCTACAATGTTCAGGCCCTACCCTGCATTTACCCACAATGTTCAGGCCCTACCCTGCATTTACCCACAATGTTCAGAACCTACCCTGCATTTACCCACAACATTCAGACCCTACCCTGCATTTACCCACAATGTTCAGAACCTACCCTGCATTTACCCACAACATTCAGATCCTACCCTGCATTTACCCACAATGTTCAGGCCCTACCCTACACAGGCCCGTGACGTTCAGGCCCTACCCTACCCAGGCCTGTGATGTTCAGGCCCTACCCTAACCAGGCCCAGAAAGTTCAGGCCCTACCCTGCCCAGGCCCGATTGCTGCCAGATTTAAGGTCCAGCCATGCCCTGCCCGAAACCCTCAATCAGCAGCTCGCTCAGCATGCACTCTGCTCATGGTGGCTCTGAGTCTGTCAGTATCCACAGCAACGGCTACGCTTGGGCTGCTCTCTTCAACGACGAGACATGAGAGAGCAGTTAGCTGTTAGCTACCTTTCATCACTCTAAACTGGGCCCAATGCTCATGCAGCAGAGCACGTATCAAAATGTTAGTGATCAATTCAGTGACACCTGAGCCCATTGCCCTAGTTATTGATCTCTACTCGGCCCTAACCCTCAGGACGAATAGCAGAGCTCTAAACTCAGTCTTGCAAGAAAACGTCTTGGTCCGTTCTCTAGGTTTAACAAGATGACCATGAAATTGTCTCTGTTCACATTGGAATTCAACAGCCATCTTTTTGTATATATATATTTTTTTTTATTCGATAATTATCCGGTCTAGCCGTCTCAACAACAATAGCTATTCCAGCAGAAACATCAGATGATGTGTGAGAGTGCCTCAGACCCATCGTAGTGGTAGCACACTGTACACGTCCCAAATGGCCCCCCGATTTCTTAATAGTGTACTACTTCAGACCAGAGCCCTAGTCAAAAGGAATGTATATAATAATGCAGTTTGGGACGCAGACATTGTGGTTAATGACGCTGACGCTAGACTCCAATTCCAGTCCGGTTCCGCCTCGATGCTCATCTGCTATATTAGGGTCATTTCAACAGAATTATCTCCTATTCATTAAGATGGTTTTCAGATGTTTTCAAGATGGAATCCCAACGTTCCCGGGCGAAGAGAAACACAGATTGCACACATGCATCTTTCAGACTGGGTTTGGATAAAAATAGACAGGACAATCTAGAATCTCCTTACAACGCCTTCTAGGAGTGGGGCAGATGTATTGGATTGTTTAATAAATAACTAGGTAGGATAACAATAGTAGAACATGTTCACAATCCAGAACATCTAGGAACATGTACACAATCCAGAACATCTAGGAACATGTACACAATACAGAACATCTAGGAACATGTACACAATCCGAAACTAGGAACATGTACACAATACAGAACATCTAGGAACATGAACACAATACAGAACATCTAGGAACATGAACACAATACAGAACATCTAGGAACATGTACACAATACAGAACATCTAGGAACATGTACACAATACAGAACATCTAGGAACATGTACACAATACAGAACATCTAGGAACATGTACACAATACAGAACATCTAGGAACATGTACACAATACAGAACATCTAGGAACATGTACACAATACAGAACATCTAGGAACATGCACACAATACAGAACATCTAGGAACATGTACACAATCCAGAACATCTAGGAACATGTACACAATACAGAACATCTAGGAACATGTACACAATACAGAACATCTAGGAACATGTACACAATACAGAACATCTAGGAACATGTACACAATACAGAACATCTAGGAACATGTACACAATACAGAACATCTAGGAACATGTACACAATACAGAACATCTAGGAACATGTACACAATACAGAACATCTAGGAACATGTACACAATACAGAACATCTAGGAACATGTACACAATACAGAACATCTAGGAACATGCACACAATACAGAACATCTAGGAACATGTACACAATACAGAACATCTAGGAACATGTACACAATACAGAACATCTAGGAACATGTACACAATACAGAACATCTAGGAACATGAACACAATACAGAACATCTAGAAACATTCTAAGAACGTTTAGTAGAACTAAAGAACACAGGCAGACAAATGAAATTAGTCTGTCCCACAACACCTGACCAGTCCCATCTCTGAGACAGGATAAATTACTCGTCCCCTGCTCAGGGTCACTAGTCTGGACATCCAGCTAGCATAATTACTGCACACCTAGGGCACAGTTGTACACTATTCCCTATGTAGTGCACTACATTTCAACCAGAGCCCAGGCAGTTTGGAAAGTATGTGCGCCAACTGGATGGTCCAAAGTAGTGCACTACATAGGGAATAGTGTGCCATTAGGGACACAGTCTCTGTTTCACACTGCTCCTGTCCATTGGGAACCAGGCCCTATACACGTGGCTCTGTGCTTCATCAGTGAACTCTGACGTCTACCGTGCTGGAAGGCAACAGGATAAACCATCTGCTCCAATCAGAAGGACAGACAGAGGCAACCGGTTTCCTCCTAATTCATCCCAGCAGGCATTTGCAGTGGGTCAGTGAGCACGCTGTCATACCAGCGAGCCCCGCCAATCCCCGGCGACCTTCTGCCAACACTCTCAAGTATGATTACAGATTACAGCACGTGTGTGGGTGTGTGTGTGTGCAGCTTGTAGTGAATTTGGGGGGTAGCCCCGACATGGGTGGGGTTATCATATACATTACTCAGACTGGATAGGGTTAGTGCTACTCAGACTGGATAGGGTTAGTGCTACTCAGACTGGATAGGGTTAGTGTTACTCAGACTGGATAGGGTTAGTGTTACTCAGACTGGATAGGGTTAGTGTTACTGAGACTGGATAGGGTTAGTGTTACTCAGACTGGATAGGGTTAGTGTTACTCAGACTGGATAGGTTAGTGCTACTCAGACTGGATAGGTTAGTGTTACTCAGACTGGATAGGGTTAGTGCTACTCAGACTGGATAGGGTTAGTGCTATTCAGACTGGATAGGTTAGTGTTACTCAGATTGATAGGGTTAGTGCTACTCAGACTGGACAGGGTTAGTGCTACTCAGACTGGATAGGTTAGTGTTACTCAGACTGGATAGGGTTAGTGCTACTCAGACTGGATAGGGTTAGTGTTACTCAGACTGGATAGGTTAGTGCTACACAGACTGGATAGGGTTAGTGTTACTCAGACTGGATAGGGTTAGTGCTACTCAGACTGGATAGGTTAGTGCTACTCAGACTGGATAGGTTAGTGTTACTCAGACTGGATAGGTTAGTGCTACTCCAGACTGGATAGGTTAGTGCTACTCAGACTGGATAGGGTTAGTGTTACTCAGACTGGATAGGTTAGTGCTACTCAGACTGGATAAGGTTAGTGCTACTCAGACTGGATAGGGTTAGTGCTACTCAGACTGGATAGGTTAGTGTTACTCAGACTGGATAGGGTTAGTGCTACTCAGACTGGATAAGGTTAGTGCTACTCCAGACTGGATAGGGTTAGTGTTACTCAGACTGGATAGGTTAGTGCTACTCAGACTGGATAGGGTTAGTGCTACTCAGACTGGATAGGGTTAGTGCTACTCCAGACTGGATAGGGTTAGTGTTACTCAGACTGGATAGGGTTAGTGCTACTCAGACTGGACAGGGTTAGTGTTACTCAGACTGGATAGGTTAGTGCTACTCAGACTGGACAGGGTTAGTGTTACTCAGACTGGATAAGGTTAGTGTTACTCAGACTGGATAGGTTAGTGCTACTCAGACTGGATAGGTTAGTGCTACTCAGACTGGATAGGTTAGTGTTACTCAGACTGGATAGGGTTAGTGTTACTCAGACTGGATAGGTTAGTGCTACACAGACTGGATAGGTTAGTGTTACTCAGACTGGATAGGGTTAGTGCTACTCAGACTGGATAGGGTTAGTGCTACTCAGACTGGATAGGGTTAGTGTTACTCAGACTGGATAGGGTTAGTGCTACTCAGACTGGATAGGTTAATGCTACTCCAGACTGGATAGGTTAGTGCTACTCAGACTGGATAGGGTTAGTGCTACTCAGACTGGATAGGTTAGTGCTACTCAGACTGGATAGGTTAGTGCTACTCAGACTGGATAGGGTTAGTGTTACTCAGACTGGATAGGGTTAGTGCTACTCAGACTGGATAGGGTTAGTGCTACTCAGACTGGATAGGGTTAGTGCTACTCAGACTGGATAGGGTTAGTGCTACTCAGACTGGATAGGGTTAGTGCTACTCAGACTGGATAGGGTTAGTGCTACTCAGACTGGATAGGGTTAGTGCTACTCAGACTGGATAGGGTTAGTGCTACTCCAGACTGGATAGGGTTAGTGTTACTCAGACTGGATAGGGTTAGTGCTACTCAGACTGGATAGGGTTAGTGCTACTCAGACTGGATAGGTTAGTGCTACTCAGAGACTGATAGGCTAGTGCTACTCAGACTGGATAGGGTTAGTGCTACTCAGACTGGATAGGGTTAGTGCTACTCAGACTGGATAGGGTTAGTGTTACTCAGACTGGATAGGGTTAGTGCTACTCAGACTGGACAGGGTTAGTGTTACTCAGACTGGATAGGGTTAGTGCTACTCAGACTGGACAGGGTTAGTGTTACTCAGACTGGATAAGGTTAGTGTTACTCAGACTGGATAGGGTTAGTGCTACTCAGACTGGATAGGGTTAGTGCTACTCAGACTGGATAGGGTTAGTGTTACTCAGACTGGATAGGGTTAGTGTTACTCAGACTGGATAGGGTTAGTGCTACACAGACTGGATAGGGTTAGTGTTACTCAGACTGGATAGGGTTAGTGCTACTCAGACTGGATAGGGTTAGTGCTACTCAGACTGGATAGGTTAGTGTTACTCAGACTGGATAGGTTAGTGCTACTCAGACTGGATAGGGTTAATGCTACTCAGACTGGATAGGGTTAGTGCTACTCAGACTGGATAGGTTAGTGCTACTCAGACTGGATAGGTTAGTGCTACTCCAGACTGGATAGGGTTAGTGCTACTCAGACTGGATAGGTTAGTGCTACTCAGACTGGATAGGGTTAGTGCTACTCAGACTGGATAGGTTAGTGTTACTCAGACTGGATAGGTTAGTGCTACACAGACTGGATAGGTTAGTGTTACTCAGACTGGATAGGGTTAGTGCTACTCAGACTGGATAGGTTAGTGCTACTCAGACTGGATAGGGTTAGTGTTACTCAGACTGGATAGGGTTAGTGGTACTCAGACTGGATAGGGTTAGTGCTACTCAGACTGGATAGGGTTAGTGTTACTCAGACTGGATAGGGTTAGTGTTACTCAGACTGGATAGGGTTAGTGCTACACAGACTGGATAGGGTTAGTGTTACTCAGACTGGATAGGGTTAGTGCTACTCAGACTGGATAGGTTAGTGCTACTCAGACTGGATAGGTTAGTGTTACTCAGACTGGATAGGGTTAGTGCTACTCAGACTGGATAGGGTTAATGCTACTCAGACTGGATAGGTTAGTGCTACTCAGACTGGATAGGGTTAGTGCTACTCAGACTGGATAGGTTAGTGCTACTCAGACTGGATAGGGTTAGTGCTACTCAGACTGGATAGGTTAGTGTTACTCAGACTGGATAGGTTAGTGCTACTCAGACTGGATAGGTTAGTGCTACTCAGACTGGATAGGTTAGTGCTACTCAGACTGGATAGGGTTAGTGCTACTCAGACTGGATAGGGTTAGTGCTACTCAGACTGGATAGGTTAGTGCTACTCCAGACTGGATAGGTTAGTGCTACTCAGACTGGATAGGGTTAGTGCTACTCAGACTGGATAGGGTTAGTGTTACTCAGACTGGATAGGTTAGTGCTACTCAGACTGGATAGGTTAGTGCTACTCAGACTGGATAGGTTAGTGCTACTCAGACTGGATAGGTTAGTGCTACTCAGACTGGATAGGGTAAGTGTTACTCAGACTGGATAGGTTAGTGCTACTCAGACTGGATAGGGTTAGTGTTACTCAGACTGGATAGGGTTAGTGCTACTCCAGACTGGATAGGTTAGTGCTACTCAGACTGGATAGGGTTAGTGTTACTCAGACTGGATAGGGTTAGTGCTACTCAGACTGGATAGGGTTAGTGCTACTCAGACTGGATAGGGTTAGTGTTACTCAGACTGGATAGGGTTAGTGCTACTCAGACTGGATAGGGTTAGTGCTACTCAGACTGGATAGGGTTAGTGCTACTCAGACTGGATAGGGTTAGTGCTACTCAGACTGGATAGGGTTAGTGCTACTCAGACTGGATAGGGTTAGTGTTACTCAGACTGGATAGGGTTAGTGTTACTCAGACTGGATAGGGTTAGTGCTACTCAGACTGGATAGGGTTAGTGCTACTCAGAATGGATACCTCCTGCTCCTTCCTTTTGTCCCTCCCTCCCTCCCTCCCTCTCTCTCTAGTCTACCCCTCCCTCTCTCTAGTCTACCCCTCCCTCTCTCTCTAGTCTACCCCTCCCTCTCTCTCTAGTCTACCCCTCCCTCCCTCTCTAGTCTATCCCTCCCTCCCTCTCTAGTCTACCCCTCCCTCCCTCTCTAGTCTACCCTCCCTCCCTCCCTAATGTCCCTCCCTCCCTCCCTCTCTCTCTAGTCTACCCCTCCCTCTCTCTCTAGTCTACCCCTCCCTCTCTCTCTAGTCTACCCCTCCCTCCCTCTCTAGTCTACCCCTCCCTCCCTCTATAGTCTACCCCTCCTCCCTCCCTCCCTAATGTCCCTCCCTCCCTCCCTCTCTCTCTAGTCTACCCCTCCCTCCCTCTTTAGTCTACCCCTCCCTCCCTCTCTAGTCTACCCCTCCCTCCCTAATGTCCCTCCCTCTCTAGTCTACCCTCCCTCCCTCCCTCTCTAGCTCTACCCCTCCCTCCCTAATGTCCCTCCCTCTCTAGTCTAACCCTCCCTCTCTCTCTAGTCTACCCCCTCCCTCTCTCTCTAGTCTACCCCTCCCTCTCTCTCTAGTCTACCCCTCCCTCTCTCTCTAGTCTACCCCTCCCTCCCTCTCTAGTCTACCCCTCCCTCCCTCTCTAGTCTACCCCTCCCTCCCTCTCTAGTCTACCCCTCCCTCCCTCCCTAATGTCCCTCCCTCCCTCCCTCTCTCTCTAGTCTACCCTCCCTCTCTCTAGTCTACCCCTCCCTCTCTCTCTAGTCTACTCCCTCCCTCTCTCTCTAGTCTACCCCTCCCTCCCTCTCTAGTCTACTCCTTCCCTCCCTCTCTAGTCTACCCTCCCTCCCTCTCTAGTCTACCCCTCCCTCCCTAATGTCCCTCCCTCCCTCCCTCTCTCTCTAGTCTACCCCTCCCTCCCTCTTTAGTCTACCCCCTCCCCTCCCTCTCTCTAGTCTACCCCTCCCTCCCTAATGTCCCTCCCTCTCTAGTCTACCTCCCTCCCTTCCTCCCTCTCTAGTCTTCCCTCCCTCTCTCTCTAGTCTACCCCCTCCCTCCCTCTCTCTCTAGTCTACCTCCCTCCCTCTCTCTCTCTAGTCTACCCCCTCCCTCCCTCTCTAGTCTACCCCTCCCTCCCTCTCTAGTCTACCCCTCCCTCCCTAATGTCCCTCCCTCTCTAGTCTACCCCTCCCTCCCTCTCTAGTCTTCCCCTCCCTTTCTCTCTAGTCTACCCCTCCCTCCCTCTCTCTCTAGTCTACCCCTCCCTCCCTCTCTAGTCTACCCCTCCCTCCCTCTCTAGTCTACCCCTCCCTCCCTAATGTCCCTCCCTCCCTCTCTCTCTAGTCTACCCTCCCTCCCTCTCTAGTCTTCCCCTCCCTCCCTCCCTCTCTAGTCTACTCCCTCCCTCTCTCTCTAGTCTACCTCCTCCCTCCTCTCTCTCTCCTGTCCCTCCCTCCCTCTCTCTCTAGTCTACCCCCTCCCTCCCTCTCTAGTCTTCCCTCCCTCCCTCCCTCTCTAGTCTACCCCTCCCTCTCTCTTTAGTCTACCCCTCCCTCCCTCTCTCTCTCTCTCTCTCTCTCTCTCTCCTGTCCCTCCTTTCCTCCCTCCCTCCCTAGTCTCCCCCTCCCTCCCTATTTAGTCTACCCCTCCCTCCCTCCCTATTTAGTCTTCCCCTCTCTCCCTCTCTCTCTCTCTCCTGTCCCTCCCTTCCTCCCTCCCTCCCTAGTCTTCCCCTCCCTCCCTCCCTAGTCTTCCCTCCCTCTCTCTTTAGTCTACCCTCCCTTCCTCTCTCTCTCTCTCTCTCTCTCTCTCTCTCTCTCTCTCTCTCTCTCCTGTCCCTCCTTCCTCCCTCCCTCCCTAGTCTTCCCCTCCCTCCCTCCCTAGTCTTCCCCTCCCTCCCTCCCTATTTAGTCTACCCCTCCCTCCCTCTCTAGTCTACACCTCCCTCCCTCTCTCTCTAGTCGACCCCTCCCTCCCTTCTCCTGCTCGTAAACCTTCAGCCTGTAATGATATGCTACTCCTTAATTAACAGACTGATTTCCCAACAGAGACAGCTCCACAGCCTGCCGTGTGTATGTGTGCCTGTGTATGTGTGCCTGTGTATGTGTACAGTGCCTTTGTCTATCTAGTCAACTAGTATCTAGTTCCCAGAGCCGTTTCCAGGTCTGGGAACTGTATACTAGGTGATTTCACAGTAGGAAGCCGTTTCCAGTCCTGGGAAAATATAGAGTTTAATATATAGTTTATTTTATAGTATGGCACAACAGTTCTGCATGGCACAACAGAACCAAATGCAAAAGTCCCCAAAGTACCCCTACCCACCCACCCACTCCTGACAGGCTAAAGCCAACACTCAAAGTATTTGAAAAATGTCGAATAGTATTTGAACCCAGGTGTAGTATAGTATAGTTAACTCTGGATACAGCACAGGGCTGTAAACACTTTCACAATAGGGAGCAATAGGGGTGCTCACCGTTCAAACTGCTTCTATCAATCAGGTTGTTGTCAGAAGGCCAGTAGCCTCCATCTCCATGGCGACCTGTAGAACAGAGAGAGAGTGGGGGTGGGGGGGCAGGAGAGAGAGAGAGAGAGAGAGAGAGAGAGAGAGAGAGAGAGAGAGAGAGAGAGAGAGAGAGAGAGAGAGAGAGAGAGAGAGAGACAGACCACAGGACAAAGAAGAATGCTATTATATTTTTGTCTTCAAACTTGAGTGAATTTAGAGAGAAAAAATAAAAATTGTTATTTATTTTAAGAATACATTATTTTCTTTGATTCAACTATTACACAGTGTATGAAATGTAACATTAGCCTAAATGGCAATCCAGAGATAGAGACACAAAGAGAGAGGGAGAGAGACAGAGAGACAGGAGAGAGACAATGAGAGAGACACAGAGAGAGAGAGCTAGAGACAGGAGAGAGAGAGGGAGAGAGATAGAGAGACAGGAGAGAGACAAGGAGAGAGACACAGAGAGAGAGGGAGAGAGAGAGAGACAGGAGAGAGACAAGGAAAGAGAGACACAAAGAGAGAGGGAGAGAGAGAGAGACAGGAGAGAGACAAGGAGAGAGATACACAAAAAGAGAGGGAGAGAGATAGAGACAGGAGAGAGACAAGGAGAGAGACACACAAAGAGAGAGGGAGAGAGATAATCTCAATTCAATGGGCTTTATTGGCATGGGAAACATATGTTTACATTGCCAAAGAAATGTATCTCTCTCTCTCCAAACCCTCTCATATTCAAATCAAATCAATTCAAGGGGCTTTATTGGCATGGGAAACATATGTTAACATTGCTAAAGCAAGTGAGGTAGATAATAAACTCACTCTCTCTCTCTAACCCCCACACACACACACACACACTATACTACACTTATTTTTCTTAGATTTTTTCCCCCCTTAAATAGCAGAGGAAAAACAGAAGCAGTTGAATGAAAGATCAATTCATAAAAGACATGGCTGGGAGACGGAATTGAACAAAATAACGATGCTACAATAGCGCTGCCTTATATTTCTTATCAAAATATATATCTTATCCAGAATTGAAATGAACAGCACTAATTTCTATGATGACTGAGGAATCAAATTATTGATCAGTGATGTGATTGTCACATTTCTGGAAAAGCTTCACGACTCCTAGTGCAAAACAAACCCATAAACGATTACAGGAAGATAGGGACTCTTAAACACATTCTAGAATAGGGACTCTAAAACACATTCTAGAACAGGGACTCTAAAACACATTCTAGAACAGGGACTCTAAATCACACTCTAGAACAGGGACTCTAAATCACATTATAGAACAGGGACTCTAAATCACACTCTAGAACAGGGACTCTAAATCACATTCTAGAACAGGGACTCTAAATCACACTCTAGAACAGGGACTCTAAATCACATTATAGAACAGGGACTCTAAATCACACTCTAGAACAGGGACTCTGAATCACATTCTAGAACAGGGACTCTAAATCACACTCTAGAACAGGGACTCTAAATCACATTATAGAACAGGGACTCTAAATCACACTCTAGAACAGGGACTCTAAATCACATTATAGAACAGGGACTCTAAATCACATTATAGAACACATTCAAAAGTCATTCATTATCTCACTGATCTATGAACGTCCTTTCCCCCAATCTGTCCATTTCTGTCGCCACTGAGCCTGTCTGTGCTATGAACCGTAGCCCACAGCTATGGACAGACAGACAGACAGAGACACGAGAGTGAGAGAGAAAGACAGACATGGCAGACAATATTCTAATTTTTGGTGACTTTAATATTCACATGGAAAAGTCCACAGACTCACTCCAAAAGGCTTTTGGAGCCATCATCGACTCTGTCGGTTTTGTCCAACATGTCTCCGGACCTACTCACTGCCACAGTAATACTCTGGACCTAGTTTTGTCCCGTGGAATAAATGTTGTGGATCTTAATGTTTTTCCTCATAATCCTGGACTATCGGACCACCATTTTATTACGTTTGAAATCGCAACAGATAATCTGCTCAGACCCCAACCAAGGATCATCAAAAGTCATGCTATAAATTCTCAGACATCCCAAAGATTCCTAGATGCCCTTCCAGAATCTCTTCCACCTACCCAAGGACATCAGAGTACAAAAATCAGTTAACCACCTAACTGAGGAACTCAATGTAACCTTGCGCAATACCCTAGATGCAGTTGCACCCCTAAAAACAAAAAACATTTGTCATAAGAAACTAGCTCCCTGGTATACAGAAAATACCCGAGCTCTGAAGAAAGCTTCCAGAAAATTGGAACGGAAATGGCGCCACACCAAACTGGAAGTCTTCCGACTAGCTTGGAAAGACAGTACCGTGCAGTATCGAAGAGCCCTCACTGCTGCTCGATCATCCTATTTTTCCAAGTTAATTGAGGAAAATAAGAATAATCCAAAGTTTCTTTTTGATACTGTCACAAAGCTAACTAAAAAGCAGCATTCCCCAAGAGAGGATGGCTTTCACTTTAGCAGTGATTCATTCATGAACTTCTTTGAGGAAAAGATCATGATCATTAGAAAGCAAATTACGGACTCCTCTTTAAATCTGCGTATTCCTCCAAAGCTCAGTTGTCCTGAGTCCACACAACTTTGCCAGGACATAAAATCAAGAGAGACACTCAAGTTTTTAGTACCATATCTCTTGACACATTGATGAAAATAATCATGGCCTCTAAACCTTCAAGCTGCATACTGGACCCTATTCCAACTAAACTACTGAAAGAGCTGCTTCCTGTGCTTGGCCCTCCTATGTTGAACATAATAAACAGCTCTCTATCTACCGGATGTGTACCAAACTCACTAAAAGTGGCAGTAATAAAGCCTCTCTTAAAAAAGCCAAACCTTGACCCAGAAAATATAAAAAACTAATCGGCCTATATCGAATCTTCCATTCCTCTCAAAATTTTTAGAAAAGCTGTTGCGCAGCAACTCACTGCCTTCCTGAAGACAAACAATGTATACTAAACGCTTCAGTCTGGTTTTAGACCCCATCATAGCACTGAGACTGCACTTGTGAAGGTGGTAAATGACCTTTTAATGGCGTCAGACCGAGGCTCTGCAACTGTACTCATGCTCCTAGACCTTAGTGCTGCTTTTGATACCATCGATCACCACATTCTTTTGGAGAGATTGAAACCCAAATTGGTCTACATGGACAAGTTCTGGCCTGGTTTAGATCTTATCTGTCGGAAAGATATCAGTTTGTCTCTGTGGATGGTTTGTCCTCTGACAAATCAACTGTAAATTTCGGTGTTCCTCAAGGCTCTGTTTTGGGACCACTATTGTTTTCACTATATATTTTACCACTTGGTGATGTCATTCGAAACATAATGTTAACTTTCACTGCTATGCGGATGACACACAGCTGTACATTTCGATGAAACATGGTGAAGCCCCAAAATTGCCCTCCCTGGAAGCCTGTGTTTCAGACATAAGGAAGTGGATGGCGGAAAATTTTCTACTTTTAAACTCTGACAAAACAGAGATGCTAGTCCTAGGTCCCAAGAAACAAAGAGATCTTCTGTTGAATCTGACAATTAATCTTGATGGTTGTACAGTCGTCTCAAATAAAACCGTGAAGGACCTCAGCGTTACTCTGGACCCTGATCTCTCTTTTGACGAACATATCAAGACTGTTTCAAGGACAGCTTTTTTCCATCTACGTAACATTGTAAAAATCAGAAACTTTCTGTCCAAAAATGATGCAGAAAAGTTAATCCATGCATTTGTAACTTCTAGGTTAGACTACTGCAATGCTTTATTTTCCGGCTATCCGGATAAAGCACTAAATAAACTTCAGTTAGTGCTTAACACGGCTGCTAGAATCTTGACTAGAACCCCAAAATGTGATCATATTACTCCAGTACTAGCCTCTCTACACTGGCTTCCTGTTAAGGCAAGGGCTGATTTCAAGGTTTTACTGCTAACCTACAAAGCATTACATGGGCTTGCTCCTACCTATCTTTCTGATTTGGTCCTGCCGTAAGAGAGAGCTGCATGATAAATTGGCTGCATAAGGGTGACCACGAATAAAGGGTCTACAGTAGCCTCAGCAGCACTCTGTAGGGCAGCACCACGGTGTAGCCGGAGGACAGCTAGCTTTTGTCCTCCTCTGGGTACATTGACTTTAATACAAAACCTAGGAGGCTCATGGTTCTCACCCCCTTCCATAGACTTACACAGTATTTATGACAACTTCTGGAGGGGTCAGGAGGTGCCAGCAGGAGGGTACAGGGGAGGGGTAGGGAGGGGGCCAGAGAGACTAGAAGGGTCCAGGAAGGGGCAGGGGGGCCGGGTTGGCAGAGGGGGCCAGATGGATCAGGAGAGGCCAGAGGAGGAGCCAGAGAAATGGCCCCAACCATCAATCTCCAGCCTGGGCTTCAACCACTTCCTCCCCTGGAGCCGTTTCACAAGATTTATATGCTGTGAGTGTGAGTGTGAGTGTGCATGTGCGTGTGTGTTAAGAACAAGACCTTTAAGGGCTTTCACTCAATTCAAGGAACTAATTTAGCCCCTGTGTCCTGGCCCACATTTGCTCCACTCCCAATATCTGATATTTATTTATCTCTGTATTTTTATGTGTTTGGGACTCCACAATGTTAAATGCTGTCCTTTGTCAAGGGTAAATTGAGGGGCCTGGGCCACAGTGCATGGAGTACCACGCCTGAGTGCATTGACCATGTTAACTACTGTATGTCAAGGTCTCGATTCAGACAGATTGTTTTTTTTGTTTTGTTTTTTTTTACATTCAGAGCTGGTACAGAATCCGTTATATAAACCAACATAATGTCTTCATTTTGAATGAAATAGACTGAAGAAGTACTAAAAAGAATTAACAGGTCACAGTGAGGAAATATGGAATTATTTTAAATGCGTCTCAAATGGAACCCGATCTACATAGTGGAGTGCCTTTGATAGGGTGCCATAGGGCCCTGGCCAATGTAGGGTACTATATAGGGAATAGGGTGCCATAGGGCCCTGGTCAATGTAGGGCACTATATAGGGAATAGGGTACCATTACAAGGGAAATAGTCTCTGCCTTCACGGATGAACCTTTCTCTGTAAAAACAGATGGTTTATTTAAATACATATAGCTTCAAGTACTTTTTGAAATGATTGCCTAAATAATCATACACTTCAATAAAACCTTTTTTTTTCTTTCAAAATAAGTGTTTGCACAGTCTGAGAGTAGCCTGATGACTCAGTAGTTCACTACAGACTTCAGTCTGAGAGTAGCCTGATGACTCAGTAGTTCACTACAGACTTCAGTCTGAGAGTAGCCTGATGACTCAGTGGTTCACTACAGACTTCAGTCTGAGAGTAGCCTGATGACTCAGTGGTTCACTACAGACTTCAGTCTGAGAGTAGCCTGATGACTCAGTGGTTCACTACAGACTTCCAGTCTGAGAGTAGCCTGATGACTCAGTGGTTCACTACAGACTTCAGTCTGAGAGTAGCCTGATGACTCAGTGGTTCACTACAGACTTCAGTCTGAGAGCAGCCTGATGACTCAGTGGTTCACTACAGACTTCAGTCTGAGAGCAGCCTGATGACTCAGTGGTTCACTACAGACTTCAGTCTGAGAGTAGCCTGATGACTCAGTGGTTCACTACAGACTTCAGTCTGAGAGTAGCCTGATGACTCAGTGGTTCACTACAGACTTCAGTCTGAGAGTAGCCTGATGACTCAG
The DNA here is from genome assembly GCA_030435695.1 of Brachymystax lenok tsinlingensis. NCBI lineage: Eukaryota > Metazoa > Chordata > Actinopteri > Salmoniformes > Salmonidae > Brachymystax > Brachymystax lenok. The sequence continues at coordinate 43,306,698 of CM059815.1, forward strand.
TGGTTCACTACAGACTTCAGTCTGAGAGTAGCCTGATGACTCAGTGGTTCACTACAGACTTCAGTCTGAGAGTAGCCTGATGACTCAGTGGTTCACTACAGACTTCAGTCTGAGAGTAGCCTGATGACTCAGTGGTTCACCTACAGACTTCAGTCTGAGAGTAGCCTGATGACTCAGTGGTTCGCTACAGACTTCAGTCTGAGAGTAGCCTGATGACTCAGTGGTTCACTACAGACTTCAGTCTGAGAGTAGTAGCCTGATGACTCAGTGGTTCACTACAGACTTCAGTCTGAGAGTAGCCTGATGACTCAGTGGTTCACTACAGACTTCAGTCTGAGAGTAGCCTGATGACTCAGTGGTTCACTACAGACTTCAGTCTGAGAGTAGCCTGATGACTCAGTGGTTCACTACAGACTTCAGTCTGAGAGTAGCCTGATGACTCAGTGGTTCACTACAGACTTCAGTCTGAGAGCAGCCTGATGACTCAGTGGTTCACTACAGACTTCAGTCTGAGAGCAGCCTGATGACTCAGTGGTTCACTACAGACTTCCAGTCTGAGAGTAGCCTGATGACTCAGTGGTTCACTACAGACTTCAGTCTGAGAGTAGCCTGATGACTCAGTGGTTCACTACAGACTTCAGTCTGAGAGTAGCCTGATGACTCAGTGGTTCACTACAGACTTCAGTCTGAGAGTAGCCTGATGACTCAGTGGTTCACTACAGACTTCAGTCTGAGAGTAGCCTGATGACTCAGTGGTTCACTACAGACTTCAGTCTGAGAGTAGCCTGATGACTCAGTGGTTCACTACAGACTTCAGTCTGAGAGCAGCCTGATGACTCAGTGGTTCACTACAGACTTCAGTCTGAGAGTAGCCTGATGACTCAGTGGTTCACTACAGACTTCAGACTTCACCTAACAACACATTTAGCATGCACTGGTTAGAAATCAGACTATCACATTCAACCTAATGGAGATATAGACCTACTCAGGCTGGTTATAGACAGACTATCACATTCAACCTAACGGAGTTATAGACCTACTGGGCTGGTTATAGGCAGACTATCACATTCAACCTAATGGAGTTATAGACCTACTCAGGCTGGTTATAGGCAGACTATCACATTCAACCTAATGGAGTTATAGGCCCATTCAGGCTGGTTATAGACAGACTATCACATTCAATCTATACTGTAGACCATCTATCCTATTTAAAAAGGACTGAAGACAGAAACAGATCATTTGGTTCCAATTTACCAGATGTATTAGTGAAACCAAAATGCTGTAAATCTAAGTGCCTAATACACACACCAAAAGTTTTCAAATTACCAAATCAAAAGGCCATTGCATAGACAAAAGTGGACAGTCGGGTGCATCGACAAATTCAGAACCACTGGAAAGCAACATACTAAACTAAAGCACTGATCATTGGGAACGAGATCAGAACGCCTGCTAAGGCTTGGTCCATTAAATAAACAATGAAATAGGTACCAAACTAAAACAATCCGTTCAAATCAAAAGGCCCGATTAACACGACGTCAAGAACACAGCCACGTCCCGAATCTCCGGTGCCGACAAATTCAGAAATCAAAAGATGGTTTAGTATTTTGTTCAAAAGCTCTGAGAAATACCAAAATATAACAATAAACGCTTTTCAATGAAAAAAAAACAGAAATCCACTTTGGCTAAAAAAAATCAAATAGAAAATACTTCTGTTTTCCAAGATGTAAACCTACGATGCAATACTGCGGTCGTTTCAATAAGGAGAACAACAACAACAAAAAAAGTCGTCGGCCATCTCCCCAATTAAGTTGCCTAGTCGTGTTGTTGGTCCTTGACAAGAACTAGGGCCAATCACTAGCAGGCCCACCTCTTCAAATCAAATCAAATTTTATTTGTCACATACACATGGTTAGCAGATGTTAATGCGAGTGTAGCGAAATGCTTGCAAATGCTTCCCATGCATTGTGGAAAAGTGTTCATCTAATTCCACTACATGAAGATCTGAGATGAGTATAACATCCTGGCATTTCAACTATACTCAGATTTGCGGTGTGTCCCGCCATTTGTTGATTTCGGTAGCACATCCCCATGTCTGATTTGATCAGCATGTTGTCAACGCCGAAATGAGTAGGACATCCGGGCATTTAAAAGTTTACTCGATTTTAAGAAACGTTACATACTATTATGGCCTATGTATAGAATGTATATTATAATATTAAACTTGATTTATTATTTTCCCGCATACTCAAACGGCCTACTATTTAGGACACACGTATGGGAATTCGGCCATGGTCAGTGGTTATGTTCCAAAATAGCACCCTATTCCCTATAAAGTACACTACTTTTGACCAGAGCCCTATGCCACCCTATTCCCTCAATAGTGAACTACTTTGACCAGAGCCCTATGCCACCCTATTCCCTCAATAGTGAACTACTTTTGACCAGAGCCCTATGGCACCCTATTCCCTATATAGTGAACTACTTTTGACCACGGCCCATAGGGTTCTGATCAGAAGCAGTGCACCCAAAACATTTTTAGGGTACCATTTGGAAAGCACCTAGTGAAAATGACTGCAGGCCTCTGACATTCAACACCCGCTATTATCTTAGAAAAATAGCAAAAGGTGCCACCACACCTCTCAACCCCCCCACCTTTCTCTGCTAAGACAATTTACCACTCAAAGGGCTCATTTATAAACCTATTTCCAATTGAGATTTTCTAAAAGGGAATTATCAGCGGTGAGAGAAAGAATGCGTGAGAGAAGGCACGTTCTGTTTCATGTTTTAATTTGAGAGGGACGAGAGAAAGAGAAAAAGAGATTTGAATTGCCTTATTCATGGTGGTAATGCTTTATTAAAACAGCTAGCTAATTGGCCTTCATTCCCTGCTCCCTGAAGATAACTAGGCCTTATTACCCTTCACCTGCTAGAAGTGATGTCAGAGGGAGTACGGATAAACACTTCTGGTCTATCTGTCCCCATTGGAATGCAGTGCAATTATAACACTTCTAGTATTTCTGTCCCCATTGGAATGCAGTGCAATTATAACACTTCTAGTATTTCTGTCCCCATTGGAATGCAGTGCAATTATGGAGATGTTAATGGTTACAAATGACACAATCCTTCTTGTGACAGTCTGTGTGGGTGTGGGTCTGTGTTTGTGTGGGTCTGTGTTTGTGTGCGGCTTCTTACCTTGATCGTTGGCCATCTTGTCTGGATGTTCCACTGAAAGAGAGAGGGAGAGAGAAAGAGAGAAAGAGAGGGGGAGAGAGAAAGAGAAAGATAACAAATAACAATTTAGTGGTGAAGATAGTGGTGAAGAAGGACAGACAGAGAGATGGGGTGTGTGATGTTCACTGCTCGTATTTGTGTACTGAAGATCTAATAATTAACATTTTGTCAAGTTTGTGTGTGGGGAAGAGGCGGAAAAACATTTGCTATCCATCAATAATGATAAGTCACCCGGTATAGACAACCTAGATGGAAAACTATTGAGAATGGTAGCAGACTATCGCCACACCGATTCGCCATGTCTTTAACCGAAGCCTAAAGGAAAGTGTGTCCACAGGCGTGGAAGGAGACCCAAAGTAATTCCACTGCCTAAATATAGTAAAACACCCTTTGCTGGCTCTAACAGCCAACCAATTAGTTTGCTTCCTGTTCTTAGTAAACTGACGGAGAGGATTGTGTTTGAACAAATACAATGCCATTTTTTTTTTTTTTTTAAAGAACAACTTAACTACTGACTATCAGCAAGCATATAGAGAAGGGCACTCAACGTGTACTGCACTGACTCAGATGACTGCTGATTGAATGAATAATAAGATGATAGTTGGAGTTGTATTGTTAGATTTCAGTGCAGCATTTGATATTAATGATCATAAATTGTCATTGAAAAAACTAATTTGTTATGGCTTTACATCACCTGCCATTACATGGTTGGAGAGTTACTTATCCAATAGAACTCAAAGTATTCTTCAATGGAAGCTTCTCTAACATCAACATATAGATATATATTTTTTTGATATGTACAGTGCGGTGTCCCTCAAGGCAGCTCCCTTGGGCCGTTACTCTTCTTTATTTTGATATGCCACTTATCTTACAAGAAGCTAAAATCACTTTGTATGCTGGATGTGAGGATGACAGGGGAGAAGGCAGATAACAGGACTGGATGTGAGGATGACAGGGGAGAAGGTAATTAACTTCTTAGGGAACGGCAGCAGAGGAGATGGTTTTGGAGAGCCTGGCGTGCCCAAAGTAAAATGCCTCCCATTCAGGCCTAGAAAATAGGATATGCACATACCATTGGATAGGAAACACTCTGAATTTTCCAAAAGTGTTAACCATTTGTCTGTGAGTAAAACGGAACGCATATGGCAGGCGAAACCCCGAGGAATTTCTGTCCTGGAAAAAGTGATTTTGACACATTGCTCATTTGGAACCCCTCCCTCATGAAAATGACCATATAAGGGCATATGAATGCAGTACCCATCGCTTCCTTTAGATGTCAACAGTGTCGAGACAGTGTAAATTTTCAATTTGGATGCTTTAGACCAGAGAATAAGAGCAAACCAGGAAGTGTACTTTTTATGTCAACAGTACCCAGCGCGAGCTACCGACAAGTCGCGCTGTGTCTTTTTTACCGTCTTTATCGATCAGTTTATATTCCGGTTGATTTATAATAGTAAATATACGTAAACGTGTTCCTAAGGATACATTTAAAACTATGTTTGATTGTTCTTGGACAAGTTTATAGGTATAAGTTGAACGAAGTTCTCGCCACGCTTCAATGGAGGAGTGGAGGCTGTCATTTCTGATTATAACGCTACAAACCAAATGGAGATTTATGGATAAAATACATTACTTTTTCTAACAAAAGAACCATGGATTGTCTTCGTTGGACACTTAGGATGACCTCAGCAGAAGTTCTTCAACAGGTAATTGATTTGTTTTCGCTGTGAAATGTGTTATGTGTGTTCCATGATTGCTAATGCATTCATGGCTATGGGAAAAATATGTGAGGTGCTACCCTCAAACAATCAAATGTGCTGCTTTCGCCGTAAAGCCTTTTTGAAATCTGACAACGCTGTGATATTGCCAAGAAACAGAGCTTTTGATGAGTATGGAACACTTGTATATTGGTGGATGTTTAATAATTCAACTTTTGGATTTTGAATTTGGCGCCTTGCATTTCACCTGGTAGTGTCGGGATTGGGGCGCTAGCTCCCCAGCAATCCCTGAGAGGTTAACAGGACTGGATGTGAGGATGAGAGAAGGTAGTTAACAGGACTGGATGTGAGGATGACAGGGGAGAAGGTAGTTAACAGGACTGGATGTGAGGATGACAGGGGAGAAGGTAGTTAACAGGACTGGATGTGAGGATGACAGGGGAGAAGGCAGTTAACTGATAGGCTGAAAATAACTGTGAGAAAGGTAACTGATAGGCTAAAAGTAATGCTGAAAAAGTGCATCCTGTACCTTTGTTAGTCCTGAAGTGGATGGGGTCAGAGAGGGGGCCCAATCCCTTGGCATTCTTAGCCTGGATCCTGAAGTAGTAGACGGTGTCCAGGTTCAAGTCCATTACCTGGTGGGTCAGACGGTCTCCACTGATACTCTCCATTACCCAGTCATCTATAGGCATGTTCTTATCCAGGGTGTAGTACAGGATATAGCCTGGTAGAGATGAAATGATAACAACACAATAGACTCCATTACTCAGTCATCTATAGGCATGTTCTTATCCAGGGTGTAGTACAGGATATAGCCTGGTAGAGATGAAAGACAACAACACAATAGACTCCATTACTCAGTCATCTATAGGCATGTTCTTATCCAGGGTGTAGTATAGGATATAGCCTGGTAGAGATGAAAGATAACAACACAATCGACACCATTACTCAGTCCTCTATAGGCATGTTCTTATCCAGGGTGTAGTACAGGATATAGCCTGGTAGAGATTAAAGATAACAACACAGAGCGTGTGTAAGTAACAACCATTGACAATTACTATAGGAGTTGGCAAGACAGCGCAAACATATCTGTGACCAGGCTAGAGTTTTGTCCAGTGTTGAACAAGATGTAGGCTGACGGGTCACAAAGACAACACACACGCAGTGGAACAATTCCCGCCGCAACAACTGTTTTGGTTTTCTTATCTTTTTAATCTTTAACCTCTACATCATAACAGAATCAACAGGAACCTGAGTCATGTAGTCTACAGACCTCTATATATTAACAGAATCAACAGGAACCTGAGTCATGTAGTCTACAGACCTCTATATCATAACAGAATCAACAGGTACCTGAGTCATGTAGTCTACAGACCTCTACATCATAACAGAATCAACAGGTACCTGAGTCATGTAGTCTACAGACCTCTACATCATAACAGAATCAACAGGAACCTGAGTCATGTAGTCTACAGACCTCTACATCATAACAGAATCAACAGGAACCTGAGTCATGTAGTCTACAGACCTCTACATCATAACAGAATCAACAGGAACCTGAGTCATGTAGTCTACAGACCTCTACATCATAACAGAATCAACAGGAACCTGAGTCATGTAGTCTACAGACCTCTACATCATAACAGAATCAACAGGTACCTGAGTCATGTAGTCTACAGACCTCTACATCATAACAGAATCAACAGGTACCTGAGTCATGTAGTCTACAGACCTCTACATCATAACAGAATCAACAGGTACCTGAGTCATGTAGTCTACAGACCTCTACATCATAACAGAATCAACAGGTACCTGAGTCATGTAGTCTACAGACCTCTACATCATAACAGAATCAACAGGAACCTGAGTCATGTAGTCTACAGACCTCTACATCATAACAGAATCAACAGGTACCTGAGTCATGTAGTCTACAGACCTCTACATCATAACAGAATCAACAGGTACCTGAGTCATGTAGTCTACAGACCTCTACATCATAACAGAATCAACAGGTACCTGAGTCATGTAGTCTACAGACCTCTACATCATAACAGAATCAACAGGAACCTGAGTCATGTAGTCTACAGACCTCTACATCATAACAGAATCAACAGGAACCTGAGTCATGTAGTCTACAGACCTCTACATCATAACAGAATCAACAGGAACCTGAGTCATGTAGTCTACAGACCTCTACATCATAACAGAATCAACAGGAACCTGAGTCATGTAGTCTACAGACCTCTACATCATAACAGAATCAACAGGTACCTGAGTCATGTAGTCTACAGACCTCTACATCATAACAGAATCAACAGGTACCTGAGTCATGTAGTCTACAGACCTCTACATCATAACAGAATCAACAGGTACCTGAGTCATGTAGTCTACAGACCTCTACATCATAACAGAATCAACAGGTACCTGAGTCATGTAGTCTACAGACCTCTACATCATAACAGAATCAACAGGAACCTGAGTCATGTAGTCTACAGACCTCTACATCATAACAGAATCAACAGGAACCTGAGTCATGTAGTCTACAGACCTCTACATCATAACAGAATCAACAGGTACCTGAGTCATGTAGTCTACAGACCTCTACATCATAACAGAATCAACAGGTACCTGAGTCATGTAGTCTACAGACCTCTACATCATAACAGAATCAACAGGTACCTGAGTCATGTAGTCTACAGACCTCTACATCATAACAGAATCAACAGGTACCTGAGTCATGTAGTCTACAGACCTCTACATCATAACAGAATCAACAGGTACCTGAGTCATGTAGTCTACAGACCTCTACATCATAACAGAATCAACAGGAACCTGAGTCATGTAGTCTACAGACCTCTACATCATAACAGAATCAACAGGTAACCTGAGTCATGTAGTCTACAGACCTCTACATCATAACAGAATCAACAGGTACCTGAGTCATGTAGTCTACAGACCTCTACATCATAACAGAATCAACAGGAACCTGAGTCATGTAGTCTACAGACCTCTACATCATAACAGAATCAACAGGTACCTGAGTCATGTAGTCTACAGACCTCTACATCATAACAGAATCAACAGGAACCTGAGTCATGTAGTCTACAGACCTCTACATCATAACAGAATCAACAGGTACCTGAGTCATGTAGTCTACAGACCTCTACATCATAACAGAATCAACAGGTACCTGAGTCATGTAGTCTACAGACCTCTACATCATAACAGAATCAACAGGTACCTGAGTCATGTAGTCTACAGACCTCTACATCATAACAGAATCAACAGGTACCTGAGTCATGTAGTCTACAGACCTCTACATCATAACAGAATCAACAGGTACCTGAGTCATGTAGTCTACAGACCTCTACATCATAACAGAATCAACAGGAACCTGAGTCATGTAGTCTACAGACCTCTACATCATAACAGAATCAACAGGTACCTGAGTCATGTAGTCTACAGACCTCTACATCATAACAGAATCAACAGGTACCTGAGTCATGTAGTCTACAGACCTCTACATCATAACAGAATCAACAGGTACCTGAGTCATGTAGTCTACAGACCTCTACATCATAACAGAATCAACAGGTACCTGAGTCATGTAGTCTACAGACCTCTACATCATAACAGAATCAACAGGAACCTGAGTCATGTAGTCTACAGACCTCTACATCATAACAGAATCAACAGGTACCTGAGTCATGTAGTCTACAGACCTCTACATCATAACAGAATCAACAGGTACCTGAGTCATGTAGTCTACAGACCTCTACATCATAACAGAATCAACAGGTACCTGAGTCATGTAGTCTACAGACCTCTACATCATAACAGAATCAACAGGTACCTGAGTCATGTAGTCTACAGACCTCTACATCATAACAGAATCAACAGGTACCTGAGTCATGTAGTCTACAGACCTCTACATCATAACAGAATCAACAGGTACCTGAGTCATGTAGTCTACAGACCTCTACATCATAACAGAATCAACAGGTACCTGAGTCATGTAGTCTACAGACCTCTACATCATAACAGAATCAACAGGTACCTGAGTCATGTAGTCTACAGACCTCTACATCATAACAGAATCAACAGGAACCTGAGTCATGTAGTCTACAGACCTCTACATCATAACAGAATCAACAGGTACCTGAGTCATGTAGTCTACAGACCTCTACATCATAACAGAATCAACAGGTACCTGAGTCATGTAGTCTACAGACCTCTACATCATAACAGAATCAACAGGTACCTGAGTCATGTAGTCTACAGACCTCTACATCATAACAGAATCAACAGGTACCTGAGTCATGTAGTCTACAGACCTCTACATCATAACAGAATCAACAGGTACCTGAGTCATGTAGTCTACAGACCTCTACATCATAACAGAATCAACAGGTACCTGAGTCATGTAGTCTACAGACCTCTACATCATAACAGAATCAACAGGAACCTGAGTCATGTAGTCTACAGACCTCTACATCATAACAGAATCAACAGGTACCTGAGTCATGTAGTCTACAGACCTCTACACCATAACAGCATCAACAGGTACCTGAGTCATGTAGTCTACAGACCTCTACACCATAACAGAATCAACAGGTACCTGAGTCATGTAGTCTACAGACCTCTACATCATAACAGCATCAACAGGTACCTGAGTCATGTAGTCTACAGACCTCTACATCATAACAGAATCAACAGGTACCTGAGTCATGTAGTCTACAGACCTCTATATCATAACAGAATCAACAGGAACCTGAGTCATGTAGTCTACAGACCTCTACATCATAACAGCATCAACAGGTACCTGAGTCATGTAGTCTACAGACCTCTACATCATAACAGAATCAACAGGTACCTGAGTCATGTAGTCTACAGACCTCTATATCATAACAGAATCAACAGGAACCTGAGTCATGTAGTCTACAGACCTCTACATCATAACAGAATCAACAGGTACCTGAGTCATGTAGTCTACAGACCTCTACATCATAACAGAATCAACAGGTACCTGAGTCATGTAGTCTACAGACCTCTACATCATAACAGAATCAACAGGTACCTGAGTCATGTAGTCTACAGACCTCTACATCATAACAGAATCAACAGGTACCTGAGTCATGTAGTCTACAGACCTCTACATCATAACAGAATCAACAGGTACCTGAGTCATGTAGTCTACAGACCTCTACATCATAACAGAATCAACAGGAACCTGAGTCATGTAGTCTACAGACCTCTACATCATAACAGAATCAACAGGAACCTGAGTCATGTAGTCTACAGACCTCTATATCATAACAGAATCAACAGGAACCTGAGTCATGTAGTCTACAGACCTCTACATCATAACAGAATCAACAGGAACCTGAGTCATGTAGTCTACAGACATCTACATCATAACAGAATCAACAGGTACCTGATTCATGTAGTCTACAGACCTCTACATCATAACAGAATCAACAGGAACCTGAGTCATGTAGTCTACAGACCTCTACATCATAACAGAATCAACAGGTACCTGAGTCATGTAGTCTACAGACCTCTACATCATAACAGAATCAACAGGTACCTGAGTCATGTAGTCTACAGACCTCTATATCATAACAGAATCAACAGGTACCTGAGTCATGTAGTCTACAGACCTCTACATCATAACAGAATCAACAGGTACCTGAGTCATGTAGTCTACAGACCTCTATATCATAACATAATCAACAGGTACCTGAGTCATGTAGTCTACAGACCTCTACATCATAACAGCATCAACAGGTACCTGAGTCATGTAGTCTACAGACCTCTATATCATAACAGAATCAACAGGAACCTGAGTCATGTAGTCTACAGACCTCTATATCATAACAGAATCAACAGGTAGCTGAGTCATGTAGTCTACAGACCTCTACATCATAACAGAATCAACAGGTACCTGAGTCATGTAGTCTACAGACCTCTACATCATAACAGAATCAACAGGTACCTGAGTCATGTAGTCTACAGACCTCTATATCATAACAGAATCAACAGGTACCTGAGTCATGTAGTCTACAGACCTCTACATCATAACAGAATCAACAGGTACCTGAGTCATGTAGTCTACAGACCTCTACATCATAACAGAATCAACAGGAACCTGAGTCATGTAGTCTACAGAACTCTATATCATAACAGCATCAACAGGAACCTGAGTAGTTAGAGAGGACAGATTGACTGACTGTGTTCCCACATAGTTAGAGAGGACAGATTGACTGACTGTGTTCCCTCATAGTTAGAGAGGACAGATAGACTGACTGTGTTCCCTCATAGTTAGAGAGGACAGATAGACTGACTGTGTTCCCACATAGTTAGTGTGGTGAGCAGGGAACACGGAAACAGTATCCAGCTACCACACACACAGCTCTGTCCGCAGGGAGCACTCTATTGGCCGTAGTTTGACTTCGGGTCATTACTGCAGACTGATTAACAACATTGAGGAGAGGAGAGGAGGAGAATGAGAGGAGGGGGAAGGGGGAGAGGAGAGGAGGGGGGAGAGGAGAGGAGAGGAGAGGAGGTGCGGAGGAGAAGGACAAGAGGGGAGGAGGGGAGGAGAGGAGAGGAGAGGGGGAGGGGGAATAAGGGAGGAAAAATGGGGGTAGGGTGGAGGAAGAAGAGGAAGGGAGGAGAGGGAGGAAGGGAGGGGGTGGAGGGAAGGAGGGGAGGGGTGGAGACGGAGAGGAAGGGAGGGAGGGGGGAGGAGGAATATGGGTCGTCTATGGGAGAAAGGGAGGGTAGTGCTTGGGTCCAGGGTGGAGACAGTAGCAGTACTTCTGTTCTTACCCATGATTCGTCCGTTGGCCTCCATGGGGGGTTGCCAGCTAATCAGAATAGCTCTGGGTCTCCCCTCACGACTGATGACCGTCAGGTCCTTGGGAGCGGAGCTGGGAGCTGTCAGCCAATCAGGATAGAAGAGAAACAGGAAGTAAGGGTCAGACGTCAAGTTTAGACCACCAACAACATCGGTCATCACGTCATCACACACTGATGCTCATTTGAGGTTTAATTAATCCTGTAAGTACATTAAACTGCCCTGGCAGAGGCTGCATGGCGCTTAAAGGTAGACTCGGTGAAACGGCATTGCCACGAGCAGCACCACAGATATTGAGATGAGCGAGACGCAAGACTTCACTCTCACACAGTATCTGCGCATGTGCACGGGCTACGCTTCACGCTGTTCATAGGGCATGAAAACAGAGGACAAGTTGAGTCTCGCGCTTCACCGCTCTTAGTTGTTGCAGAAATTGACCCATTTATGTTCACTTTCTGTATCTATGTCATATCACTGAGACTACCTTTAATTGGCCAGACAAAACGGGCCAATTGCAACCATCGACGGCAACCAGATTATTTATTTTTATTTCACCTTTATTTAACCAGGTAGTTCTATATGATGTCATAATACACCTTTATTTAACCAGGTAGTTCTATATGATGTCATAATACACCTTTATTTAACCAGGTAGTTCTATATGATGTCATAATACACCTTTATTTAACCAGGTAGGGAAGTTGAGAGCAAGTTCTCATTTACAACTGCCACCTGGCCGTTATTATCGCCAGCGGATCTCTCGTTAAAACCATCAATATGTGCTAGATTCATCCTACACAGCTGATCTCTCGTTAAAACCATCAATATGTGCTAGATTCATCCTACACAGCGGATCTCTCGTTAAAACCATCAATATGTGCTGGATTCATCCTACACAGCTGATCTCTCGTTAAAACCATCAATATGTGCTAGATTCATCCTACACAGCGGATCTCTCGTTAAAACCATCAATATGTGCTAGATTCATCCTACACAGCTGATCTCTCGTTAAAACCATCAATATGTGCTAGATTCATCCTACACAGCGGATCTCTCGTTAAAACCATCAATATGTGCTAGATTCATCCTACACAGCGGATCTCTCGTTAAAACCATCAATATGTGCTAGATTCATCCTACACAGCGGATCTCTCGTTAAAACCATCAATATGTGCTAGATTCATCCTACACAGCGGATCTCTCGTTAAAACCATCAATATGTGCTAGATTCATCCTACACAGCTGATCTCTCGTTAAAACCATCAATATGTGCTAGATTCATCCTACACAGCGGATCTCTCGTTAAAACCATCAATATGTGCTAGATTCATCCTACACAGCGGATCTCTCGTTAAAACCATCAATATGTGCTAGATTCATCCTACACAGCGGATCTCTCGTTAAAACCATCAATATGTGCTAGCCTCATCCTACACAGCTGAAAACACTTGAATGAATAGGAATGTCCAAACTTTTGACTGGGACTTTATGTAAAACAAATTCCAAAAAAACAGTTTTTGCTTTGTCATTATGGGTATTGTGTGTAGACTGATGGGTGGAAAAAAGTTATTTTAATCATTTTAGAATAAGGCTGTAACGTAACAAAATGTTGAAAAAGGTAAGAGGTCAGAATAAGGCACTGTATACTGTGCATATTTTATTATTTTAAGGTCACACGTTTGAATGAAATACAGGGCCACTACTTCTATATTCTTATACTGTAATAAGTATTTTTCCATTCATCAGCCTCACGGTTTCCAAAGCTCCTGATAGGTCGATATTTCATTTGGGTAGAGAACCTAGACCGTCTGTCTGGTATCATAATCACTTGACACGGTAACATCAAGAAATCAACTGTTCGGCTGGTTTTGTCACGCAAAAAAACTACCTGTATTTGTTTCACCTGTCCTTGTGCTTGTCTCCACCCCCCTGCAGGTGTTATCCATCTTCCCCATTATCCCCCTGTGTATTTATACCTGTGTTCTCTGTTTGTTGCCAGTTCGTTTTGTTCGTAGAACCTACCAGCGTTTTGTTTCCCGCCTGTTCCTTGTCTCCTGTTTTCTAGTTTCCCGGTTCTGGCCGTTCTGCTTGCCCTGACCCTGAGCCTGGCTGCCGTCCGGTACCTTTGCCCCACTACTCTGGATTACCGACCTCCTGCCTGACCTGACCCTGAGCCCGCCTGCTGTTCCGGTGCCTTACACCCTCTCTGGATTATGGACCCCTGCCTGCCTTGACCTGTCGTTTGCCTGCCCCTGTTTTAAAGAATAAACGTTTGTTTCTTCAACACTGTCTGCACCTGGGTCATACCTTAACACGTGGTAGGGTTTTTTCTCATGTGTTTTTGGTTGCAACACAGGTCCATGTAATCCAACGGTACTGTTGCACAGTGCTACATTCTGCCTGCTGTTTGCAACGCACCCCAGGAGAAAGAGGAGGAAAGGAAGCGCTACTGAGGTATCCAATAGTAAATGTTGGGCAGACAGGAGGTGCTCTTTGGTAAACGGGGTGGATCGGTCATCCAAAAAGAAAGAAGGACCAAGGCACTCTTCATATAATTCATTAAAATGCCTTTATTGGTATGGCATGTGCAGAAGAAACAACGTCTTTAAAAACCGACGCATTTCGGCTGCATGGCCTTTCGTCGAGGAGTACAAAGAAATAATACAATGTCCTCTTAAAACAGCTTTTCCAATTAGCCCTAATTTGAAGAGGGAGTGGTTACAAAATTGATTGGACACACCTAGTAAGCAATACCATACACAATGAATAGTGAAATACTGTAGCTAATAACATAGTTCTTCTTTCTTTTTTGCACCCCAGGAGAGCTTCTAATAACATAGTATGTTATTGGCCAAACAAAAGAGACTGTGTTTGTAGACTTATTGACAAAAGGAATTCCTAAACACGTGTCGCTCTGTAATGAAATGTGATCTGTGAACGGACTTCCCTGATTGCAGCATAAACATACATTCTTAGAGAAAAGGGTTCCAAAAGGGTTCTTAGGCTGTCCCCATAGGAGAACCCTTTTTGGTTCCAGGTAGAACCCCATTTTAGTTATAGGTAGAAATATTTTGGGTTCCATGTAGAACAATCTGTGGAAAGGTTTCTACCTGGAAGGGGAAAGGTTTCTACCTGGAAGTGGAAAGGTTTCTACCTGGAAGGGGAAAGGTTTCTACCTGGAAGGGGAAAGGTTTCTACCTGGAAGGGGAAAGGTTTCTACCTGGAAGGGGAAAGGTTTCTACCTGGAAGTGGAAAGGTTTCTACCTGGAAGGGGAAAGGTTTCTACCTGGAAGGGGAAAGGTTTCTACCTGGAAGGGGAAAGGTTTCTACCTGGAAGGGGAAAGGTATCTACCTGGAAAGGGAAAGGTTTCTACCTGGAAGGGGAAAGGTTTCTACCTGGAAGGGGAAAGGTTTCTACCTGGAAGGGGAAAGGTTTCTACCTGGAAGGGGAAAGGTATCTACCTGGAAGGGGAAAGGTTTCACCTGAAGGGGAAAGGTTTCTACATGGAAGGGGAAAGGTTTCACCTGGAAGGGGAAAGGTTTCTACCTGGAAGGGGAAAGGTATCTACCTGGAAGGGGAAAGGTTTCTACCTGGAAGGGGAAAGGTTTCTACCTGGAAGGGGAAAGGTTTCTACCTGGAAGGGGAAAGGTTTCTACCTGGAAGGGGAAAGGTTTCTACCTGGAAGGGGAAAGGTTTCTACCTGGAAGGGGAAAGGTTTCTACCTGGAAGGGGAAAGGTTTCTACCTGGAAGGGGAAAGGTTTCTACCTGGAAGGGGAAAGGTTTCTACCTGGAAGTGGACAGGTTTCTACCTGGAAGGGGAAAGGTTTCTACCTGGAAGGGGAAAGGTTTCTACCTGGAAGTGGAAAGGTTTCTACCTGGAAGGGGAAAGGTTTCTACATGGAAGGGGAAAGGTTTCTACATGGAAGGGGAAAGGTTTCTACCTGGAAGGGGAAAGGTTTCTACCTGGAAGGGGAAAGGTTTCTGCCTGGAAGGGGAAAGGTTTCTACCTGGAAGGGGAAAGGTTTCTACCTGGAAGGGGAAAGGTTTCTACCTGGAAGGGGAAAGGTTTCTACCTGGAAGGGGAAAGGCATCTACCTGGAAGGGGAAAGGTTTCTACCTGAAGGGGAAAGGTTTCACCTGGAAGGGGAAAGGTTTCTACCTGGAAGGGGAAAGGTTTCTACCTGGAAGGGGAAAGGTTTCTACCTGGAAGGGGAAAGGTTTCTACCTGGAAGGGGAAAGGTTTCACCTGGAAGGGGAAAGGTTTCTACCTGGAAGTGGAAAGGTTTCTACCTGGAAGGGGAAAGGTTTCTACCTGGAAGGGGAAAGGTTTCTACCTGGAAGGGGAAAGGTTTCTACCTGGAAGGGGAAAGGTTTCTACCTGGAAGGGGAAAGGTATCTACCTGGAAGGGGAAAGGTTTCTACCTGGAAGGGGAAAGGTTTCTACCTGGAAGGGGAAAGGTTTCTACCTGGAAGTGGACAGGTTTCTACCTGGAAGTGGACAGGTTTCTACCTGGAAGGGGAAAGGTTTCTACCTGGAAGGGGAAAGGTTTCTACCTGGAAGTGGAAAGGTTTCTACCTGGAAGGGGAAAGGTTTCTACATGGAAGGGGAAAGGTTTCTACATGGAAGGGGAAAGGTTTCTACCTGGAAGGGGAAAGGTTTCTACCTGGAAGGGGAAAGGTTTCTACCTGGAAGGGGAAAGGTTTCTACCTGGAAGTGGAAAGGTTTCTACCTGGAAGGGGAAAGGTTTCTACCTGGAAGGGGAAAGGTTTCTACCTGGAAGTGGAAAGGTTTCTGCCTGGAAGGGGAAAGGTTTCTACCTGGAAGGGGAAAGGTTTCTACCTGGAAGGGGAAAGGTTTCTACCTGGAAGGGGAAAGGTTTCTACCTGGAAGGGGAAAGGTTTCTACCTGGAAGGGGAAAGGTATCTACCTGGAAGGGGAAAGGTATCTACCTGGAAGGGGAAAGGTTTCTACCTGGAAGGGGAAAGGTTTCTACCTGGAAGGGGAAAGGTTTCTACCTGGAAGGGGAAAGGTTTCTACCTGGAAGGGGAAAGGTATCTACCTGGAAGGGGAAAGGTTTCTACCTGGAAGGGGAAAGGTTTCTACCTGGAAGGGGAAAGGTATCTACCTGGAAGTGGAAAGGTTTCTACCTGGAAGTGGAAGTGGAAAGAGCTTTCCACAGCAGCATATTATACTAAAAAGCATTGAATGTCGATGTATTTCTAAAAAGGGTTGACAAATGAATGTAGACATTTAGAAAGTGCACACTGTACTACTTCATAAGAATAATTGGAGTTCTGGGGGTAGTGGTGATGACAGGCTGCGTGGTAGTTATTATTCAGAGAGATACAGAGACAGAGAGAGAGAGATACAGAGAGAGAGAGAGAGAGAGAGAGAGACAGAGAGAGATAGAGAGAGAGAGAGATAGAGATAGAGAGAGAGAGAGAGAGAGAGAGATACAGAGAGAGAGAGAGAGAGAGAGAGACAGAGAGAGACAGAGAGAGAGAGAGAGAGAGAGAGAGAGAGAGAGAGAGAGAGAGAGAGAGAGAGAGAGAGAGAGAGAGAGAGAGAGAGAGAGAGAGAGAGAGAGAGAGAGAGAGAGAGAGAGAGAGAGAGAGAGAGAGAGAGAGAGAGAGACAGAGAGAGAGAGAGAGAGAGACAGAGAGAGAGAGAGAGAGAGAGAGAGAGAGAGAGAGAGAGAGAGAGAGAGAGAGAGACAGAGAGAGACAGAGAGAGAGAGAGAGAGAGAGAGAGAGAGAGAGAGAGAGACAGAGAGAGAGATACAGAGAGAGAGAGAGAGAGAGAGAGAGAGAGAGAGAGAGAGAGAGAGAGAGAGAGATACAGAGAGAGAGAGAGAGAGAGAGAGAGAGAGAGAGACAGACACAGGGTGTGGTAGATCCTGTAGAGAGAAAGAGAGAGGACTCACCTGCTTCGTAAGTGGTGGCGTGGGCGGTCATGCTCCACGTGCTAGACTTGCGGCCCTTGGTAACCATGACAGCGAACTCGTACATGGTATTGGGCTTAAGGCCAGTGACGGTGTGGCTGAGGGCTGTTGTGTCTGCAGACTAGAGAACGAAACAGGAGGTGAGTTCAACAGTGGTTCTGTTGCCGGCAAACGTTACTCAGTGACCATTTCAGTTGAACGATTTTAATGTGGCATTTTCAAAACGTTACAGTAAAGAAACATCAAAACGCCAAAAATGTTTTAAAGATTTCTGTGGCAATAATCCACCTTCTATAAATACTACATGTAATATAGAGCCAACATGGCCACATGATTATTAGTAGTAGGGGCAGTTTAGACACGACACAGGCACTTACATTCGCCGCACCCACTACCTTCTCAGACGGCTAGCTAACGTTAGGGAAACGGTCACAGCTTACACAAAACGCATGGGACATGTTAGCAAACGTTCTAAAAATTATTTCCCTTGAACGCACCTAGTGCAACGTCAAAAATTATTCTGCCAGAAAACCACATTGGTGTGGTTGTCTTTACTGAATTTAAAAGGTGTTTTCCTCTGTGCTTCGTACCTTTATATCTGTACCCGTTTTTTTGACCCATAATAAATTAAATGAAGTCAAGAGAGAACCGTAGAGTGGAAAATGAGAAACAGGACTTTGGTT
>CM059815.1:43332632-43372632 GCA_030435695.1 Brachymystax lenok tsinlingensis
AATACCGTTAATATCAACCAATCAATCAATACCAGCAGCATACCACCCTGCATCCCACTGCTGGCTTGCTTCTGAAGCTAAGCAGGGTTGGTCCTGGTCAGTCCCTGGATTGGAGACCAGATGCTGCTGGAAGTGGTGTTGGAGGGCCAGTAGGAGGCACCCTTTCATCAGGTTTAAAAAAAAATATATATATTCCCCAGGGCAGTGATTGGGGACATTGCCCTGTGTAGGGTGCGGTCTTTTTGATGGGACGTTAAACAGCTGTCCTGACTCTCTGAGGTCATTAAAGATCCCGTGGCACTTATTGTAAGAGTAGGGGTGTTAACCCCGGTGTCCTGGCTAAATTCCCAAGCTGTCCCTCATACAATCACAATCACCTAATCATCCCCAGCTTACAATTGGCTCATTCATCCCCCTCCTCTCCCCTGTAACTATTCCCCAGGTCGTTGCTGTAAAATAGAACGTGTTCTCAGTCAACTTACCTGGTAAAATAGTGGTAAAATAAAAATACATTACACTGTTATTACAGTCGGTTTACTATAGAAGTACCACTATTATAAAAAGGAGTTTAAATCTTCACAAACAACATACTGTAGAAACAACTATTCAGATGATCTCCTCCAATCAGCTGTGAGCACTGGAAAAGTGTTTATAAATACAATTTACTGTTACAAAGACTTTTAACACAGAAGAGCTTTCAGAGATCAATAAAGTGAACCGGGGACATAGGCCATAGAGCATTACACGACTAGACTATATCATAATATAATACCAGAATATAATACCAGAATATAATCTAATATAATACCAGAATACAATATCAAATATAATAGCATAATATAATACCAGAATATAATACCAGAATATAATACCAGAATATAATACCAGAATATAATCTAATATAATACCAGAATACAATATCAAATATAATATCAGAATATAATACCAGAATATAATACCAGAATACAATATCAGAATATAATACCAGCATATATTCTAATATAATACCAGAATATAATACCAGAATATAATACCAGAATATAATACCAGAATATAATCTAATATAATACCAGAATATAATACCAGAATATAATACCAGTATATAATCTAATATAATACCAGAATATAATACCAGAATATAATACCAGAATATAATCTAATATAATACCAGAATATAATACCAGAATATAATCTAATATAATACCAGAATATAATACCAGAATATAATACCAGAATATAATACCAGAATATAATCTAATATAATACCAGAATATAATACCAGAATATAATACCAGAATATAATCTAATATAATACAAGAATATAATACCAGAATATAATACCAGAATATAATACCAGAATATAATCTAATATAATACCAGAATACAATATCAAATATAATATCATAATATAATACCAGAATATAATACCAGAATATAATATCAGAATACAATATCAGAATATAATACCAGAATATATTCTAATATAATACCAGAATATAATACCAGAATATAATACCAGAATATAATACCAGAATATAATCTAATATAATACTAGAATATAATACCAGAATATAATACCAGTATATAATCTAATATAATACCAGAATATAATACCAGAATATAATACCAGAATATAATCTAATATAATACCAGAATATAATACCAGAATATAATCTAATATAATACCAGAATATAATACCAGAATATAATACCAGAATATAATACCAGAATATAATCTAATATAATACCAGAATATAATACCAGAATATAATACCAGAATATAATCTAATATAATACAAGAATATAATACCAGAATATAATACCAGAATATAATACCAGAATATAATCTAATATAATACCAGAATACAATATCAAATATAATATCATAATATAATACCAGAATATAATACCAGAATATAATACCAGAATACAATATCAGAATATAATACCAGAATATATTCTAATATAATACCAGAATATAATACCAGAATATAATACCAGAATATAATACCAGAATATAATCTAATATAATACCAGAATATAATACCAGAATATAATACCAGTATATAATCTAATATAATACCAGAATATAATACCAGAATATAATACCAGAATATAATCTAATATAATACCAGAATATAATACCAGAATATAATCTAATATAATACCAGAATATAATACCAGAATATAATACCAGAATATAATACCAGAATATAATCTAATATAATACCAGAATATAATACCAGAATATAATACCAGAATATAATCTAATATAATACAAGAATATAATACCAGAATATAATACCAGAATATAATACCAGAATATAATCTAATATAATACCAGAATACAATATCAAATATAATATCATAATATAATACCAGAATATAATACCAGAATATAATACCAGAATATAATCTAATATAATACCAGAATACAATATCAAATATAATATCATAATATAATACCAGAATATAATACCAGAATATAATACCAGAATATAATACCAGAATATAATCTAATATAATACCAGAATACAATATCAAATATAATATCAGAATATAATACCAGAATATAATACCAGAATACAATATCAGAATATAATACCAGAATATAATCTAATATAATACCAGAATACAATATCAAATATAATATCAGAATATAATACCAGAATATAATACCAGAATACAATATCAGAATACAATATCAGAATATAATATCAGAATATAATACCAGAATATAATCTAATATAATACCAGAATACAATATCAAATATAATATCAGAATATAATACCAGAATATAATACCAGAATATAATACCAGAATATAATCTAATATAATACCAGAATACAATATCAAATATAATATCATAATATAATACCAGAATATAATACCAGAATACAATATCAGAATACAATATCAGAATATAATATCAGAATATAAAATATCAGAATATAATACCATAATATAATATAATAGCAGAATATAATAGCAGAATATAATAGCAGAATATAATACCAGAATACAATATCAGAATACAATATCAGAATATAATATCAGAATATAAAATATCAGAATATAATACCATAATATAATATAATATCATAATATAATAGCAGAATATAATAGCAGAATATAATACCATAATATAATACCAGAATATAATCTAATATAATACCAGAATATAATACCAGAATATAATACCAGAATATAGAATATCAGAATATAATACCAGAATATAATATAATACCAGAATATAATATCAGAATATAAAATATCAGAATATAATACCATAATATAATATCATAATAAAATATAATAGCAGAATATAATACCAGAAAATAATACCAGAAAATAATACCAGAATATAATATCAGAATATAATATCAGAATATAATACCAGAATATAATACCAGAATATAATACCAGAATACAATATCAGAATATTATACCATAATATAATACCAGAATATAATACCAGAATACAATATCAGAATATAATATCAGAATATAATATCAGAATACAATATCAGAATACAATATCAGAATATAATACCATAATATAATACCAGAATATAATACCAGAATACAATATCAGAATATAATATCAGAATATAAAATATCAGAATATAATACCATAATATAATATAATACCATAATATAATATAATACCATAATATAATAGAATAAAATATCAGAATATAATACCAGAATATAATATCAGAATATAAAATATCAGAATATAATACCATAATATAATATAATACCATAATATAATAATATAATAATAATATACGACCACCGGTTTTATAACATAATATAATATCAGAATATAATATAATATCAGAATATAATATAATATAACATCAGAATACAATATAATATCAGAATATAATATAATGTAATATAAGAATATAATATAATATAATATCAGAATATAATATAATGTAATATAAGAATATAATATAATATAATATCAGAATATAATATAATATCAGAATATAATACAGCCCTAGAATGGATTCTATTTCTATGAATACAGCACTCAGACCAGAACCAGACTGAGAGGTGCTGAGAAATGTGTGTGTGAATTATTACACTGTAAGTACAGCCTCGGAACACAGGGGAGCGTTCAGTGAAGGTACAACATGGAATAATACAGTTCAGTTCTAAAAATAAACCCGGAACAGTTGCCAGTCCTCGAGAGAACAGCTGGAGAGAACAGCTGGAGAGAACAGCTTGAGAGAACAGCTAGAGGGAACAGCTGGAGAGAACAGCTGGAGAGAACAGCTTGAGAGAACAGCTAGAGGGAACAGCTGGAGAGAACAGCTAGAGAGAACTGCTAGAGAGAACAGCTAGAGAACAGCTAGAGGGAACAGCTGGAGAGAACAGCTGGAGAGACCAGCTAGAGAGAACAACTAGAGAGAACAGCTAGAAAACAGCTAGAAGTAACAGCTGGAGAACAGCTAGAGGGACTAGCTGGAGAGAACAGCTAGAGGGAACAGCTGGAGAAAACAGATGGAGAGAACAGCTGGACAGAACAGCTAGAGAGAACAGCTAGAAATAACAGATGGAGAGAACAGCTAGAGAGAACAGCTAGAGAACAGCTAGAGAGAACAGCTAGAAATAACAGATGGAGAGAACAGCTAGAGAGAACAGCTAGAGAGAACAGATGGAGAGAACAGCTAGAGAGAACAGCGATAGAGAACAGCTAGAGGGAACAGCTGGAGAGAACAGCTAGAGAGAACAGCTAGAGAGAACAGCTAGAGAAAACAGCGATCGAGAAAAGCTGGAGGGAACAGCTGGAGGGAACAGCTGGAGGGAACAGCTGGAGGGAACAGAAAGAGAGAACAGATGAAAAAAACAGCTGGAGAGAACAGCCGGAGGGAACAGCCGGAGAGAACAGCTGGATGGAACAGCTGGAGAGAACAGCTGGATGGAACAGCTGGAGAGAACAGCTGGAGAGAACAGCTAGAGAGAACAGCTGGAGAGAACAGCTAGAGAGAACAGCTGGAGAGAACAGCTAGAGAGAACAGCGAGAGAGAACTGCGAGAGAGAACTGCGAGAGAGAACTGCGAGAGAGAACAGCTAGAGAGAACAGCATTATTTTCAGTCCCTAACTACCACTGTCTCTACTTGATATTCTGGTTCTATCAATGCTCCCCGAATAGAGTCATGGTTCTCCTTGTTGAGTAGGAGTCAGTCATGAATGCACACACACACACACACAGACAGAGTAGCGTCAACTCAGTGGGTAGTCTCTCTCACAGCGCAGCAAGACACCAAGTCAGTCACACAACTATTCTTCAAGCTGTTGTAGTTTATAGAACATTCCCGTCAACACTGAGATTGCCCCATGCAGCAAATTCTACCTCAATATAACATTATCACATAGATATTTTAATCCAGGACATTTCACTGTATAAACAGTTTGAAATTCTGTCATCTCCCCGTTTGTAAATCAACGTTCCCAATATGCACGTGTTCAAACGATAGATAGCCCTTTGGAGAAGCCACAATAGTAGATCTCTGAACCATTATCGCGATACAATATGTAATACCTATGGGAATATCCATATTCATCCTTCTATGTTATTATATGTAAACCTTATGGGAAAATATGCTTGTGGGGGTTCACTAGTTGGTGATCGTAGATCCCATACCATCACCCCTAGACAAGAGAGAGAGAGAGAGAGAGAGAGAGAGAGGTAGAGAGAGAGGGAGAGGGAGAGGGAGAGGGAGAGGGAGAGGGAGAGGGAGGGAGGAGGGAGGGAGGGAGGGAGGGAGGGAGGGAGGGAGGAGAGAGAGAGAGAGAGAGAGGGAGAGGGAGAGAGAGAGAGAGAGAGAGAGAGAGAGAGAGAGAGAGAGAGAGAGAGAGAGAGAGAGAGAGAGAGAGAGAGAGAGAGAGTGATAGAGAGGGAGCTGTGAAAGCAGGGTAGTGTAATTGATTAGTATTGACAGACAGACCAACTGACCCGTCTGTCCATCTTCCATCCAGAGGTTCTCCCTGTCTGCCAGGGTCTAAATCTCCATGGGAACCGAAGTACCTACTTCCTGATTTAAGGCTCTTTTTCACCCCCGCCACATGACGTTCAATATTGAAACCATGGCAACCAACTGGCGGTTGGTGGACACCGTTTTAAATATTGATGGCGCAACGGCCTGTATGTCAGAGCAGATTAGTTGTAAAGACAAGGGCATAGATTGTTTTAAAATGAGAGTAGCCAGTGTGTGTGTGTGTGTGTGTGTGTGTGTGTGTGTGTGTGTGTGTGTGTGTGTGTGTGTGTGTGTGTGTGTGTGTGTGTGTCCGTGTGTGTGTGTGTGCAGAAGTGTGTGTGTGTGTTAGCTATACAGGAACATGGGATTGCTGAAACAACAGATCAGTTAACACACACTCTGCGCTTGACATGTCCGTCCCCCCCTCCCCAGAAATGACAAACACGTATGAATAACATACCGTAGGCCCTACATGTGTAGTATCCAACAGGATCATGTCTATTCATTACCCAGCTATACTTGAAGAGTGCTCGGGATGCATATTCACATCAAAACCTTGTATTACTCATGCAAATTGGTTGTGTGCTTTTTTTTCTTTTCTTCTAAAATGTAATTTAAACTTCAAGTGTTTTCTTTATTACGTTTCTGTTAACTAATTGATTAGAATTAAATGAAGTTTAAAAAAAAACGGAGTGTTTTTCAGAACACACGGAAGGCATGTCCATACAGGGAACTGACAGAATTAGAACTCGTCTTTGAAAATCAATGGAATTTTATTTTTTTTCAACACCGACGGCCAGCGTATATTTAAAAAAGAAACATCGAATTAACATTGGTCTAAACATAACGCGCAAATACAAGGATTCTGTTGACAAAAATCTTCAATGGAAATACTTCTCATTTACGACCACCGGTTTTGGAAAACATGCATAATTCTCTAAACATATCTTGTAGATTAATCCTATTACACCCAGTGTAGTAAATACTGATTGCTATACTTGCCTCCTGCTGTTCCTATCAGAAGCCACCCTTTGATCCAATACCATTCACTCTGAGAAGGTCAACATTGACTGAAGGTTTTACAGTTTGTCGTCAACAGTAGTCCCATGGAGATTTTTTTGTAATCGTGCATGCCAGATTTTACAACTATGGCGTAACTGTTGTATGCGAGACAACCCTGTCTTCAAGAGCTGTCAACCTGGGGTTAAGAGACAACCCTGTCTTCAAGAGCTGTCAACCTGGGGTTAAGAGACAACCCTGTCTTCAAATGCTGGGGTTAAACCCTGGATGTGGACTGTCTCGTATCGTTCTGACAGAGTCCTCCATACATGACCCGTAAACGACCCTGCCATAGGACCACAGAGAGATCGGACAGCGCTCTCGAAGGAGCAGAGAATAGATCCGAACTGATCCACGATGACATTCTCATCCGAGCTAGTCTCCCTAAAGATTCAAGCACTGACATCATTAATAATAAATATGCAACATTTGCAGATGGATTACCCTTCCAGATGGAATTCATTAGGCATAGAGCACGTACAGTAGTGCTGCTAAACCACTGTTACAGTTCGGAATCCGTGACTAGTCAAGACAGACAGTGTCACGTCCAGGCCAGAGTTTAGGCTGGCGTGTGTTTGTTTCATTTTGGTGTAGGGTTATTTTGGTTCTAGTTTGTCTATTTCTATGTTGGGGTAATGGTTCCCAATTAGAGGCAGCTGTGTGTCGTTGTCTCTAATTGGGAACCATATATATGGTTGGGGTTTTCTATAGTATTTTGTGGGTTATTGTTTGTACATAGCTTGTTTAGTTTACATGTTATGTTCAGCTTCACGATCTTCGATTACGTTCGTTTTGTTACTTTTGTCCCAGTCACGTTCTAAATAAACGTATATACTGGAAGCATCGCTGCGTCTTGGTGTGTCCCTTCCGGAGATCGTGACAGACAGACATATCCTGGTGCTCCGATGCAGATGGAGAGGTGAAACATCCTGGTTCTCTAAATGACCTCAATTTAAATAAATAAAAATGTAAATAAATTACACAATTAATAAGGATAATATGGATGGATCAGTACTCCTCCTTTGAAATGCTTTGCGGATCGCATTCAGTTGAAGTCGGAAGTTCACGTACACTTAGGTTGGAGTCATGAAAATTCATTTTTTTTTTCAACCAGTCCACAAATGTCTTGTTAACAAACTATTCGTTTTGGCAAGTCGGTTAGGACATCTACTTGGTGCATGACACAAGTAATATTTCCAACAATTGTGTACAGAGAGATTATTTAACTTATAATTCACTGTATCACAATTCCAGTGGGTCGGAAGTTTACATTCACTAAGTTGTTCTGTGCCTTTAAACAGCTTGGAAAATTCCAGAAAATGTTGTCATGGCTTTAGAAGATTAAAATGGCTTAAGGACAACAGTCAAGGTATTGGAGTGGCCATCACAAAGCCCCTGACCTCAATCCTATAGAAAATTTGTGGGCAGAACTGAAAAAGCGTGTGCGAGCAAGGAGGCCGAAAAACCTGACTCACTTACACCAGCTCTGTCAGGAGGAATGGGCCAAAAATCACCCAACTTATTGTGGGAAGCTTGTGGAAGGCCACCCGAAATGTTTGACCCAAGTTAAACAATTTAAAGGCAATGCTACCAAATACTAATTGAGTTTATGTAAACTTCTGACCCACTGGGAATGTGATGAAAGAAATCAAATCTGAAATAAATAATTCTCTCTACTATTATTCTGACATTTCACATTCTTAAAATAAAGCAGTGATCCTAACTGACCTAAGACTGGGCATTTTTACTAGGATTAAATGTCAGAAATTGTGAAAAACTGAGTTTAAATGTATTTTGGCTAAGATGTATGTAAACATCTGACTTCAACTGTATATAGAGGGCCACAGATACAAAGGGAGACAGAGAGTAGGGGCCGAGGAGGGATTCGTAACCAAGTGTGTTCTGGAGTCTGCACCAGACTGGTACCATGGTTAGTCTGCAGTACTACCACTAACCAGACTGGTACCATGTTCAGTCTGCAGTACTACCACTAACCAGACTGGTACCATGTTCAGTCTGCAGTACTACCACTAACCAGACTGGTACCATGTTCAGTCTGCAGTACTACCACTAACCAGACTGGTACCATGTTCAGTATGCAGTACTACCACTAACCAGACTGGTACCATGTTCAGTCTGCAGTACTACCACTAACCAGACTGGTACCATGTTCAGTCTGCAGTACTACCACTAACCAGACTGGTACCATGTTCAGTCTGCAGTACTACCACTAACCAGACTGGTACCAGGGTTAGTCTGCAGTACTACCACTAACCAGACTGGTACCAGGGTTAGTCTGCAGTACTACCACTAACCAGACTGGTACCAGGGTTAGTCTGCAGTACTACCACTAACCAGTACTACCACTAACCAGACTGGTACCATGTTCAGTCTGCAGTACTACCACTAACCAGACTGGTACCATGTTCAGTCTGCAGTACTACCACTAACCAGTTCTACCACTAACCAGACTGGTACCATGTTCAGTCTGCAGTACTACCACTAACCAGACTGGTACCAGGGTTAGTCTGCAGTACTACCACTAACCAGACTGGTACCAGGGTTAGTCTGCAGTACTACCACTAACCAGACTGGTACCATGTTCAGTCTGCAGTACTACCACTAACCAGACTGGTACCATATTCAGTCTGCAGTACTACCACTAACCAGACTGGTACCATGTTCAGTCTGCAGTACTACCACTAACCAGACTGGTACCAGGGTTAGTCTGCAGTACTACCACTAACCAGACTGGTACCATGTTCAGTCTGCAGTACTACCACTAACCAGACTGGTACCATGTTCAGTCTGCAGTACTACCACTAACCAGACTGGTACCATGTTCAGTATGCAGTACTACCACTAACCAGACTGGTACCATGTTCAGTCTGCAGTACTACCACTAACCAGACTGGTACCAGGGTTAGTCTGCAGTACTACCACTAACCAGTACTACCACTAACCAGACTGGTACCATGTTCAGTCTGCAGTACTACCACTAACCAGACTGGTACCAGGGTTAGTCTGCAGTACTACCACTAACCAGACTGGTACCAGGGTTAGTCTGCAGTACTACCACTAACCAGACTGGTACCATGTTCAGTCTGCAGTACTACCACTAACCAGACTGGTACCATGTTCAGTCTGCAGTACTACCACTAACCAGACTGGTACCAGGGTTAGTCTGCAGTACTACCACTAACCAGACTGGTACCATGTTCAGTCTGCAGTACTACCACTAACCAGACTGGTACCATGTTCAGTCTGCAGTACTACCACTAACCAGACTGGTACCATGTTCAGTCTGCAGTACTACCACTAACCAGACTGGTACCATGTTCAGTCTGCAGTACTACCACTAACCAGACTGGTACCATGTTCAGTCTGCAGTACTACCACTAACCAGACTGGTACCATGTTCAGTCTGCAGTACTACCACTAACCAGACTGGTACCATGTTCAGTCTGCAGTACTACCACTAACCAGACTGGTACCAGGGTTAGTCTGCAGTACTACCACTAACCAGACTGGTACCAGGGTTAGTCTGCAGTACTACCACTAACCAGACTGGTACCAGGGTTAGTCTGCAGTACTACCACTAACCAGTACTACCACTAACCAGACTGGTACCATGTTCAGTCTGCAGTACTACCACTAACCAGACTGGTACCATGTTCAGTCTGCAGTACTACCACTAACCAGACTGGTACCATGTTCAGTCTGCAGTACTACCACTAACCAGACAATGTTAAGTCCAGTTCAACCAAAGTGTAGAAGAGAACTCACCCAGGTTTTCTATGGAGTAGTATCGCTGCTTGTTGTCCACCCTGACCGTCTCAGCGTAGGGACTTCCTACTCCGTAGCCAATGATGTAGCCCCGTACTAGGATGTTGGGGTTGAGCGGCGGAGTCCAGCTCATGATGATGCTGTTGGGCAGGGGTCGGACATGGAGGGAACTCGGCTGGTTCGGGACTTGGCTCTCTGGAGAAGAAGTACGTAAAAATGTACGCCAAATTGGAAGCTTCAGAATCACAACGAAAACGGGCCTAAAATGTAACAATGATAATATGTACAGTCATGAATGTTTATATTTAACGTACAGGGTAGTTCCGGGAATCTGACCCACTATGCTGGCGTTCTAAGCGCCATGCTCTACCAACTGAGACATACAGGACCAACATTTTGTTTCTTATCCTTGATGATAATTTCACACAGTATCTCGACTTGTGTGGCTGAATTGTGTGTGTGTTTTTTTTGTTGTTTTTTTTAAATGTCAAATCAAATCAAGTCAAATCCAATCCAATCAGAAACAGCAGTAACAGTGCATCCTTCTAACTAAAGCCCTCTAATGCGATCTGACAGTTTGCGTAATCCTCTAGGAAGAGACGCCAAGAAGACATTCCGAGGTTAATATCAGTTTATTGAGTGATAATCCATTAGAATTGCATTAGGTTCCCCTGTCATCTCTCCTAAAACCATCTGCCTGATTGATCCCTTCCTTATCTCGCCACTCTCCTCGATTCATTACCTGTTTAAATCTCCTTCCTAATTGCCTGGCTGCTAGGCTATGTATAATTTATATGAAACAAAATGCTTTTAAGTTGTGCCAGGCACAGTTAGTGGCTGAGTCCCAAATGGCACACTATTCCTTATTTTAGTGCACTATTTTTGACCAGAGCCCTATTGGCCATGTGCACTACCTTAGTAATAGGTTCCCATTTGGGACGGCGGCTCAGTGGAACTAGACATTTTGTTCTTTTAGAGTTTGATGGCTGCCAGTCAAGCAGTCCAGCATTGCCACAGATCATCCCCATCAAATTGCCAGTGGATGACTGCACAGCAGGTTTGTTTGATGCTCAATATGTTAAACTGTTTATACACCTTGGACTCCACTGTCTAAATATTTAAACACCTCACTCACACACACGCGGAAAGAGATGGACGTGTCTGTATACAAGAGTCCAGACCTGCCTCAGGGAATAGAGACAGAGAGAGACATGGTAGTGGAGGAGGAGGAGGAGAAGGGTAGGGCTGCGTCCCAAATGACACCCTATTTCTTAAATAGGGCACAACTTTTTGACCAGTGTCTATAGGGATCTTGTCAAAAGTAGTGCACTATAGGAAATAGGATCTCATTTGGGACGTAGAAAGAAGAGACGGAATGAATTGTAAATTAAGTGTTTTTGTCTTACCGTCAAGGTCATTCTCTGGCGTCTCCGCGGTGAACCACTCGCTGGCCGGGCCCGTGCCGTTAGCTGTCATGGCAGCCACCTGGAAACTGTACTGACTGCCTTTCTCCAGCCCTGAGAGGAGAGAGGATGTTGTCAAAGACATGTTAAACACAACAAAAACAGCTGTACTGACTGTTTTTCTCCAGCCCTGAGAGGGGTGGAGGACAACGTCTAAGACATCTAACTGGTGTATTAATCTGTAATATCTAACTGGTGGTTATGTATTAATCTGTAATATCTAACTGGTGGTTATGTATTAATCTGTAATATCTAACTGGTGGTTATGTATTAATCTGTAATATCTAACTGGTGGTTATGTATTAATCTGTAATATCTAACTGGTGGTTATGTATTAATCTGTAATATCTAACTGGTGGTTATGTATTAATCTGTAATATCTAACTGGTGGTTATGTATTAATCTGTAATATCTAACTGGTGGTTATGTATTAATCTGTAATATCTAACTGGTGGTTATATATTAATATGTAATATCTAACTGGTGGTTATGTATTAATCTGTAATATCTAACTGGTGGTTATGTATTAATCTGTAATA
Source organism: Brachymystax lenok tsinlingensis (assembly GCA_030435695.1). Taxonomy (NCBI): domain Eukaryota; kingdom Metazoa; phylum Chordata; class Actinopteri; order Salmoniformes; family Salmonidae; genus Brachymystax; species Brachymystax lenok. Next base: position 43,345,475 of record CM059815.1, read on the forward strand.
TCTAACTGGTGGTTATGTATTAATCTGTAATATCTAACTGGTGGTTATATATTAATATGTAATATCTAACTGGTGGTTATGTATTAATCTGTAATATCTAACTGGTGGTTATATATTAATATGTAATATCTAACTGGTGGTTATGTATTAATCTGTAATATCTAACTGGTGGTTATGTATTAATCTGTAATATCTAACTGGTGGTTATGTATTAATCTGTAATATCTAACTGGTGGTTATATATTAATATGTAATATCTAACTGGTGGTTATGTATTAATCTGTAATATCTAACGGACAACATCATCAACCAATTCAGCAGTCTACACATGACCCCATAATGAAAAAGTGAAAAACACATTTTTCAAAACCTGCTCCAGAGCGCTCAGGACTTCAGACTGGGGCGAAGGTTCACCTTCCAACAGGACAACGACCCTAAGCACACAGACAAGACAACGCAGGACTGGCTTCGGACAAGTCTCTGAATGTCCTTGAGTGGCCCAACCAGAGCCCGGACTTGAATCCGATCGAACATCTCTGGAGAGACCTGAAAATAGCTGTGCAGCCACGCCCCTATACAACCTGACAAGGCTTGAGAGGATATGCAGAGAAGAATGGAAGAAACTCCCATTTTGTCTTGTCCATTCACCCTCTGAATGGCACACATACACAATCCTTGTCTCAATTGTCTCAAGACTACCCTGACTCCTCCCCTTCATCTACACTGATTGAAGTGGCATCAAAAAGGGATCATAGCTTTCACCTGGATTCACCTGGTCAGTCTGTCATGGAAAGACAATGTATACTGTATACAGTATGTGTATTACCTGGCTACAGTTGCTTATACATGTGAACAGGTCCCAGAAGTCTCACCTGTGAACAGGTCCCAGAAGTCTCACCTGTGAACAGGTCCCAGAAGTCTCACCTGTGAACAGGTCCCAGAAGTCTCACCTGTGAACAGGTCCCAGAAGTCTCACCTGTGAACAGGTCCCAGAAGTCTCACCTGTGAACAGGTCCCAGAAGTCTCACCTGTGAACAGGTACCAGAAGTTGTTAGGTTCGATGGCCTCCTGGTCTCCTCGTCGGCCGGTCTTCCTGTGTCGGAGCTTGTAGCCGGTGATGAACCCGTTCTGGCTGTTGGGGGGAAGGGGCTGCCAGCTCACCTTAATGCTCTGAAACACAGTCAGGGGAGAGGACACATGTTCACTTTGTATACATGATGCCTGAGGGAATTGAACCAGCAACCTTGCTTCTCTGAGGCCACTCTCTTACCAATAGACCCAAATGCCCACCTCATTTAATAACCACCACATACAGTATAAGGGCCAGCTGCCATCCAAGATATACATGCCAGGCGGTGTCTGAGAAAGGCCCGAAAAATTGCCATAAACTCCAGCCACCCGAGACTGTTCTCAACGCTCCCATCCAGCAGGCGGTACCAGGCCTGCACATTGAACAAGGTAGTGACACTGACCTGTATATACAAGCACTCCAGGACCCCTGGACATTGAATAAGGTACTGACCTGTATATACAACCACTCCAGGACCCCTGGACATTGAATAAGGTACTGACCTGTATATACAATGTGAAACTGTAAGACTCTATATTATAGATATACTAGACAATAATAAACAGGTTGGATAATAAACAGGCTGGATAATAAACAGGCTGGATAATAAACAGGCTGGATAATAAACAGGCTGGATAATAAACAGGTTAGATAATAAACAGGCTGGATAATAAACAGGCTAGATAATAAACAGGCTGGATAATAAACAGGCTGGATAATAAACAGGCTGGATAATAAACAGGCTGGATAATAAACAGGCTAGATAACAAACAGGCTGGATAATAAACAGGCTAGATAATAAACAGGCTAGATAATAAACAGGCTAGATAACAAACAGGTTAGATAATAAACAGGCTAGATAATAAACAGGCTGGATAATAAACAGGCTGGATAATAAACAGGCTGGATAATAAACAGGCTAGATAATAAACAGGCTAGATAATAAACAGGCTAGATAATAAACAGGCTGGATAACAAACAGGCTGGATAATAAACAGACTGGATAATAAACAGGCTAGATAATAAACAGGCTAGATAACAAACAGGCTAGATAATAAACAGGTTAGATAATAAACAGGTTAGATAATAAACAGGCTGGATAATAAACAGGTTAGATAATAAACAGGCTGGATAATAAACAGGTTAGATAATAAATAAACAGACTGGATAATAAACAGGTTAGATAATAAACAGGCTAGATAATAAACAGGCTGGATAATAAACAGGCTAGATAATAAACAGGCTAGATAATAAACAGGTTAGATAATAAACAGGCTAGATAATAAACAGGCTGGATAATAAACAGGCTAGATAATAAACAGGCTAGATAACAAACAGGTTAGATAATAAACAGGCTAGATAATAAACAGGCTAGATAATAAACAGGCTAGATAATAAACAGGCTGGATAATAAACAGGCTGGATAATAAACAGGCTAGATAATAAACAAGTTAGATAATAAACAGGCTAGATAATAAACAGGCTAGATAATAAACAGGTTAGATAATAAACAGGCTAGATAACAAACAGGCTAGATAATAAATAGGCTAGATAATAAACAGGCTAGATAATAAACAGCCTATATGTACAATGTCAACACCACAACAATGTCAACACTATAACACCACAACAATGTCAACACTATAACACTATAACAATGTCAACACCATAACAAGGTCAACACCATAACACCATAACAATGTCAACACCATAACACTATAACAATGTCAACACCACAACAATGTCAACACTATAACACTATAACAATGTCAACACCATAACACTATAACAATGTCAACACCATAACAAGGTCAACACCATAACACCATAACAATGTCAACACCATGACACCCTAACGATGTCAACACCATAACACTATAACAATGTCAACACCATAACAATGTCAACACCATAACACCCTAACGATGTCAACACCATAACACTATAACAATGTCAACACCATAACACTATAACAATGTCAACACCATAACAAGGTCAACACCATAACACCATAACAATGTCAACACCATAACATTGTCAACACCATAACACAATAACATTTGACATTTTAGTCATTTAGGAGACGCTCTTATCGATAACGAATTACAGTTAGTGTTTTCATCGTAAGCTAGCTAGGTGGGACAATCACATATTACAGGCATAGTAAGTACATTTTCCTCAATAGAGTAGCTATGAGCAATATTTGAGCTAGTAAGGGAATTACATAATGGAAGAGTTTGAACTGGCCTCTATGTAGATGGTTTTGTATGCGCTATGCAAACAATGGATTTCAGCCTGAGGACTACAAGATCTCCAGAGACTGAGAGAAGCTGAAGTCAAACATGGTCAACAATATGCTTGTCTAACCAGACAGATCATGGTTAGGCTTCCCACTGAAACAACATAAATACGATAAAAATAATAATCTACTGTTTTTAAATACACATCCTCTTTCAGATCAGCCTGACAATGATAATATTCATCTAGTCCCATCCTCTTTCAGATCAGCCTGACAATGATAATATTCATCTAGTCACATCCTCTTTCAGATCAGCCTGATAATTATAAATATTAATCTAGTCCCATCCTCTTTCAGATCAGCCTGATAATGATAATATTCATCTAGTCCCATCCTCTTTCAGATCAGCCTGACAATGATAATATTCATCTAGTCCCATCCTCTCTCAGATCAGCCTGATAATTATAAATATTAATCTAGTCACATCCTCTCTCAGATCAGCCTGATAATGATAATATTCATCTAGTCCCATCCTCTTTCAGATCAGCCTGATAATGATAATATTCATCTAGTCCCATCCTCTCTCAGATCAGCCTGATAATTATAAATATTAATCTAGTCACATCCTCTCTCAGATCAGCCTGATAATGATAATATTCATCTAGTTCCATCCTCTCTCAGATCAGCCTGAGCAAGTTAAACGTTCATCTAGTCCCATCCTCTCTCAGATCAGCCTGATGATGATAAATATTAATCTAGTCACATCCTCTCTCAGATCAGCCTGATAATGATAATATTCATCTAGTTCCATCCTCTCTCAGATCAGCCTGAGCAAGTTAAACGTTCATCTAGTCCCATCCTCTCTCAGATCAGCCTGATAATGATAAATATTAATCTAGTCCCATCCTCTCTCAGATCAGCCTGATAATGATAAATATTCATCTAGTCACATCCTCTCTCAGATCAGCCTGATAATGATAAATATTCATCTAGTCACATCCTCTCTCAGATCAGCCTGATAATGATAAATATTCATCTAGTCACATCCTCTCTCAGATCAGCCTGATAATGATAAATGTTAATCTAGTCCCATCCTTACTCAGATCAGCCTGATAATGATAAATATTCATCTAGTCCCATCCTCTCTCAGATCAGCCTGATGATGATAAATATTCATCTAGTCACATCCTCTCTCAGATCAGCCTGATAATGATAAATATTCATCTAGTCACATTCTCTCTCAGATCAGCCTGATAATGATAAATATTCATCTAGTCACATCCTCTCTCAGATCCGCCTGATAATGATAAATATTCATCTAGTCACATCCTCTCTCAGATCAGCCTGATAATGATAAATATTCATCTAGTCACATCCTCTCTCAGATCAGCCTGATAATGATAAATATTCATCTAGTCACATCCTCTCTCAGATCAGCCTGATAATGATAAATATTAATCTAGTGTAACCTCATGGATACAGAGGAATATATTAACATTTACTGGCACCAGTTCCCCGTTCAGACAATCATCTTAATTGATTACAACAGGCTTGATTGCGGTAAAGGGAGGCTCGTTGGAGCTCTGTGTGTGTGTGTGTATGTGTGTGTGTGTGTGTATGAGTGTGTGTGTGTGTTTGTAGCTCTGTGCTCCAGCTCTGGAAGCCTCTGGAGGTTGGAATGGTGGCATGGTGGTGATTAAGAGGCACGCCCACACACACACACACACACACACACACACACACACACACACACACACACACACACAAACAACAATTAAGAGAGAAGCAATCAGTGTCATTTGGCCTTGTTGTAGCAGCACTAATTATTCCACCAAACAGAACGGATACAACACACAGCCCTTCTATATTGGCACAGGGAGACAGTAGCAGCCAGTAGACCCCCCCAGGTCTGTACCCAAACAATTTGAGCTTCTACTTTTAAAAATCCACCCTTCCAGAAACAAGTCTCTCACTGTTGCCGCTTGCTATAGACCACCCTCTGCCTCCAGCTGTGCCCTGGACACCATATGTGAATTGATTGCCCCCCCATCTATCTTCAGAGCTCGTGCTGCTAGGTGACCTAAACTGGGACATGCCTACAATCTAAGCTTGATGCCCTCAATCTCACAAAGATTATCAATGAACCTACCAGGTACAACCCCAAATCCGTAAACACGGGCACCCTCATAGATATCATCCTAACCAACTTCCCCTCCAAATACACCTCTGCTGTCTTCAACCAAGATCTCACATCGATCACTGCCTCATTGCCTGCGTCCGTAATGGGTCTGCGGTCAAACAACCACCCCTCATCACTGTCAAACGCTCCCTAAAACACTTCAGCGAGCAGGCCTTTCTAAACAACCTGGCCCGGGTATCCTGGCAGGATATTGACCTCATCCCGTCAGTAGAGGATGCCTGGTTGTTCTTTAAAAGTGCTTTCCTCACCATCTTAAATAAGCATGCCCCTTTCAACATTTTTTTAACCAGGAACAGATATAGCCCTTGGTTCACTCCAGACCTGACTGCCCTTGCCCAGCACAAAAATATCCTGTGGCGTACTGCATTAGCATCGAATAGCCCCAGTGATATGCAACTTTTCAGGGAAGTTAGGAACCAATATACACAGGCAGTTAGGAAAGCTAAGGCTAGCTTTTTCAAACAGAAATTTGCATCCTGTAGCACAAACTCAAAAAAGTTCTGGGACACTGTAAAGTCCATGGAGAATAAGAGCACCTCCTCCCAGCTCCTCCCAGCTGAGTCTAGGAAACACCACCCATAAATCCACGATAATTGAGAATTTCAATAAGCATTTTTCTACGGCTGGAAATGCTTTCCACCTGAGTACCCATACCCAGATCAACAGCCCTGCACCCCCCCACAGCAACTCGCCCAAGCCTCCCCAATTTCTCCTTCACCCAAATCCAGATAGCTGATGTTTTGAAAGAGCTGCAAAATCTGGACCCCTACAAATCAGCCGGGCTAGACAATCTGGAACCTCTCTTTCTAAAATTATCTGCCGAAATTGTTGCAACCCCTATTACTAGCCTGTTCAACCTCTCTTTCGTATCATCTGAGATCCCCAAAGATTGGAAAGCTGCCGCGGTCATCCCCCCTCTTCAAAGAGGGAGACACTCTAGACCCAAACTGTTATAGACCTACATCCATCCTGCTCTGCCTTTCTAAGGTCTTCGAAAGCCAAGTGAACAAACAGATCACCAACCATTTAGAATCCCACCGTACCTTCTCCGCTATGCAATCTGGTTTCAGAGCTGGTCATGGGTGCACCTCAGCCACGCTCAAGGTCCTAAACGATATCATAACCGCCATCGATAAGAGACAATACTGTGCAGCCGTATTCATCGACTCCTGGCCAAGGCTTTCGATAGCATGGGCGGCAGGTAGCCTAGTGGTTAGAGTGTTGGACTTGTAACCGGAGGGTTGCAAGTTCAAATCCCGAGCTGACAAGGTACAAATCTGTCGTTCTGCCCTGAACAAGGCAGTTAACCCACTGTTCCCAGGCGCCGAAGACGTGGATGTCGATTTAAGGCAGCCCCCGCACCTCTGATTCAGAGGGTTGGGTTAAATCGGAAGACACATTTCGGTTGAAGGCATTCGGTTGTACAACTGACTAATAATGGTGACTTTGACTTTGACTTTGACTTTGACTCTGTCAATCACCGCATTCTTATCGGCAGACTCGACAGCCTTGGTTTCTCAAATCACTGCCTCGCCTGGTTTACCAACTACTCCTCTGATAGAGTTCAGTGTGTCAAATCGGAGGGCCTGTTGTCCGGACCTCTGGCAGTCTCTTTGGGGGTGCCACAGGGTTCAATTCTCAGAATTAAATCTAGAATCGGCTTCCTATATCGCAACAAAGCATCCTCCACTCATGCTGCCAAACATACCCTCGTAAAACTGACTATCCTACCGATCCTTGACTTTGGCGATGTAATTTACAAAATAGCCTCCAACACTCTACTCAACAAATTGAATGCAGTCTATCACAGTGTCATCCGTTTTGTCACCAAAGCCCCAGATACTACCCACCACTGCGACCTGTATGCTCTCGTAGGCTGGCCCTCGCTTCATACTCGTCGCCAAACCCACTGGCTCCAGGTAATCTACAAGTCTTTGCTAGGTAAAGCCCCGCCTTATCTCAGCTCGCCGGTAACCATAGCAATACCCACCCGTAGCACGCGCTCCAGCAGGTATATTTCACTATTTCAAAGCCAACTCCTCCTTTGGCCGCCTTTCCTTCCAGTTCTCTGCTGCCATTGACTGGAACGAACTGCAAAAATCACTGAAGCTGGAGACTCATATCTCCCTCACTAGCTTTAAGCACCAGCTGTCAGAGCAGCTCACAGATCACTGCAGCTGTAGATAGCCCATCTGTAAATAGCCCAACCAACTACCTCATCCCCATACTGTATTTATTTATTTATCTTGCTCCTTTGCACCCCAGTATCTCTACTTGCACATCCATCTTCTGCACATCTATCACTCCAGTGTTTAATTGCTATATTGTAATTACTTCACCACTATGGCCTATTTATTGCCTTACCTCCCTTATCCTACCTCATTTGCACACATTGTATATAGACTTTTTCTACTGTATTATTGACTGAGTGTTTGTTTACTCCAATGTGTAACTCTGTGTTGTTGTTTGTGTCGCACTGCTTTGCTTTATCTTGACCAGGTCACAGTTGTAAATGAGAACTTGTTCTCAACTAGCCTACCTGGTTAAATAAAGGTGAACTATATATATATATTTTTTTTTAAATGACACAATGCATTCATGATGGGAAGCTACTACTGGAAAAGAGACAAGCTATGAAGTGAATACTGCAGTGCAGGCAGTATTTCATTTAATTGAGACCTGAGTGTGTGTGTGTGTGGTTTGTGGCTACTCTTTACTTATCTGTACCGGGCAGGTTGCTATTGCAGAGGAAACCCTCCCTAATGCATACTTATATTCAAATCTAGTTAACCTTGCAAAGTGCTAGGCTATACAGAGTAGTTGGTCTCTTTTAAAACTTCACACAGACAGAGTATTACCTATGTATGTTACAGTGGAGGCTGGTGAGAGGAACTATAGGAGGACGGGATCAAAACAACTGCTGGAATGGAATCAATGAAACGGAGTCAAACGTGTGTTTTTCAATATTTTTGATATGTTTGATACCGTTCCATTTATTCCATTCCTGCCATTACAATGACCTTAGGGTTAGGTCACCGGGGTTTCGGTTAGGTCACAGGGGTTAGGTCACAGGGGTTAGGGTTAGGTCACCGGGGTTAGGGTTAGGTAACAGGGGTTAGGGTTAGGTCACAGGGGTTAGGGTTAGGTCACAGGGGTTAGGGTTAGGTCACCGGGGTTAGGGTTAGGTCACCGGGGTTAGGGTTAGGTCACAGGGGTTAGGGTTAGGTCACCGGGGTTAGGGTTAGGTAACAGGGGTTAGGGTTAGGTCACAGGGGTTAGGGTTAGGTCACAGGGGTTAGGGTTAGGTCACCGGGGTTAGGGTTAGGTCACAGGGGTTAGGGTTAGGTCACCGGGGTTAGGGTTAGGTAACAGGGGTTAGGGTTAGGTCACAGGGGTTAGGGTTAGGTCACAGGGGTTAGGGTTAGGTCACCGGGGTTAGGGTTACTGTAGGTAACAATAATTGTTCAGGGGTGAAGGGCTCATCTTGTCTAAGGATTTATTCCTGGTTGTTTGTTTGGCCTCAGCTTTACAAAAACACTCTGCTTCAGTGCCGAAAACCAAACAACGTGGACACGTATGGTGCACTACGTTTAACCAGGACCCATAGAGCTCAGGACCCATAGAGCTCAGGACCCATAGAGATCAGGACCCATAGAGCTCAGGACCCATAGGGATCAGGACCATTAGGGCTCAGGACCCACAGAGATCAGGACCCATAGGGATCAGGACCCATAGGGCTCAGGACCCATAGAGATCAGGACCCATAGAGATCAGGACCCATAGAGAGCAGGACCCATAGAGCTCAGGACCCATAGAGATCAGGACCCATAGAGCTCAGGAACCATAGAGATCAGGACCCATAGAGATCAGGACCCATAGGGATCAGGACCCATAGAGCTCAGGACCCATAGGGATCAGGACCCATAGAGCTCAGGACCCATAGAGAGGACCCATAGAGATCAGGACCCATAGAGATCAGGACCCATAGAGATCAGGACACATAGAGATCAGGACCCATAGAGAGGACCCATAGAGCTCAGGACCCATAGAGATCAGGACCCATAGAGATCAGGACCCATAGAGATCAGGTCAAAAGTAGTGCACTATGTAGGGAAATAGGATGCGATCTGAAACACAGTTAAATCCTTGGGCTGGCTGGGGTATAACATGGTGAGGGTTTGGGGAATAATACGCCCACCTACTGGGACTCATCTCTGTTGACAATGACGACCATGCTACACAGATGTTTGACAGCCATTCCCGCTACACTCGCTCACACACCACCCATCCCGGTCCCCACAGACCTGACTGTCACTGTTTGGTTGGCTTAGACTCTCTTTCTGTCTCTCTCCCACTCTCTCTCTCCTGCTCTCTCTCCCACTCTCTCTCTCCCACTCTCTCTCTCCAGCTCTCTCTCTCTTTCTCTCTCTCTCCTGCTCTCTCTCTCTCTCCTGCTCTCTCTCTCTCTCCTGCTCTCTCTCTCGCGCTCTGTACTGTTGTACCACTGTTCTGTTCTCAATGAGTTTGAGAAGATTTATTTCTAATGTTACTGGGCTGTCCAGCTACCTAGAGGGACAAGATAAAATAGGCTTGATCGGCTGCCTGATCTCTATAGAAAGGCCTCTGGTCAAATGTAGAGCAGTAGTGTATGTAAGTAGCCCATAGTTAGCCCGCCAGAATCAGAGAGAATATCTGTTAGAGATACACTCTTAGAAAAAAGGGTTCCAAAAGGGTTCTTCGGCTGTCCCCATAGGAGAACCCTTTTTTGGTTCAAGGTAGAACTCTTTTGGGTTACATGTAGAAGCCTCTTTGAACAACAAACAGATGGAACGATGCCATCTCTCTCTCTCTCTCTCTCTCTCTCTCTCTCTCTCTCTCTCTCTCTCTCTCTCTCTCTCTCTCCAACAAACAACCTTGGAATAATGCCTTCTATTGAGGTAATTTCACATTGTGTTTGTTTCTAAACTGCTGTATCAATAACTAAAGATCCTTGGGTCGCCAAGCATCACACAAAACTAGTGTTTGTAAAACTTTGTCCCACAAACTTTGCTCTATTCAATGTGCTTCCAACTGAACTGAATAATTGTGCGTATCTCCATCTGGTGCAGTATCTGTTGAGCATGGTCCCTGACCAATACACTCTAACTTCTCCAGCTTTTCCTCAGTAAAGATGTGTATCATAACTCCAATAGGGTAAGGTTTAGGGTTAGGGTAATGGTTGGGGTTAGGGTTAGGGTAATGGTTGGGGTTAGGGTTAGGGTAATGCTTGGGGTTAGGGTTAGGGTAAGGGTTAGGGTTAGGGTAATGCTGGGGTTAAGGTTCGGGTAAGGTTCGGGTTAGGGTAAGGTTTAGGGTTAGAGTTGGGTAATGCTTGGGGTTAGGGTAAGGTTGAGGGTTAGGGTAATGTTTGGGGTTAGGGTTAGAAAAGGGTCAGGGTAATGCTTGGGTTTAGGGTCAGGATAGGACCCGTTTAAATCATCCAGCCTAGCTTCTGACTGTCAACGTTTAAATCATCAAGCCTAGCTTCTGACTGTCAACGTTTAAATCATCAAGCCTAGCTTCTGACTGTCAACGTTTAAATCATCCAGCCTAGCTTCTGACTGTCAACGTTTAAATCATCCAGCCTAGCTTCTGACTGTCAACGTTTAAATCATCAAGCCTAGCGTCTGACTGTCAACGTATAAATCATCCAGCCTAGCTTCTGACTGTCAACGTTTAACTCATCAAGCCTAGCTTCTGACTGTCAACGTTTAAATCATCAAGCCTAGCTTCTGACTGTCAACGTTTAAATCATCCAGCCTAGCTTCTGACTGTCAACGTATAAATCATCCAGCCTAGCGTCTGACTGTCAACGTATAAATCATCCAGCCTAGCGTCTGACTGTCAACATATAAATCATCCAGCCTAGCGTCTGACTGTCAACGTTTAAATCATCCAGCCTAGCTTCTGACTGTCAACGTTTAAATCATCCAGCCTAGCGTCTGACTGTCAACGTTTAAATCATCCAGCCTAGCTTCTGACTGTCAACATATAAATCATCCAGCCTAGCGTCTGACTGTCAACGTTTAAATCATCCAGCCTAGCTTCTGACTGTCAACGTTTAAATCATCCAGCCTAGCTTCTGACTGTCAACGTATAAATCATCAAGCCTAGCTTCTGACTGTCAACGTTTAAATCATCCAGCCTAGCTTCTGACTGTCAATGTTTAAATCATCCAGCCTAGCGTCTGACTGTCAACGTTTAAATCATCCAGCCTAGCTTCTGACTGTCAACGTTTAGCCTAGCTGTCCAAAACCAACCATATACTTAGTGAATGGAACTCTAATACACAGCATGATCTCTATAAGACTTTCTTAATACCATAAACCTTCCTGAAATAACTTTCTATTAAAGCATCAAGTTCTCATTCTCTTACGTTATGAAATGTCAATAATGTCAATAATGATATGAAATGCCAATTCATAGCGATTAGACAACACTCAGTCTGTCCTGTTGAAATTGATCAGTGGTTTTACTGTTTTTTTTTTTTTTGTCTGTGTCCCAAATGGCAACCTATTCCCTATTACACTACACTACTTTTGACCACAGCCCTATAAAATGAATAGAGTCCCCCCCCCGTTGGGACATATAATGTACTATAACGTTAGTGAAACATGACCAGATTTGGAAGGTCACTCTAAATAATGACAATATAATCCAGTTTAATCCATTCTTCCATTCCACCACCACAAGGTGTTACAGTACATTCAATTCCACCCCGAAGAAGAGAGGGGGAGGGGGGGCAGAGACGTCATGACCTCCTCATAACAAGGTTTTATCACCTAAAGAGTCAATCTCTTTTCTTTTTTTTTAAAAGGTGGCTCTCTATTCATCTAGTCTAAGGCTAGTTGGTGCCGTGGCAGCTAGTATCACAGTTTCTTTCTATGAGAGAAATATCCATCTCCTTCATTCTCAAAACCATAGTGAGGTGTCCTTGACTGGCTATTCACTGGCAACTGCTGGTCTTTTATGCTGTCGTTATGTTGAAAATACTGTAAGTAGACTAACTTGAATGAATAATTCTGTATACTTCTGCGTCTGAATGGTGTCTCTCTCTCTCTCTCTCTCTCTCTCTCTCTCTCTCTCTCTCTCGTTTCTACTGCAAATGAATAAATGACTATCCAGGTGTAACAGAAAATCCCTGATATAATAAAATGATTTGTAAAATATGTCCAAGGCTGGAACTTCAAGGCTTGGACATATTTTCTGGTCCCTAATCTGTTTGCGCTGTTCAAGGGTTGAATTTCCTCTCTTTTTCCACTTTCTCAAGCACTATGCCCTCCTCGGGAGCCACACCAAGCCTGTAGGGGCCCTAGCCACTGAAAGCTGTAGGGGCCCCAGCTACTGAAGCCTGTAGGGGCCCCAGCTACTGAAGCCTGTAGGGGTCCCAGCTACTGAAGCCTGTAGGGTCCCCAGTCACTGATTTCTGTAGGGGCCCCAGCCACTGAAACCTGTAGGGGCCCCAGCCACTGAAAGCTGTAGGGGCCCCAGCTACTGAAGCCTGTAGGGGCCCCAGCCACTGAAAGCTGTTTTTTCTGAGACACAACTTTTGGCCTGTTCTGAACTATTCTACTACTCCAGGGATCCACTCTGGCATAAACACACTGTCTGTCTGTCTGTGGCAAGGTAGGCAGCTCATTCTGGATTGAAGCAATGTGTTTAACCAATCGTTTGGTTCATACAGACAGACCCAACTGTCTGTATGACGGTGGAGCCAAGACAATTAAGTCAATAAAAATACATGTTCTCTGTGTCTCGGACGGAGGTGTACGGCAATTTCATCAAACGACTTTTAGCATTGATGTTTTATAGCCCAAAGGATATATACTTAGACATATTTACACGTGCTTCTACACCTGCATTGCTTTGCTGTTTAGGGGTTTTATTCTGGGTTTCTGTACAAGCACACTCTGTGACATCAGCTGATGTAAGAAAGGGGCTTTTATAAAATACATTTTATTTAATATTGTATATTTTAAAATCACAAAATGCATGTACTCACTCGCGAGAGGACGACTTCCAAGGAGATGTTTTGTGGTGGAGCACTTGGCACTGTGGAGGAAATAACAGATGATGACATGAATAAAACAAAATACCTCCACTTTAAAACAGGGTTCCACAATAGCTGGAACATGGGACATGAGGGACTGTAAAATCACCAGGAACTCAGCTCAAAGTGATTTTCTGTTACCAAGTATTCCCACGCATTAATATAGAGGCATACTGTACGTGATCGTATCCCAATGTAATCAAGGTTTGAAATGATTCTGTTTTTGTCAAATTATATATCCGTTTGGGATTCTTGCGGTCAGTTTGTTGTGTACAAATGATTTCATAATTTTGTTTCCGGCACCCCGACCAGCCGCTCAAGAACAAATCGTCCCGTAACTGTAATTGGGGACCCCTGCTATAACATACAGGTACAGAACGTGTGCTAGAGTCAATGTCCCATTACAGTCCCATTCTGACCAAGGCCAATGATTCAAATGATTGTAGACACATCGGTCTTCCTGTCTTTAACACACAGACTTAACACTAGCTACGTGAACATGAGTTATCAAATTACATTTTGACGAGATATCGCTTCAGAATATCGACACAAAGCCCATGTAGACACAAAACCTCATTTAAGTAAGTAATTGAAGTACATTTCCTGTCGAGAAGCTAAATAGGTTGAATTACAGTAGGCTGAAGGAAATGGTCTTCCTGGAACGGACTTCCTAGTTTTAGATGTAGTGAACAAAGTAAATGGTGACATTAAAGAGACACTCCATCAGGCTTATCTACGACAGGGCCTCTCCAGCCCGGGCCAAATGGGCACGCAGGATGGAAATGACCCCTTTAGAATGACCTAATTAGGTAACATGAATGACAGATAGCAAGACTGACCTTTCTACATATCTCATCTATCAACGACAGCATTCTATACACTCAGAGGAAGAGGCCACTGTATTTTAAACTGCTATCAAAGATGGGATTTCTAAATAATTCCAGGTTTTTCAGACTATAGAACTCTTTCAGCTGTACAGGTTCTGGCAGCACACAGTCCACAGGTAGTGGGGGGACGCAGGTTGGTAGTAGCGACATTGGCATGTGCTTGAGTGACCTGCCAGCCCGGTCGGCAGTGTGCCTGAAGTACAGGCTTGGCGTGAAGCCGCGGTGGACGAGTGACCGGCGTGTGGACTGGCGGCGTGTGGACTGGCGGCGTGTGGACTGGCGGCGTGTGGGAAGGAGGGGGAAAGTAATGAATTACCTTAGAGAGGGAAAGGAGAAGCCAGCCGGCAATAGAGAGAGAGAGAAGCGGCGGTGGTTTCATTACGACAGCACAAGGAGCATTAACTAAGCAGGGAGATAGAAATCACCTCTTGGGGCTCATTTAAAACATTCAGCCAACGTTAATGGGATCTGACAGAAGATGCATTCCTTCAACCCTCTTAACCCTCTCAGCTCTGCACTGAAGATAATACGAGGAGACAATCAGGAGCTATACAAAGGTTGTGATGGTTGGGAGGGGCTGGGAGGGGCTGGGAGGAGCTGGGTGGGGCTGGGAGGAGCTGGGAGGGGCTGAGATGAGCTGGGAACAGCTGGGAGGAGCTGGGAGGGGCTGGGAGGAGCTGAGAGGAGCTGGGGGCTGAGAGGAGCTGGGAGGAGCTGAGAGGAGCTGAGAGGAGCTGGGAGGGGCTGGGAGAGGCTGGGAGGGGCTGGGAGGAGCTGGGAGGGGCTGAGAGGAGCTGGGAGGGGCTGAGAGGGGCTGGGAGGAGCTGGGAGGGGCTGGGAGGAGCTGAGAGGAGCTGAGAGGGGCTGGGAGGAGCTGGGAGGGGCTGGGAGGAGCTGAGAGGAGCTGGGAGAGGCTGGGAGGAGAAGGGAGGGGCTGAGAGAAGCTGGGAGGGGCTGAGAGGGGCTGGGAGGAGCTGGGAGGAGCTGGGAGGCGCTGAGAGGAGCTGGGAGGGGCTGAGAGGGGCTGGGAGGGGCTGGGAGGGCCTGGGAGGAGCTGGGAGGGGCTGGGAGGCGCTGGGAGGGGCTGGGAGGAGCTGGGAGGGGCTGGGAGGGGCTGGGAGGGCCTGGGAGGGGCTGGAAAGTAATGGGAGGTCCCATACACATGTCCAGCAGATGTTATTGCGGGTGTAGCGAAATTCTTGTGTCCCTAGCTCCAACCGTGCAGTAGTATCTAACAATACACAACAATACTCAAATATAAAAGTAAAATAATATAATTTAGAAATATTTAAATATTAGGACGAGCAATGTCAGAGTCCGGAGTATAAATACATAAAGTACCAGTCAAAGGTTTGGACACACCTACTCATTTAAGGGTTTTTCTTTATTTTTACTATTTTCTACATTGTATAATAAGACATCAAAACTGTGAATTAACACACAGTGACCAAAAAAGTGTTAAACAAATCAATGCCAAGAGTGTGCAAAGCTGTCATCAAGGCAAAGGGTAGCTACTTTGAAGAATCTAAAAGATAGAAAATATATTTTGATTTGAACACTTTTCTGGTTACTACATCATTCCATATGTGTTATTTCATAGTTTTGATGTCTTCACTATTATTCTACAATGCAGAAAATAGTCAAAAGAAAAGAAAAACCCTTGAATGAGTAGGTGTGTCCAAACGTGTTACTGGTACTGGTACCAGATGGCCAGCATCCTGGAGTCACCTCTTCACTGTTGACGTTGAGACTGGTGTTTTGCGGGTACTATTTAATGAAGCTGCCAGTTGAGGACGTGTGAGGCGTCTGTTTCTCAAACCAGACACTCTAATGTACTTGTCCTCTTGCTCAGTTGTGCACCGGGTTCTCCCACTCCTCTTTCTATTCTGGTTAGAGCCAGTTTGCGCTGGCAAACTGGATCTAAGGGAGTAGTACACAGCGTTGTACGAGATCTTCAGTTTCTTGGCAATTTCTCGCATGGAATAGCCTTCAATTCTCAGAACAACAATAGACTGACAAGTTTCAGAAGAAAGGTCTTTGTTTCTGGACATTTTGAGCCCGTTATTGAACCCCCAAATGCTGATGCTCCAGATACTCAACTAGTCTAAAGAATGTCAGTTTTATTGCTTCTTTAATCAGAACAACAATTTTGCTAACATAATTGCAAAAGGGTTTTCTAATGATCAATTAGCCTTTTAAAATGATAAACTTGCATTAGCTAACACAACGTGCCATTGAAACAGGAGTGATGGTTGCTGATAATGGGCCTCTGTACGCCTATGTAGATATTCCATAAAAAAAATGGCCGTTTCCAGCTACAATAGTCATTTACAACATTAACAATGTCTACACTGTATTTCTGAGCCATTTTATGTTATTTTAATGGACAAAAAAAATGCGCTTTTCTTTTTAAAAAACAAGGACATTTCTAAGTGATCCCAAACTTGTGAACTGTAGTGTACATCTCGTGCCAGAGCCGTTGATTTGAGACTCCACTTTGTCTCTGTAATGACATTCTGCATGTTTGATTGCCTTATGGAGGGCATAACTGGACTGTTTGTTTTCAATCATATTCCTAGTCACCTTACCGTGGTTAAATGCGGTGGTAAGCTTTCAGTTTTGCCAAAATGTTGCCATCTATCCACATTTTTTTGGTTTGGATAGGTTTTAGTAGTCTGAACAATATCCCCTATACACTTCCTGATGAACTCAGTCACCGTGTCAGTG
The DNA here is from genome assembly GCA_030435695.1 of Brachymystax lenok tsinlingensis. NCBI lineage: Eukaryota > Metazoa > Chordata > Actinopteri > Salmoniformes > Salmonidae > Brachymystax > Brachymystax lenok. The sequence continues at coordinate 43,362,686 of CM059815.1, forward strand.
TCTACGTTAATGTTATTCTCAGAGGAAACCTGGAACATGTCCCAGTCTGCGTGAACAAGCATGGATTCCGATTGGTCAGACAAGCGTTGAATAGACCTTAGCACGGGTACTTTCAGTTTGAGTGGGCCTTGTAGCCATCCCGAAGGAAGAGAAACAATGATCGAGAGTTTTTGAAGCGCGAATACTGCAGCCGGTGTGTTGATTGAACTTCGGTAGCGTTTTCCTCAGATTTGCTTAATTAAAGTCCCCAGCTATAATAAATGCAGCCTCAGGATTCCATATTCCAAGGTCCAGTGTATTTCCCTGAGCGTTGTCATGGTATCGGCTTGAAGGTCCAGTGTATTTCCCTGAGCGTTGTCATGGTATCGGCTTGAAGGTCCAGTGTATTTCCCTGAGCGTTGTCGTGGTATCGGCTTGAAAGTCCAGTGTATTTCCCTGAGCGTTGTCATGGTATCGGCTTGAAGGTCCAGTGTATTTCCCTGAGCGTTGTCGTGGTATCGGCTTGAAAGTCCAGTGTATTTCCCTGAGCGTTGTCATGGTATCGGCTTGAAGGTCCAGTGTATTACCCTGAGCGTTGTCATGGTATCGGCTTGAAGGTCCAGTGTATTACCCTGAGCGTTGTCATGGTATCGGCTTGAAGGTCCAGTGTATTACCCTGAGCGTTGTCATGGTATCGGCTTGAAGGTCCAGTGTATTACCCTGAGCGTTGTCATGGTATCGGCTTGAAGGTCCAGTGTATTACCCTGAGCGTTGTCATGGTATCGGCTTGAAGGTCCAGTGTATTACCCTGAGCGTTGTCGTGGTATCGGCTTGAAGGTCCAGGGGATAAGCGGAGCTGGGAGGAGCTGAGAGGGGATGGGAGGGGCTGAGAGGGGATGGGAGGAGCTGAGAGGAGCTGAGAGGAGCTGAGAGGAGCTGAGAGGAGCTGGGAGGAGCTGAGAGGAGCTGAGAGGAGCTGGGAGGAGCTGAGAGGAGCTGAGAGGAGCTGAGAGGAGCAGAAGACCCCAAGGCTCCGTTTGGCACCTTGCTTTGAACAGAAAGTGACAGAGAGAGAGATGGAGAGAGGAGTGGGCTAGGTTCTGTATCTTGATAGGCACCAAGCAGGGAGGAGTAGACCCAGAGCAAATTCACTGATTCAACTGATTTAGTCCACGTGCTTGCACCCATTTTTTAAATGGCTGTAATAGTAAACATACAGTAGACAGCTGGTGCGTTTCAAGTCTGGGGAAGTGAACCATTTATCCTGCCATGTCTACCGATCTGTGTGCCAGTTCTGACTCTTTTCAGGTGCACATTTTCATGGAACGGTTTACATTTTAGTTTCTCAAAATCATTGTCACATGGTTAATCGTAAAAATCTGAAGTAAAATTATTAAAATTCAACTAGCCTCTGCCATATGGACACATTGATACACCGTGATCCATTGGAGGCTAAAGAAATGAGAGCATATAACTCAGAGATAGCCTATAGGTCAATGTAGCAGTAGACCTATAACTCAGAGATAGCCTATAGGCCAATGTAGCAGTAGGCCTATAACTCAGAGATAGCCTATAGGCCAATGTAGCAGTAGACCTATAACTCAGAGATAGCCTATAGGCCAATGTAGCAGTAGGCCTATAACTCAGAGATAGCCTATAGGTCAATGTAGCAGTAGACCTATAACTCAGAGATAGCCTATAGGCCAATGTAGCAGTAGGCCTATAACTCAGAGATAGCCTATAGGTCAATGTAGCAGTAGACCTATAACTCAGAGATAGCCTATAGGCCAATGTAGCAGTAGGCCTATAACTCAGAGATAGCCTATAGGTCAATGTAGCAGTAGGCCTATAACTCAGAGATAGCCTATAGGTCAATGTAGCAGTAGACCTATAACTCAGAGATAGCCTATAGGCCAATGTAGCAGTAGGCCTATAACTCAGAGATAGCCTATAGGCCAATGTAGCAGTAGGCCTATAACTCAGAGAGATAGCCTATAGGTCAATGTAGCAGTAGGCCTATAACTCAGAGATAGCCTATAGGCCAATGTAGCAGTAGACCTATAACTCAGAGATAGCCTATAGGTCAATGTAGCAGTAGACCTATAACTCAGAGATAGCCTATAGGCCAATGTAGCAGTAGGCCTATAACTCAGAGATAGCCTATAGGTCAATGTAGCAGTAGGCCTATAACTCAGAGATAGCCTATAGGTCAATGTAGCAGTAGACCTATAACTCAGAGATAGCCTATAGGCCAATGTAGCAGTAGGCCTATAACTCAGAGATAGCCTATAGGCCAATGTAGCAGTAGGCCTATAACTCAGAGATAGCCTATAGGTCAATGTAGCAGTAGGCCTATAACTCAGAGATAGCCTATAGGCCAATGTAGCAGTAGACCTATAACTCAGAGATAGCCTATAGGTCAATGTAGCAGTAGACCTATAACTCAGAGATAGCCTATAGGTCAATGTAGCAGTAGACCTATAACTCAGAGATAGCCTATAGGCCAATGTAGCAGTAGGCCTATAACTCAGAGATAGCCTATAGGCCAATGTAGCAGTAGACCTATAACTTCCATATAACTCAGAGATAGCCTATAGGTCAATGTAGCAGTAGGCCTATAACTCAGAGATAGCCTATAGGTCAATGTAGCAGTAGGCCTATAACTCAGAGATAGCCTATAGGTCAATGTAGCAGTAGACCTATAACTCAGAGATAGCCTATAGGCCAATGTAGCAGTAGACCTATAACTCAGAGATAGCCTATAGGCCAATGTAGCAGTAGACCTATAACTTCCATATAACTCAGAGATAGCCTATAGGCCAATGTAGCAGTAGGCCTATAACTCAGAGATAGCCTATAGGCCAATGTAGCAGTAGGCCTATAACTCAGAGATAGCCTATAGGTCAATGTAGCAGTAGACCTATAACTCAGAGATAGCCTATAGGCCAATGTAGCAGTAGACCTATAACTCAGAGATAGCCTATAGGCCAATGTAGCAGTAGACCTATAACTCAGAGATAGCCTATAGGCCAATGTAGCAGTAGACCTATAACTTCCATATAACTCAGAGATAGCCTATAGGTCAATGTAGCAGTAGGCCTATAACTCAGAGATAGCCTATAGGCCAATGTAGCAGTAGACCTATAACTCAGAGATAGCCTATAGGCCAATGTAGCAGTAGGCCTATAACTCAGAGATAGCCTATAGGTCAATGTAGCAGTAGACCTATAACTCAGAGATAGCCTATAGGTCAATGTAGCAGTAGACCTATAACTCAGAGATAGCCTATAGGCCAATGTAGCAGTAGACCTATAACTCAGAGATAGCCTATAGGCCAATGTAGCAGTAGACCTATAACTCAGAGATAGGCTATAGGCCAATGTAGCAGTAGGCCTATAACTCAGAGATAGCCTATAGGCCAATGTAGCAGTAGGCCTATAACTCAGAGATAGCCTATAGGCCAATGTAGCAGTAGACCTATAACTTCCATATAACTCAGAGATAGCCTATAGGCCAATGTAGCAGTAGGCCTATAACTTAATCAACTAAGTAAAAAATAAAACAGTAGAAAAAGATCCTGATGAAAAGTTCTGGTTCTTTCAATCACATGTATCTCTCTTCTCCGCCCGTCTGCCTCCCGATCGATCCGTCTTGACCTGAGCTATTGCTAGCACGCATTCTGGAGAGAGACGCACCATATCCCCACCACTCCCTCCTCCCCATCTGCTCGTCTCAACATTTTTAAATGATACTCAAGACACATTATCTTGACACATATTTTAGACTCTTTTCACTGACAGCCGCAGCTCAGTCAGCTAGTCCTATTTCCACGCGTACTAACCAAATTTGAGGGCTTCCCAAAACACACTTGTGATTTGAAACATTCCACAGCAAAAAAAAATGTTCAATAGAAGATAATAATCCTCTGTGGCTAAGTCATGCTCCCTGGTGTTATGAATTATTTTATTCAGACAGGAGTAATTATATAATTTTGGCGAGACATACTTTAGGTCAACCCAGCATCCTAACAACGCACTGTGCACCCGCCAACGTTCCTTTCCAATTCGCAAGAGGCTGAAACCAGAGATATGTGTATAATGACGAGATGCTCATGACTACGCCCTAAGGCGGAAAGGCAGGTGACAAGCTTAGGTCTGCATATTATTCCCTTAGAAATGCATTGGGCTTGTACTGGACAGATTTTGGTGGGAGTGAACCCTCTTGCTTCACCTCTTCCTCTCTGCTGAAACTATATCACCTGAGAAAAGCATCCGACCGAGCGAAATAGAGCCCCTCTATAAGTATGCTGTCCAGACAGCATCAGATACATGGTCTACACATCCTGAGACAGAGAGGGTGCTGTTTGACTGTCCAGACAACATCAGATACATGGTCTACACATACTGAGACAGAGAGGTGCTGTTTCACTGTCCAGACAGCATCAGATACATGGTCTACACATACAGAGACAGAGAGGGTGCTGTTTCACTGTCCAGACAGCATCAGACACATGGTCTACACATACAGAGACAGAGAGGTGCTGTTTCGCTCGATCGGATGCTTTAACTGAGAATGATGCGTCTTTCTGTTGGTGCGCGTCTCGGTCAAATATTTTATTTGGACGGGCAAGGAGGTACGTTAGGGCGGGCCAGGCCCCTTGCACCACCACCGTCACCAATTCCCTGTACACAAGCTTGTCCCATCAGAACCGAAAGCATCTAACCTTTCAGTGATCGCTGCTCTTCGAAGCTCTTAGCAGGACATGACGACAAATCCAAGTAAAAAGTCTGTCTGTGCAATTTCCAGTTTGCACTCCCCTCTTCACATTATGCCGCTGACACATCAGACCCATCAGGAAAAACATCAATGAGCTGCACTGTAAATCTTTCAAGCTAGCGAGGGTTGATAAAGAGGCCAAGCCTCTTCAATCTATGATAATTACCACACAGCACAGTCATAATCCTGGGGTTAATAGTTCACTTAAATCAATAGCTTGACGTTAGACAGCTCATCACAGTTAAACAACAGGATAGACAGTTCAAATTAGAAGCTGAGGTTCCGTAGCCTAGGGTAGCTTCCAGTTTTAGATCCAATTAAAGGTAGGGTTCCGTAGCCTAGGGTAGCTTCCAGTTTTAGATCCAATTAAAGGTAGGGTTCAGTAGCCTAGGGTAGCTTCCAGTTTTAGATACAATTAAAGGTAGGGTTCCGTAGCCTAGGGTAGCTTCCAGTTTTAGATCCAATTAAAGCTGTGTGAAGCAAACAAGATCCTCTCTGATCCTTCTTTGTGTTAGCAACTTTCTTTCATAGAGGACAACTTTTCTCCCGGGACAACCAGCAAAAGTAAAAAGAACTACTGCAGCGTCTGATTCCAGTCAGTCAAAGACTCGCCTCTGATCCAAATAAGAGACAACATGAAAGCCAAAACAAAATAGTTGAGAGAGAGAAAGAGAGAGAGAGAGAGAGAGTGTGTGTGTGTGGGATAGGACAAGCCTGAGATCAGACTAGACAACAAACCCTGAACTAACTTTTAAAAATAAAACATTTCCTACGGTACCTGAGAGGGGACAAAGGTAGTCTGTGTTTAAGGGGAGTACAGCCCCTCTACAGGCAGGTAGTCTGTGTTTATGGGGAGTACAGCCCCTCTACAGGTAGGTAGTCTGTGTTTATGGGGAGTACAGCCCCTCTACAGGCAGGTAGTCTGTGTTTATGGGGAGTACAGCCCCTCTACAGGCAGGTAGTCTGTGTTTATGGGGAGTACAGCCCCTCTACAGGCAGGTAGTCTGTGTTTATGGGGAGTACAGCCCCTCTACAGGTAGGTAGTCTGTGTTTATGGGGAGTACAGCCTCTACAGGTAGGTAGTCTGTGTTTATGGGGAGTACAGCCCTCTACAGGTAGGTAGTCTGTGTTTATGGGGAGTACAGCCCCTCTACAGGTAAGTAGTCTGTGTTTATGGGGAGTACAGCCCCTCTACAGGTAGGTAGTCTGTGTTTATGGGGAGTACAGCCCCTCTACAGGTAGGTAGTCTGTGTTTATGGGGAGTACAGCCCTCTACAGGCAGGTAGTCTGTGTTTATGGGAGTACAGCCCTCTACAGGTAGGTAGTCTGTGTTTATGGGGAGTACAGCCCTCTACAGGCAGGTAGTCTGTGTTTATGGGGAGTACAGCCCCTCTACAGGTAGGTAGTCTGTGTTTATGGGGAGTACAGACCCTCTACAGGTAGGTAGTCTGTGTTTATGGGGAGTACAGCCCCTCTACAGGTAGGTAGTCTGTGTTTATGGGGAGTACAGCCCTCTACAGGTAGGTAGTCTGTGTTTATGGGGAGTACAGCCCCTCTACAGGTAGGTAGTCTGTGTTTATGGGGAGTACAGCCCTCTACAGGTAGGTAGTCTGTGTTTATGGGGAGTACAGCCCTCTACAGGCAGGTAGTCTGTGTTTATGGGGAGTACAGCCCTCTACAGGTAGGTAGTCTGTGTTTATGGGGAGTACAGCCCCTCTACAGGTAGGTAGTCTGTGTTTATGGGGAGTACAGCCCCTCTACAGGTAGGTAGTCTGTGTTTATGGGGAGTACAGCCCCTCTACAGGTAGGTAGTCTGTGTTTATGGGGAGTACAGCCCCTCTACAGGTAGGTAGCCTGTGTTTATGGGGAGTACAGCCCCTCTACAGGTAAGTAGTCTGTGTTTATGGGGAGTACAGCCGCTCTACAGGTAGGTAGTCTGTGTTTATGGGGAGTACAGACCCTCTACAGGTAGGTAGCCTGTGTTTATGGGGAGTACAGCCCCTCTACAGGCAGGTAGTCTGTGTTTATGGGGAGTACAGCCCCTCTACAGGCAGGTAGTCTGTGTTTATGGGGAGTACAGCCCCTCTACAGGTAGGTAGTCTGTGTTTATGGGAGTACAGCCTCTACAGGCAGGTAGTCTGTGTTTATGGGGAGTACAGCCCCTCTACAGGTAGGTAGTCTGTGTTTATGGGGAGTACAGCCCCTCTACAGGTAGGTAGTCTGTGTTTATGGGGAGTACAGCCCCTCTACAGGTAGGTAGTCTGTGTTTATGGGGAGTACAGCCCCTCTACAGGTAGGTAGTCTGTGTTTATGGGGAGTACAGCCCCTCTACAGGTAGGTAGTCTGTGTTTATGGGGAGTACAGCCCCTCTACAGGTAGGTAGTCTGTGTTTATGGGGAGTACAGCCCCTCTACAGGTAGGTAGTCTGTGTTTATGGGGAGTACAGCCCTCTACAGGTAGGTAGTCTGTGTTTATGGGGAGTACAGCCCTCTACAGGTAGGTAGTCTGTGTTTATGGGAGTACAGCCCCTCTACAGGCAGGTAGTCTGTGTTTATGGGGAGTACAGCCCCTCTACAGGTAGGTAGTCTGTGTTTATGGGGAGTACAGCCCCTCTACAGGTAGGTAGTCTGTGTTTATGGGGAGTACAGCCCCTCTACAGGCAGGTAGTCTGTGTTTATGGGGAGTACAGCCCCTCTACAGGTAGGTAGTCTGTGTTTATGGGGAGTACAGCCCTCTACAGGTAGATAGTCTGTGTTTATGGGGAGTACAGCCCCTCTACAGGTAGGTAGTCTGTGTTTATGGGGAGTACAGCCCCTCTACAGGTAGGTAGTCTGTGTTTATGGGGAGTACAGCCCCTCTACAGGCAGGTAGTCTGTGTTTATGGGGAGTACAGCCCCTCTACAGGTAGGTAGTCTGTGTTTATGGGGAGTACAGCCCCTCTACAGGCAGGTAGTCTGTGTTTATGGGGAGTACAGCCCCTCTACAGGTAGGTAGTCTGTGTTTATGGGGAGTACAGACCCTCTACAGGTAGGTAGTCTGTGTTTATGGGGAGTACAGCCTCTACAGGTAGGTAGTCTGTGTTTATGGGGAGTACAGCCCCTCTACAGGCAGGTAGTCTGTGTTTATGGGGAGTACAGCCCCTCTACAGGTAGGTAGTCTGTGTTTATGGGGAGTACAGCCCCTCTACAGGTAGGTAGTCTGTGTTTATGGGGAGTACAGCCTCTACAGGTAGGTAGTCTGTGTTTATGGGGAGTACAGCCCCTCTACAGGTAGGTAGTCTGTGTTTATGGGGAGTACAGCCCCTCTACAGGTAGGTAGTCTGTGTTTATGGGGAGTACAGCCCTCTACAGGTAGGTAGTCTGTGTTTATGGGGAGTACAGCCCTCTACAGGTAGGTAGTCTGTGTTTATGGGGAGTACAGCCCCTCTACAGGTAGGTAGTCTGTGTTTATGGGGAGTACAGCCCTCTACAGGTAGGTAGTCTGTGTTTACGGGAGTACAGCCCCTCTACAGGTAGGTAGTCTGTGTTTACGGGGAGTACAGCCCCTCTACAGGTAGGTAGTCTGTGTTTATGGGGAGTACAGCCCCTCTACAGGTAGGTAGTCTGTGTGTATGGGGAGTACAGCCCCTCTACAGGTAGGTAGTCTGTGTTTATGGGGAGTACAGCCCCTCTACAGGTAGGTAGTCTGTGTGTATGTGTATGGGGAGTACAGCCCCTCTACAGGTAGGTAGTCTGTGTTTATGGGGAGTACAGCCTCTACAGGTAGGTAGTCTGTGTTTATGGGGAGTACAGCCTCTACAGGTAGGTAGTCTGTGTTTATGGGGAGTACAGCCCCTCTACAGGTAGGTAGTCTGTGTTTATGGGGAGTACAGCCCCTCTACAGGTAGGTAGTCTGTGTTTATGGGGAGTACAGCCCCTCTACAGGTAGGTAGTCTGTGTTTATGGGGAGTACAGCCCCTCTACAGGTAGGTAGTCTGTGTTTATGGGGAGTACAGCCCCTCTACAGGCAGGTAGTCTGTGTTTAGGAGGATGAAGGTTGGGTTACCTTTCTGCAGGTAATGTAGTGTACTGTAGGAAATGTTCACAGGGAGGCAACCAATGGATCAAGAGTTGCTGACGCTGTCCCAGGGGAATGTCTTCGGGACTCATTTAATCTGCGGTTTTGACGGGACTGTGAAAGTGTCCCGAGTGGCCATCCTATTCCCTACATAGCGCACTACTTTTGGACAAAGCACTGTGGTCCGTGGTCAAATGTAGTGCACCACACAGGGAATAGGATAGCATTTGGCACATATCCTCTGATTCTTGAGGAGCGCTGGAGCAGGTAATCAGACTATTCCAACGCGGGGCCATGTGGGCTGTCAGAGTTGAGTGACACCGCCAGAAATTGATTAACGAGAAAAATAAAGTGTGCAAATGCATACACTGGATGTGTCCAAAATGCCCCCCCCCCTGTTCTCTATTCTCCACCTTTAAGGGTCTGGTCAAAAGTAGTGTACTATATAGGGGAATAGGTTGCCATTTGGGATGCAAACATTGACTGGTGACATGCAAGCAACTCATGTGTGTCAAATGCAATGAGACACATAGTAATAGAGGATAAACTATTTAATTAATTCTTGATTAAGTTTAATTCATTATGTAGCTGTTTATCTCACTGCAATCAGAAGTGAAAGGCATGAAAGACACAGTATGACTTTCAGTAAACACACATTGAACCAGCAGGGGGAGGGGGTCTGTTCATTTGGCACCAAAAGGAAGAAAACAGACTGAAACAGTGAGGGATTACCTGGAGTCAATAAGAAACGTTTGGCTATCGTAGAATGTTTTATATGTTTCCCGTTGAGTGTCCTAATGAATGTGAACATTTTGGTAATTTAGCAGACACGCTTATCCTGAGTGACTTGCTCAACTAGGGTAGATCAACAACAACATAATCGCAGTCGTAGCAAGTAAAACGTTTTTGTGACCTTACTGACAATGTTGTTGCTGTTCAGGCCGACTACTTGAAAATGTATTTCAGTTAACTTCTTAGGGAGCGGCAGCTGAGGTGACCGTTTTGGAGAGTCTGGCGTGCCAAAAGTAAAATGCCTGCCACTCAGGCCCAGAAAATAGGATATGCACATAATTAGTACTATTAGATAGGAAACACTCTGAAATTTCTAAGAGTGTTAACATAATGTATGTGAGTAT
>CM059815.1:43377632-43435132 GCA_030435695.1 Brachymystax lenok tsinlingensis
TAGTTTTTTAATTGCGTAGAATGCCCTGCGTGCTTTTTCTCTCAGTTCATTCACTGCCTCATTAAGGTGTCCAGTTGAGCTTATTTTTAAACCTAAGTAGTTGTAGTGTGTGCAGTACTGATCAATTACAAGATATGACAGGCTATGTGCACACTGCCCACAAAATGAGGTGGAAACTGAGCTGCATTTCCTAACCTCCTGCCAAATGTATGGCCATATTAGAAACACATATTTCCCTCAGATTACACAGACCCACAAAGAATTTGAAAACAAATCCAATTTTAAATAAACTTGTGTGAGTGTTTATCCATTTCACTTGCTTTGGCAATGTAAACATGCCAATAAAGCCCTTTGAAGTGAATTGAGAGAGAGAGAGAGAGAGAGAGAGAGAGAGAGAGAGAGAGAGAAAGAGAGAGAGAGAGAGAGAGAAAACATGCTGTTGCTCTTCTCTACATCATCCTGAGACTGGATGCTCCTGTGGTTTCTACACTGCAAGTGTAGTGTTTGTGTGTGTGTGTCTTTGCATAGTGCATAGTGCCTTCCAGGAAGACATGAAATAGAATGCTACACAGCTAAACAAATAGAGTATGATAAACATCTTTCATTTGCTGGTTGCACAACAGAAGTGGAGCAACGCGATTAGGTATCCATCAACCTCTAAGAAGCTGTTCAGAGAGCAGGGCAGAATATAGCTCTTGGTTTTTCCTCTATACGCTGGCTGACTTTGAAATGTGCACTTTGTTGGAATGTGTGTTTTCTATCTAGCATCACTAGATAGATCACAGAGCATTCCACAGGGGAAGAGACAGGTATACCAGCATCACTAGATAGAACACAGAACATTCCACAGGGAAAGAGACAGGTATACCAGCATCACTAGATAAAACACAGAACATTCCACAGGGGAAGAGACAGGTATACCAGCATCACTAGATAGAACACAGAACATTCCACAGGGATACCAGCATCACTAAAGTCAAAGTCAAAGTCACCATTATTAGTCAGTTGTACAACCGAATGCCTTCAACCGAAATGTGTCTTCCGCATTTAACCCAACCTTTCTGAATCAGAGAGGTGCGGGGGCTGCCTTAATCGACATCCACGTCTTCGGTGCCCGGGGAACAGTGGGTTAACTGCCTTGTTCAGGGGCAGAATGACAGATTTTTACCTTGTCAGCTCGGGGATTCGAAATTGCAACCCTCCGGTTACAAGTCCAACGCTCTAACCACTAGGCTACCTGCCGCACTCTGTGTTCTGTGTGTTCACTAGATAGATCACTGAACATTCCACAGGGGAAGAGACAGGTATACCAGCATCACTAGATAGAACACAGAACATTCCACAGGGGAAGAGACAGGTATACCAGCATCACTAGATAGATCACAGAACATTCCACAGGGGAAGAGACAGGTATACCAACATCACTAGATAGAACACAGAACATTCCACAGGGGAAGAGACAGGTATACCAGCATCACTAGATAGATCACTGAACATTCCACAGGGGAAGAGACAGGTATACCAGCATCACTAGATAGAACACAGAACATTCCACAGGGGAAGAGACAGGTATACCAGCATCACTAGATAGAACACAGAACATTCCACAGGGGAAGAGACAGGTATACCAGCATCACTAGATAGATCACTGAACATTCCACAGGGGAAGAGACAGGTATACCAGCATCACTAGATAGAACACAGAACATTCCACAGGGGAAGAGACAGGTATACCAGCATCACTAGATAGATCACAGAACATTCCACAGGGGAAGAGACAGGTATACCAGCATCACTAGATAGAACACAGAACATTCCACAGGGGAAGAGACAGGTATACCAGCATCACTAGATAGAACACAGAACATTCCACAGTGGAAGAGACAGGTATACCAGCATCACTAGATAGATCACTGAACATTCCACAGGGGAAGACACAGGTATACCAGCATCACTAGATAGAACACAGAACATTCCACAGGGAAAGAGACAGGTATACCAGCATCACTAGATAGATCACAGAACATTCCACAGGGGAAGAGACAGGTATACCAGCATCACTAGATAGATCACTGAACATTCCACAGGGGAAGAGACAGGTATACCAGCATCACTAAGCATCACTAGATAGAACACAGAACATTCCACAGGGGAAGAGACAGGTATACCAGCATCACTAGATAGAACACAGAACATTCCACAGGGGAAGAGACAGGTATACCAGCATCACTAGATAGATCACAGAACATTCCACAGGGGAAGAGACAGGTATACCAGCATCACTAGATAGATCACTGAACATTCCACAGGGGAAGAGACAGGTATATCAGCATCACTAGATAGAACACAGAACATTCCACAGGGGAAGAGACAGGTATACCAGCATCACTAGATAGAACACAGAACATTCCACAGGGGAAGAGACAGGTATACCTGCATCACTAGATAGATCACAGAACATTCCACAGGGGAAGAGACAGGTATAACAGCATCACTAGATAGATCACTGAACATTCCACAGGGGAAGAGATACAGGTATACCAGCATCACTAGATAGAACACAGAACATTCCACAGGGGAAGAGACAGGTATACCAGCATCACTAGATAGATCACTGAACATTCCACAGGGGAAGAGACAGGTATACCAGCATCACTAGATAGAACACAGAACATTCCACAGGGGAAGAGACAGGTATACCAGCATCACTAGATAGATCACAGAACATTCCACAGGGGAAGAGACAGGTATACCAGCATCACTAAGCATCACTAGATAGAACACAGAACATTCCACAGGGGAAGAGACAGGTATACCAGCATTCCTAGATAGATCACAGAACATTCCACAGGGGAAGAGACAGGTATACCAGCATCACTAGATAGAACACAGAACATTCCACAGGGGAAGAGACAGGTATACCAGCATCACTAGATAGATCACAGAACATTCCACAGGGGAAGAGACAGGTATACCAGCATCACTAAGCATCACTAGATAGAACACAGAACATTCCACAGGGGAAGAGACAGGTATACCAGCATTCCTAGATAGATCACAGAACATTCCACAGGGGAAGAGACAGGTATACCAGCATCACTAGATAGATCACAGAACATTCCACAGGGGAAGAGACAGGTATACCAGCATCACTAGATAGATCAGAGGTTTGTTATAAAACTGGATCACATTTCAACTTTGCTGTCAGCTTCAATGGTCAGTGACAGTGGCTTCTCTACTCAAATTACTATGATGATGATGATTATCCATTCTGTAATCAGCACATCGTACATCAGATCTGTGTGTGTGGGTGTGTGTGTGTGTGTGTCATCAGCACACAGGAAATGTAGATCTATTTGCGTATACTTCATACAACTCACAGGCAACACACAACACACCAATCCCATCGAATCTCTCTCTCTCTCTCTCTCTCTACATCATCTCTTATTTCAACCATGTGAAAAATCTCACAACTTTTGTTATTTTTTTTATCACCCATTGAGATTTAATTCAAGCTGCTACTGACTTTACTGCTTTCAGAGAACTAATGTGACCCGGAGCGATAGACTGTTTATTTATACATATGGCTATAGACTGTTTATTCATATATATGGCGATAGACTGTTTATTAATACATATGGCTATAGACTGTTTATTTATACATATGGCGATAGACTGTTTATTAATACATATGGCTATAGACTGTTTATTTATACATATGGCTATAGACTGTTTATTTATACATATGGCTATAGACTGTTTATTTATACATATGGCTATAGACTGTTTATTTATACATATGGCTATAGACTGTTTATTTATACATTTGGCTATAGACTGTTTATTTATACATATGGCTATAGACTGTTTATTTATACATATGGCTATAGACTGTTTATTTATACATTTGGCTATAGACTGTTTATTTATACATATGGCTATAGACTGTTTATTTATACATATGGCTATAGACTGTGTATTTATACATTTGGCTATAGACTGTTTATTTATACATTTGGCCATAGACTGTTTATTTATACATATGGCTATAGACTGTTTATTTATACATTTGGCTATAGACTGTTTATTTATACATATGGCTATAGACTGTTTATTTATACATTTGGCTATAGACTGTTTATTTATACATATGGCTATAGACTGTTTATTTATACATATAGCTATAGACTGTTTATTTATACATATGGCTATAGACTGTTTATTTATACATTTGGCTATAGACTGTTTATTTATACATATGGCTATAGACTGTTTATTTATACATTTGGCTATAGACTGTTTATTTATACATATGGCTATAGACTGTTTATTTATACATTTGGCTATAGACTGTTTATTTATACATATGGCTATAGGCTGTTTATTTATACATATGGCTATAGACTGTTTATTTATATATACAGCTATAGACTGTTTATTTATACATATGGCTATAGACTGTTTATTTATATATATGGCTATAGACTGTTTATTCATATATATGGCTATAGACTGTTTATTCATATACACGGCTATAGACTGTTTATTTATACACATGGCTATAGACTGTTTATTTACATATACGGCTATAGACTGTTTATTCATATATATGGCTGTAGACTGTTTATTCATATGATTATATATATGACTATAGACTGTTTATTCATATATATATGGCTATAGACTGTTTATTCATTTATATGGCTATAGACTATTTATTTGAATATATGGCTATAGACTGTTTATTCATATATATGGCTACAGGCTGTTTATTTATATGATTCTATATATGGCTATAGACTGTTTATTCATATGATTATATATACTGCTATAGACTGTTTATTCATATGATTCTATATATGGCTATAGACTGTTTATTCATATGATTCTATATATGGCTATAGACTGTTTATTCATATGATTCTATATATGGCTATAGACTGTTTATTCATATGATTATATATACTGTTATAGACTGTTTATTCATATGATTCTATATATGGCTATAGACTGTTTATTCATATGATTCTATATATGGCTATAGACTGTTTATTCATATGATTCTATATATGGCTGTAGACTGTTTATTCATATGATTATATATACTTCTATAGACTGTTTATTCATATGATTCTATATATGGCTAGAGACTGTTTATTCATATGATTCTATATCTGGCTAACAACTGTTTATTAATATGATTCTATATATGGCTGTAGACTGTTTATTCATATGATTCTATATCTTTGGATCCGCTGTGTCATTTGGGCTGATTGGGCTGATGTTGATTGGACCATGAGAGCTATGTACCTGTTCCTTCCCAGAGGGAGTCTCGGTCCAGAGCAGTCTGTACCCCAGCAGGGGCCCGTTGGCGTAGGCAGGTACATCCCAGGAGGCCTGGATGGAGGTGGGAGAGATGGACTCTACTTGGAGGTTCTCCACCGGCCCAGGAACCTGCACTGCTGGGACAGGAGCGCACACACATCACAGATCAGAAACACACACACATCCAAAGCTATTTCTGTTTATTTTTGACCATTTTAATTGAAAACAATGACATTAAGTTACTTAAAGGTCCAATGCAGGCGTTTTGATCTCAATATCAAATCATTTCTGGGTAACAATTAAGTACCTTACTGTGAGTGTTTTCAATTAAAATGTTCAAAAAGAAACAAAAATAGCTTCTTACCAAAGATACGTTTTTCAAGCAAGAATTTTGCTAGGACTGTCGGAGTGGTCTGAGGGGTAGTGAGATATGGAACTCTATTCCTGATTGGTCAATTAACTAATTCAAACAGCTCTTAGAGATACGAATCAGCACCTTACAGTAAAAAGGCATTATCATAATTTTCATAATTTCACAGTATTATTCCAGCGTCATAGTGTTTAAATACTTAAACAACTCAGGAAAAAAATCACGTTTTTTTTGTCTGCACTGGGTCTTTATTTATAATCCAGAAATTATTTGATATAAAATAAAATAAATAAATAAATAATAAATAAATAAATAAATAATAAAAAACAGCTGCATTGGGGACTTTATGAAGGTGTTAGAGCCATTTGAAAAGGTTTTAATAATACAGCAGAATTAGAAGGTGAACTGCAGACATTTGAATGGTGTTTTTTTTCCCTCCTCCACCAGGTCTCATAGAACAACGTAATCTGGCAGGCTGTATGGACGAGGCCCCAGTGAGAGGAGAGCTAAGGAATGATCAGGGGAGATTTGAATCAGCTTTTTCACAGGCTGTAATACCACCCTGTATACTGCTGCTTCAGACCAGGCAGAGAAAGGAAAATGCAAGTGGGATAGAGAGGGACAAAGAAAGAGAGTGAAAGAATGAAATTAGGCTTTATGTGCCCTAAACCCCTAAATCCGCTGGCAAATCCGTCTTTGGTTCGGGCAGGGTTTTATTCTTCTCCTTATAGAGAATAATCTATAGCTGATCTCTGCTCAGAATCGTGGAGTAAAGATGGAGATTATGTTGTGAGAGTGTACTGGTACATCGGGGTGTGTGTGTAGATGTTGTGTGTGTAGATGTGTGTGTGTGTGTGTGTGTGAGTCTACTGGTGTACTAGTGTGACACTGTATTTGGATACAGGGCAGCATAATGTATTGTTACTGTGTTCTCCCTTCCAACCTGCAGGTCTAGACCAGGGACCATCAACTAGTTTCAGCCGAGGGGCCATTTTTCACTTGAGTGGATGGTCGGGGGACATAATTACAAAGCAATTTTAGACTGCAAATTGACCGCAAGAAGCACAAACAGATTTTTTACAGCCCGGTACTGGGTTACCTTCAGTAGAGCAAAACAACCGAACACTAGTTTGGTCTGAGTCGGACGGCAGAGTGAAGGAAAAGCAGCCAACAAGTGCTCAGCATACGTGGGAACTCCTTCAAGACTATTGGAAAAGCATTCCAGGTGAAGCTGGTTGAGAGAATGCCAAGATTGTGCAAAGCTGTCATCAAGGCAAAGGGTGGCTACTTTGAAGAATATCGAATATAAAATATACTTTGATTTGTTTAACACTTTTTTTTGGTTACTACACGATTCCATACGTGTTATTTCATAGTGTTGATGTCTATTATTCTACAATGTAACAAATTATAAAAACAAAGAAGAAAAACCCCTTGAATGAGTAGGTGTTCTAAAACTTTTAACCGGTAGCGTGTATACATATTTATACTCCTGACTACAACATTGCTCGTCATAATATTTATATATGCATTCATTCCATTCTTATACTTTTAGATCTGTGTGTATTGTTGTGTATTGTTAGATACTACTGCACTGTTGGAGCTAGGAACACAAGCATTTCGCTACACCCACAATAACATCTGCTAAATATGTGTATTCAACCAATACAATTTGATTTGGTTTGTGCGTTGACCATGAACTGGGCAGTGCTCTGGCTATGTGAAGTTTTGTCAGTATTACTTATACTTGGAGCCTATGTGGGACTAGGCATGCGTGTACTGTATTCGTGCTCCGGGTGAATGCAGGAGCAGGGCCCAGCTATGCTTACACTCAGGCTGCGTGGTGAGTTTGAGTGTCTCGGAGCTCTCTCCAGGGCCGTTGTCGTTGTAGGCCACCACTCTGAAGGAGTAGGTCTCCTCTGGCTTCAGGTTACTGACAGTCATCTGGAGGGTCTCTGCCTCCGACACGTTCACAGACCTCTCCCTGAAACAAGAACGGACACAGTCACAGAATACTCCCTGTAACAACAACAGACACAGTCACAGACTGCTCACTCAAACAACAACAGACAGAGGCACAGACTGCTCCCTCAAACAACAACAGACACAGGCTGCTCCCTCAAACAACAGCAGACAGAGTAAGCACCGGAAACACACAGACATACACAGACACACACACAGACACACACACACACAGACACACACACACACACACAGAAACAGACTCCCAGTAAGGAGAGACAGGATCAGAATAAAGCACTGGAAATGGCAGCAGACGTCCTTTCCAAAATTCCATCCAATCCATATAATCCTTACTGCAGAAACTGTAATCCCAGGGGATTTCAGCACCTCTTCATCCCCATACAAGCCTCACTGACTAGATGGGCATGGCCCTGAGATATATATAAAAATATATATATTTAAAGTGATGATCAGTGACTGCTCTGCCAATATTGCTCTCCCAGTTCCCGCCACAGCCCCTGCATCCAGCAACTTGAGGGAGGTCTGTCTCTGCTGTCACGTGGTTGGCCAGGGACCTTGGCAAAGTCTCACCTCACTCAACAAATAGCTGCAGATGACCCTCTGCCAATTATCTCTTATGGGAATGACCCTCTATAACTGTAAACCTCCGAGGTGGCTTGGGCTATTACACTTACACATGCCAAGTATTTAAAAAATGGACACAACTGACATTTGGGTACAGGACTCGTGTCCTGACATCCTGCTTCTCTAGGAAACATGGTTAAACGGTTCTGTCTCTGATAAAAACATTGAGGTTAAATATTAATTATAGTGGAGTATTTCCGTATGATCTTAGTGAACCTTGTCCCATAGTATGTAATAGAGATACGAATCAGCAAAATACTCATCCTAGTTTAATTAAGAAGAGACATTGTCAAATGTTTTTTCCCTCATGGGTTTTTACTGTGATTTAGCCACAGTCTCCTGTATCCCTGACCCTGAGCTCTAGAAACGTTCTCCTACATATTTAATCCTTTGGCAGATAAACATGCCCCTTTTAAACAATTTAGAGTCAAAGATAGATCTACCTGTTGATTTTTCTTCGGAGCTAACTGAGCTCATTCAGATGAGAAATCCGGCCTGGGCCAAAGCAAGGAAAACGGACACTGTAGTGGGACTGGCAAACTATCAGATATCAGATTGAATCTGCTGGTGATCCTTCTCAATTTTGGAAAACAGTAAATGCAATGAAGCATACACATTTCTCTTCTTCCCCTGCCTAAGTAAGTTCTGTCCTCAAAAGTATTTAACCGTACCTGTTGACAGTGTAGTATTTTACTGTACCTGTTGACAGTGTAGTATTTTGCCGTACCTGTTGACAGTGTAGTATTTTACCGTACCTGTTGACAGTGTAGTATTTTACCGTACCTGTTGACAGTGTAGTATTTTACCGTACCTGTTGACAGTGTAGTATTTTGCCGTACCTGTTGACAGTGTAGTTTTTTACCGTACCTGTTGACAGTGTAGTATTTAACCGTACCTGTTGACAGTGTAGTATTTTATCGTACCTGTTGACAGTGTAGTATTTTGCCGTACCTGTTGACAGTGTAGTATTTTACCGTACCTGTTGACAGTGTAGTATTTTGCCGTACCTGTTGACCGTGCAGTATTTTACCGTACCTGTTGACCGTGTCCTGGGAGTAGTAGATGCCGTAGGTCTGGACAGTTCCTCTGGTCTCCTGCGGGGGGCGCCAGCTGAGGCGGACAAAACGGCTGGACACTAGGACAGGGACCACGTCACGGGGAGCAGAGGGGAGGAGGACACCTGAGCTGGGGACAACTGGTGGGGGAGGAGAGGAGTAAGTCAAAGAAGTAGGGGACTCAGGGCTAGGGACCTGAGGAGCTGGTGTTGGGGTGGCTACTGTTTGTAGGTAGGTTAGTTATTTAGGAAGGAGGGAGGGAAAGAAGGAAGGGGGAGGAGGTGGAGGAGGAGGAGGAGGAGGAGGAGGAGGAGGAGGAGGAGGAGGAGGAGGAGGAGGAGGAGGAGGAGGGAAGGAGGGAGAGAGGGTGGGTGGGTCGGTGGGTGGGAGAGGAGGAGGAGTGAGGGAGGGAGGGAGGACAAGGACGAGGACGAGGGTGGGAGAGGAGGACGATGAGGGAGGGAGGGAGTAAAACAAGAGGAGCCGATGGAATGAGAAGATAAGGAAAGAAAGGAAGAACAAGTGATAAAGAAGATCATAGACAAAATCATTATTTTCAGTAAAGATTGTTAAATACAGTGCAGTAGAAGTGTCATTCAGAAGACACAGTAGCAGTTGTAGAGAGAGAGAGAGAGAGAGAGAGAGAGAGAGAGAGAGAGAGAGAGAGAGAGAGAGAGAGAGAGAGAGAGAGAGCGAGAGAGAGAGAGAGAGAGAGAGAGAGAGAGAGAAGGAGATATTACTGTTGAGTAGCTGAATGTGAAGGGGTGGTTACAACATTGTATGTAATATACTGTAACACTGTATGTAATATACTCTAACATTGTATGTAATATGATGTAACATTGTATGTAATATACTGTAACATTGTATGTAATATGATGTAACATTGTATGTAATATACTGTAACATTGTATGTAATATACTGTAACATTGTATGTAATATGATGTAACACTGTATGTAATATGATGTAACACTGTATGCAATATACTGTAACACTGTATGTAATATGCTGTAACATTGTATGTAATATACTGTAACATTGTATGTAATATACTGTAACACTGTATGTAAAATACTGTAACATTGTATGTAATATGATGTAACACTGTATGCAATATACTGTAACATTGTATGTAATATGATGTAACACTGTATGCAATATACTGTAACATTGTATGTAATATGATGTAACATTGTATGTAATATACTGTAACACTGTATGTAATATACTGTAACACTGTATGTAATATACTGTAACATTGTATGTAATATACTGTAACATTGTATGTAATATACTGTAACACTGTATGCAATATACTGTAACATTGTATGCAATATACTGTAACAAAGTATGTAATATGATGTAACATTGTATGTAATATACTGTAACACTGTATGTAATATACTGTAACACTGTATGTAATATACTGTAACATTGTATGTAATATGATGTAACATTGTATGTAATATACTGTAACATTGTATGTAATATACTGTAACATTGTATGTAATATACTGTAACACTGTATGTAATATACTGTAACATTGTATGTAATATACTGTAACATTGTATGTAATATGATGTAACACTGTATGTAATATACTGTAACATTGTATGTAATATACTGTAACATTGTATGTAATATACTGTAACACTGTATGTAATATACTGTAACACTGTATGTAATATGATGTAACATTGTATGTAATATACTGTAACACTGTATGTAATATACTGTAACACTGTATGTAATATGATGTAACACTGTATGTAATATGATGTAACATTGTATGTAATATACTGTAACACTGTATGTAATATGATGTAACATTGTATGTAATATACTGTAACACTGTATGTAATATACTGTAACATTGTATGTAATATACTGTAACACTGTATGTACTATGATGTAACACTGTATGTAATATACTGTAACACTGTATGTAATATGATGTAACATTGTATGTAATATGATGTAACACTGTATGTAATATACTGTAACACTGTATGTAATATGATGTAACATTGTATGTAATATACTGTAACACTGTATGTAATATGATGTAACATTGTATGTAATATACTGTAACACTGTATGTAATATACTGTAACATTGTATGTAATATACTGTAACACTGTATGTAATATACTGTAACATTGTATATAATATGATGTAACATTGTATGTAATATACTGTAACATTGTATGTAATATACTGTAACACTGTATGTAATATGATTTAACATTGTATGTAATATACTGTAACACTGTATGTAATATACTGTAACATTGTATATAATATGATGTAACATTGTATGTAATATACTGTAACATTGTATGTAATATACTGTAACACTGTATGTAATATGATTTAACATTGTATGTAATATACTGTAACACTGTATGTAATATACTGTAACATTGTATGTAATATGATGTAACATTGTATGTAATATACTGTAACACTGTATGTAATATACTGTAACACTGTATGTAATATACTGTAACATTGTATGTAATATACTGTAACACTGTATGTAATATACTGTAACACTGTATGTAATATACTGTAACATTGTATGTAATATGTAAACCCTGTTGTCTATATGTTGGTGACATGATATATGTATGGATCTGAAGCCATGCATGTTCTGGAATGAGATCAGACATGTTCAGATGGACATGCCATCATTACAGGAACGTGTAGTTACAGTCATGTTCATGTTTGACATCAGGGCATTACTTATGGACAACATATGCCATCGATTCATCATAACTAGGAGATATGGAATGAAGGCTAACTATAACCATAAAGGCTAACTATAACCATGAAGGCTAATTATAATTATAAAAGCTATAACCAACATATTTTCTATTTTCTCCCTGTAGCTGTCTGGACATCTTGCCCCATTGAAACTGAAGAGAAGTAATGTCTGTGAGAGTGGGACTGGATCAACACTAGGAGCCCAGGATAGTCTACTACTGTAGGTAGAAAGGCCACAGTAGGCGTCAGCCCATGTGTGGTAACTCTAATACTGTAGGTAGAAAGACCACAGTAGGCGTCAGCCCATGTGTGGTAACTCTAATACTGTAGGTAGAAAGACCACAGTAGGAGTCAGCCCATGTGTGGTAACTCTAATACTGTAGGTAGAAAGACCACAGTAGGAGTCAGCCCATGTGTGGTAACTCTAATACTGTAGGTAGAAAGACCACAGTAGGAGTCAGCCCATGTGTGGTAACTCTGTAGGAAGAAACTGTGGCTGACTGAAGCACAGACTGAAGCACAGTCCAAAAGAAGTTGACAGGTTTTTTCTCACCTCTGATAATGCTCTGATGCAGAATATAGTCATATCACACACTAACCTCACACACACACCTCACACACACACCTCACACACACACACACACACACACACACACACACACACACACCTCACACATCAGCCCATGTCACACTCACCAGCCTTACAGTTTAACACACAGGAGGTGTCAGGAGGACCAGCCCTCACCCTGTTGACTCACTGAAGAACAGCAGACACTTGGCACAGCACAACATCTCTGTCTAGGGTATTAGTACCACAGGTAACACAACGTATGAGCACATTTCATTTAAAATATATCTGAAAAAGAAAGAAGGTGAGACTTTCAACAGGCTAACATGCTCACCCCACATCTATTTACTCGTGGGAGTGGGAGGGTGAGGAGATGTTGTCTTTTGACGAAGATGGTCGTAAAAATCCAATTTATCTGTCCAAACTCCCCGAGACAAAGGTCAGTGGGGGAGGGGTTCATCCTGTGGATATTGTTTAAATGCTTTGTCTTGTACCGTACAGTACGTCAATACTCTGCCACAGCTGCTAGAGTGCTAGGATACATCCCAAAATCCCACCCTATCCCCTTTATAGTGCACTACTTTTGACCAGGGCCCATAGAGAATAGGGCTGCCGTTTGGGAAAAGCTCGTTGTCTGCTCCACTGCACTGACCTCCACACATCACACTTTGGGAGTAGCGCTATTAGACAAGCCTTTAAGCCTCTGTCGTGAAGTGAAGGAGGCGAGGAAGGTTACTTCCCAAATGGCCCCCTATTCCCTATATAGTGCACTACTTTTGACCAGTGTTCTATCTAGGGAATATGGGGGGGCCATTTGGGACGTAGACAGAGGGAAAAGGGGGGAGTGAACCCATTTTCTACTTTTCCTGCGAAGTCAATTCCTCAGACCCAAAGATTTGCAGCGGCTGGACAGAGACAATATGCCACGGTGTAAGAGAAGGGGGGAGGTGCAGACACAACAGAGGGGGAGAAAGAAAAAAAAACTGAACGTAAAAAATATCTCCTTTCTGCAAAGAGTGTAAACTACGGCCATTAGGGAAAAAAAACGATGAAAGAGTGCTTTCTCCCTTATGATGGTGCATTGTTAAATCTGCATTCAGGAGAGAGGGATGATGATGAGTGTGTGTGTATGTGTGTGTGTGTGTGTGTTTCAGTGTTGGGGTAAATTTGAATTGAAGTCAGTCAATTTGAATTATATATATTTTTTTTTATTATAAAATCCCCAAAATCCAAGAAGGGCTAAATCCAAACTTTTTAAATAGCTTCTCGTTAAATCAGATTACTGAGAAGTTATTGAACATTTTTTTATGTTTTAATTGTCATTTCAGTTTACTTCCTGAATGCCCACTTTGGTGTCAGGACTAATGCCCACTTTGGTGCCAGGACTAATGCCCACTTTGGTGCCAGGACTAATGCCCACTTTGGTGCCAGGACTAATGCCCACTTTGGTGCCAGGAATAATGCCCACTTTGGTGCCACGACTAATGATTAGATTAGAAGTGATTAGAAGTGATATGTGTCTTAAACCTGTAGCGGCCAATGATTTATGGAGAGGCAGGGTAGCCTAGTGGTTCGAGTATTGGACTTGTAACAGAAAGGTTGCAAGGTTGAATCCCTGAGCTGACAAGGTAAAAATCTGTCATTC
Source organism: Brachymystax lenok tsinlingensis (assembly GCA_030435695.1). Lineage (NCBI taxonomy): Eukaryota > Metazoa > Chordata > Actinopteri > Salmoniformes > Salmonidae > Brachymystax > Brachymystax lenok. Next base: position 43,391,972 of record CM059815.1, read on the forward strand.
TGCCCCTGAACAAGACAGTTAACCTGCTGTTCCTAGGCCATCATTGAAAATAAGAAATTCTCTCAACTGACTTGTCTAGTTAAATAAAGGTAAAAATAAATTAACTTTATAAAACACACTAGATGACTGCCATGGGGTGCTGTGTTGAAGCCACCTGTCTTGCTTTTCTGAGGAGTGCCAATATGGCCGACCGGTGTCTTCAAAGCATCTCATTGGCCAATTCATAGCATCAGCAATCCAGGGTTTATAAACAGTACATTCGGAAAGTATTCAGACCCCTTGACTTTTTCCACAATTTATAACTTTACAGCCTTATTCTATAATTGATTAAATTATTATTTTCCTCCTCAATCTACACACAATACCCCATAAGGACAATGCAAAAACAGGCTTTTAGACATTTTTGCTAATTTATAAAAAATCAAAAACAGAAATATGTGATTTACATAAGTATTCAGGCCGTTTGCTACGAGACACAAAATTGAGTTCAGGTGCATCCGGTTTCCATTGATCATCCTTGAGATGTTTCTACAACTTGATTGGAGTCAATTGATTGGAAATGATTTGGAAAGGCACACATCTGTCTATATAAGGTTCCACAGTTGACAGTGCATGTCAGAGTAAAAACCAAGCCATGAGGTTGAAGGATTGTCCGTAGAACTCCGAGACAGGATTGTGTCGAGGCACAGATCTGGGGAAGGGTACCAAACAAGTTCTGCATCATTGAAGGTCCCCAAGAACACAGTGGCCTCCATCATTCTAAAATGGAAGAAGTTTGGAACCACGAAAGACTCTTCCTAGAGCTGGCCGCCCGGCCAAACTGAGCAATCGGGGGAGAAGGGCCTTGTTCAGGGAGGTGATAAAGAACACGATGGTCACTCTGACAGAGTTTCAGAGTCCTCTGTGGAGATGGGACAACCATCCAAAAGAAGGCGAGGGTTCACTTTCCAACAGGACAACCACCCTAAGCACACAGCCAAGACAACGCAGGAGTGGCTTCGGGGACGAGTCTCTGAATGTCCTTGAGTGGCCCAGCCAGAGCCCGGACTTGAACCCGATCGAACGTCTCTGGAGACCCGAAAATAGCTGTGCTGTGACGCTCCCCATCCAACCTGACATATTGTGACAGGATCTGCAGAGAAGATTGGGAGAAACTCCCCAAATACAGGTGTGCCAAGCTTGTAGCGTCATACCCAAGAAGACGCGAGGCTGTAATCGCTGCCAAAGGTGCTTCAACAAAGTACTGAGTATTAGGGTCTGAATACTTATGTAAATGTGATATTTCATTTTATTTAATTTTTTTATACATTTGCAAATATTTCTTAAAACCTGATTTTGCTTTGTCATTATGGGGTACTGTGTGTAGATTAATGAGGAAAAAATACAATTTAATCATTTTTAGAATAAGGCTGTAACGTAACAAATTGTTGAAAAAGTCAAGGGGTCTGAATACTTTCCCACATGCATTTTCTGTAGTAGAACTGGTCTCTGTCAAGGCAAACAAATTCGCACCACCAACAAATATACCAAAAAACTAAATATGTACTTGGAGGAAAAAGACGGTGTGACACTATATACTGTGAGAAACAGCTTAAAAGTTAAAAAGAAGAAGTTAAAAGCAAAATCCTTCTACAAAATCCATCAACCAACATCTACACACAGAGTATTTTCTATCCATTAAAAACGCTGGACAAACAATCCCATATTAAACTGAAGAAGAGCTTTTATACATGGGAGCAACCTAGATGTGGAGCTATGTCTGCTTCCTAAATGTCACCCTATTTACTATTTAGTGCACTAGGGCCCATAGAGCTCTGGTCAAAAGTAGTGCACTAGAATATATAAAGGATAGGGTACCATTTGGGATGTACACTATGATTACATCTGTGAATCAGCCCTTTAAATCCTCCTCCCTAAACACAGCAGGTTAAAAGTAAACTGTTGCTTTATGTAGAATGAAAGATTGATTTTGACATAATTTCTTCTCTCAAAAGATAAACAGACGTTTTTAAGCATCTTTAAAACTCTGATCGCGTGCTACTGCCCTGCTGTACTCTAAAATACAGATAGGATTTTATTCAGAGACATGTGGTAGCCGACATCGACTGGTTTCATATGGGTTCAGACTAAAAAATGGGTTAATTACTACTGTTTGATGTAATGGTGAACCTCTATACCAGGCGGTGTCAGAGGAAGGCTCTTAACATTGTCAAAGACTCCAGCCACCCTGGTCATAAACTGTTCTCTCTGCTACGGCACGGCAAGCAGTACCGGAGAGCCAAGTCTAGGTCCAAGAGGCTTCTACCCCCAAGCTATAAGACTCCTGAACAGCTAATCAAATGGCTGCCCAGACTATTTGCATTGCACCCTCTTTTACACCGCTGCTACTCTGTTGTTATCATCTATGCATAGTCACTTTAAAAACTCTACCTACATGTACATATTACCTCAACTACCTCGACACCGGTGCCCCCGAACATTGACTCTGTACCGGTACCCCCTGTATATAGCCTCCACATTGACTCTGTACCCGTACCCCCTGTATATAGCCTCCACATTGACTCTGTACCGGTACCCCCTGTATATAGCCTCCACATTGACTCTGTACCGGTACCCCCTGTATATAGCCTCCACATTGACTCTGTACCGGTACCCCCTGTATATAGCCTCCACATTGACTCTGTACTGGTACCCCCTGTATATAGTCTCCACATTGACTCTGTACCGGTACCCCCTGTATATAGCCTCCACATTGACTCTGTACCTGTACCCCCTGTATATAGCCTCCACATTGACTCTGTGCAGTACCCCCTGTATATAGCCTCCACATTGACTCTGTACCGGTACCCCTGTATATAGCCTCCACATTGACTCTGTGCAGTACCCCCTGTATATAGCCTCCACATTGACTCTGTACTGGTACCCTGTATATAGTCTCCACATTGACTCTGTACCGGTACCCCTGTATATAGCCTCCACATTGACTCTGTACCTGTACCCCCTGTATATAGCCTCCACATTGACTCTGTAGCGGTACCCCCTGTATAGTAGAGTCCAGTGTGGGTAGAGTCCAGTGTGGGTAGAGTCCAGCGTGTGGGTAGAGACCAGCGTGTGGGTAGAGTCCAGTGTGGGTAGAGTCCAGTGTGGGTAGAGTCCAGTGTGTGGGTAGAGTCCAGTGTGTAAGTAGAGTCCAGTGTGTAGGTAGAGTCCAGTGTGTGGGTAGAGTCCAGTGTGTGGGTAGAGTCCAGCGTGGGTAGAGTCCAGCGTGTGGGTAGAGTCCAGTGTGGGTAGAGTCCAGCGTGTGGGTAGAGTCCAGTGTGGGTAGAGTCCAGTGTGGGTAGAGTCCAGTGTGTGGGTAGAGTCCAATGTGTTGAGTAGAGTCCAGTGGGGTGCAATAGAGATTGCGGATCATCTGTGGATCTGTATGCGAATTGGAGTGGGTCCAGGGTGTCTGGGATGATCGCAACCCAATTGAACACTTATGGGAGATGTTGGAGTATTGCCTGGGACAGTGTTTTCCACCAACATCAACTAAACAAACAATTATGCAATTTCTGGTGGAAGAACGGTGTCGCGTCCCTCCAATAGAGTTCCAGACACTTGTAGAATCTACGCCAAGGTGCATCGAAGCTGTTCTGGCCAATAGCGGTGGCCCAATGACATCTTAGGACTCTTTACGTTGGTGTTTCTTCTACTTTGGCAGATATTTCTCAGGGATTGGATTCTTCTTCTAAAGGAATTTCAAAATGCCATTCTTTCACTTGATATGCTAGTCATGGTCTATTGCAATTTTCCTCCATTTGACCTCCTTCAACATATCTGCGTCCCAAATGGTATCCTACTCCCTATATAGTCACTATTTCTGAACAGTGACCTATGGGCTAAAGGGAAAAGGGTGCCATTTGGCACACGCTCCGTGTATGATGGAAGATTCGTTTGGGAAGGCCTTTACCATAGACACAATGAATTTGTGAACCTACTGTACCACGGAGTGTCACTCCACCTTTTAACAATCAATACATGAGGATACATCTCAGAGACATTAGAGTGAAATTATAATAAAAAATATTGAAGATTCACAGTCTATTACCAAGAAAGAGAGAGAGAGAGAGAGAGAGAGAGAGAGAGAGAGAGAGAGAGAGAGAGAGAAAAGGTCATTAAGAGGAGGGTAAATCAATCTGGACAAGACACCTGCAGGAATTGGGAGCTGAGCAGTACACCAGTCTACATCATTCTATTTCTGACCAACCTCCTCCCTGTGGCCTCCAACAACAACACAACTGTCCAAAGAACACTAAAACTGGCTACAACATCCCTTAAACTGTAAAAAAAACACATCACTACCTGTTAGTCTATACCTATTCTCAAAGTGATTATGTAGCCTAAATGTGAGACTAAATGCTATGGTCCACGCTGAAATAAAGCTGTGAAAGTCCTCCCTGTTGAACCTAACAGATCTTCATGTTATTCCTAGATAGTCCCACTCTATTCCTCAGGTTGTGGTTTATTGACATGAGTCTCGAGGCAGAACTGAGCAAATTTCCCCTTAGAGAGGCCAGCTGCAAAGTCAAACATTTCTATATTGTAAACATTTGAATGTTAGCAGTACGGATAAGGTTATGGTTAGTGTTAGATTTTATGACATTGTGGATGTTGCCAGCTAGTGACCACCTTGCAGAGCTGCCGCCAGAACAACATTCATGACTGAAAAATGCTAACCTGCTCATATTCCTAGATATTCCTTCCTCACCAACCCAACCAAGCATCATATTCCTAGATATTCCTCCCTGACCAACCCAATTTCTCTCTCTCTCTCTCTCTCTCTCTCTCTCTCTCTCTCTCTCTCTCTCTCTCTCTCTCTCTCTCTCTCTCTCTCTCTCTCTCTCTCTCTCTCAAATCAATTGAAGGGCTTTATTGGTATGGGAAACATATGTTTACATTTCCAAAGCAAGTGAAATAGATAAACAAAAGTGAAATAAACAATTAAAAATTAACATTTCAAATGTCATATTATATCTCTATACAGTGTTGTAACGATGTGCAAATAGTATTTACCATGGTGTTTGTTCTTGACTGGTTGCCCTTTTCCTGTGGCAACAGGTCACAAAATCTTGCTGCTGTGATGGCACACTGTGGTATTTCACCCAGTAGATATGAGAGTTTATCAAAATTGGATTTGCTCTATCAGGCGTACTGGGAGCTGAGAGCATGGCAGGGTATAGGTGCTACCAGTTCCGAAAAGGACAGGGGACCTCCAATGGAGGGTGGTAGATGGGGTCCTGGACACAAATAGCTGGTTGGTTCGGTTTGACCCGGGGGGTCAGAGAGGGGTGTCCGTTTTGTGCAATAACAGAGTGTTCTTCATGTACTTTCTGTGTGTGCCAGGGTTATGCCCTTACAAATGTGTTTTGTTGAACATGTTGGTTTAGCCAGGCCAAGTTGGCCATATGGCTAAGAAGAATGAACCCGGCTCAGAGGGAGGGGGGCAACTGACCCGATGTTATTATTTAAAGGGACGGTCTCTAAGTCCTTAGGGGTCAAGGGGCTGGATGTATGGTAGGAGAGGAGGGGTTGGATGTACGGTAGGAGAGGAGGGGTTGGATGTATGGATGGAGAGGAGGGGCTGGATGTATGGATGGAGAGGAGGGGTTGGATGTACGGTAGGAGAAGAGGGGTTGGATGTATGGATGGAGAGGAGGGGCTGGATGTATGGATGGAGAGCAAGGGTTGGATGTACGGATGGAGAGGAGGGGTTGGATGTACGGTAGGAGAGGAGGGGTTGGATGTATGGATGGAGAGGAGGGGCTGGATGTATGGATGGAGAGGAGGGGTTGGATGTACGGTAGGAGAGGAGGGGTTGGATGTACGGTAGGAGAGGAGGGGTTGGATGTATGGATGGAGAGGAGGGGCTGGATGTATGGATGGAGAGCAAGGGTTGGATGTACGGATGGAGAGGAGGGGTTGGATGTACGGTAGGAGAGGAGGGGCTGGATGTATGGATGGAGAGGAGGGGATGGATGTATGGTAGGAGAGGAGGGGTTGGATGTATGGATGGAGAGGAGGGGCTGGATGTATGGATGGAGAGGAGGGGTTGGATGTACGGTAGGAGAGGAGGGGTTGGATGTACGGTAGGAAAGGAGGGGCTGGATGTACGGATGGAGAGGAGGGGCTGGATGTATGGATGGAGAGGAGGGGTTGGATGTACGGTAGGAGAGGAGGGGTTGGATGTACGGTAGGAGAGGAGGGGTTGGATGTATGGATGGAGAGGAGGGGTTGGATGTACGGTAGGAGAGGAGGGGTTGGATGTATGGATGGAGAGGAGGGGCTGGATGTATGGATGGAGAGGAGGGGTTGGATGTACGGTAGGAGAGGAGGGGTTGGATGTATGGATGGAGAGGAGGGGCTGGATGTATGGATGGAGAGGAGGGGTTGGATGTACGGTAGGAGAAGAGGGGCTGGATGTATGGTAGGAGAGGAGGGGTTGGATGTACGGATGGAGAGGAGGGGTTGGATGTACGGTAGTATTGTAATGTGATGTATTGTGTATTGTAATGTGATGCTGGAGGGTGTATTGTAATGTGATGCTGGAGGGTGTATTGTAATGTGATGCTGGAGGGTGAATTGTAATGTGATGATGGAGGGTGTATTGTAATGTGATGCTGGAGGGTGTATTATAATTTTATGCTGGAGGGTGTATTGTAATGTGATGCTGGAGTGTGTATTGTAATGTGATGCTGGAGGGTGTATTGTAATGTGATGCTGGAGGGTGTATTGTAATGTGATGCTGGAGGGTGTATTGTAATGTGATGCTGGAGGGTGTATTGTAATGTGATGCTGGAGGGTGTATTGTAATGTGATGCTGGAGGGTGAATTGTAATGTGATGCTGGAGGGTGTATTGTAATGTGATGATGGAGGGTGTATTGTAATGTGATGATGGAGGTTGTATTGTAATGTGATGCTGGAGGGTGTATTGTAATGTGATGCTGGAGGGTGTATTGTAATGTGATGCTGGAGGGTGTATTGTAATGTGGTGCTGGAGGGTGTATTGTAATGTGATGATGGAGGGTGTATTGTAATTTGTTGCTGGAGGTGTATTGTATTGTGATGCTGGAGGGTGTATTGTATTGTAGTGCTGGAGGGTGTATTGTAATGTGATGCTGGAGGGTGTATTGTAATGTGATGCTGGAGGGTTTATTGTAATGTGATGCTGGAGGGTGTATTGTAATGTGATGCTGGAGGGTTTATTGTAATGTGATGCTGGAGGGTGTATTGTAATGTGATGCTGGAGGGTGTATTGTAATGTGGTGATGCAGGGTGTATTGTAATGTGTTGCTGGAGGGTTTATTGTAATGTGTTGCTGGAGGGTATACTGTAATGTGATGCTGGAGGGTGTATTGTAATGTGATGATGGAGGGTGTAATGTAATGTTATGATGGAGGGTGTATTGTAATGTGATGCTGGAGGGTGTATTGTAATGTGATGCTGGAGGGTGTATTGTAATGTGATGCTGGAGGGTGTATTGTAATGTGATGATGGAGGGTGTATTGTAATGTGATGCTGGAGGGTGTATTGTAATGTGATGCTGGAGGGTGTATTGTAATGTGATGCTGGAGGGTGTATTGTAATGTGATGCTGGAGGGTGTATTGTAATGTGATGCTGGAGGGTGTAATGTAATGTTATGCTGGAGGGTGTATTGTAATGTGATGCTGGAGGGTGTATTGTAATGTGATGCTGGAGGGTGTATTGTAATGTGATGCTGGAGGGTGTATTGTAATGTGATGCTGGAGGGTGTATTGTAATGTGATGCTGGAGGGTGTATTGTAATGTGATGCTGGAGGGTGTATTGTAATGTGATGCTGGAGGGTGTATTATAATGTGATGCTGGAGGGTGTATTGTAATGTGATGCTGGAGGGTGTATTATAATGTGATGCTGGAGGGTGTATTGTAATGTGATGCTGGAGGGTGTATTGTCATGTGATGATGGAGGGTGTATTGTAATGTGATGATGGAGGGTGAATTGTAATTTTATGCTGGAGGGTGTAGTTGAGGTTGTGGTGTTTTCTCATGACAGTAATATAAAAAGTAAAAAAGTCCTCCCCTCTGTCTCCCCGTCTCTCTCTCTCTCTCTCTCTCCCCCTCTCTCTGTCTCTCTCTTGCTCTCTCTCTCTGTCTCTCTCCCTATTTCCCTTTCATTCCGTGGCTCTTTTTCCTCTTGTTCTTCTTCGATCTACCAGTTTGTTATGGCTACAGCTTGTTTAGCCATACCATGTTCACAATTAAGCCATAATGCATTATCCACCTACTGTTTTACTGTTCCCTTACGCCAGATCTAAAGGATACCATCTCATGTTTGAAGAAAATACAAAACAAAAACGTGAGCTCTGTTCAAAACATATAACTGTGAGGGAATCATATGTTCAACTGTCCTATAGATCAACATCCAAGCTTTGGAATAACCTCTACCCCTTTCATTCCATTTGGATTTCATTCCGTTCCGTTGACGTGTGATCCCTGTGAGGAAGAGAAAATCCCTTCAATCCACAATGACAATAATTTGTTAAACGGAGCGTGAATGTAATCTGATGAGGTGCTGGTGGAATTCTGATGTGCCGCGTGTCTGAGCCTTAGACGAATAAACGCCGTACCCAACCGTGTCCATAACAGAAAGATATTTACACCTAAAACCTCATGACAAAAGGTTACTCTGGAAAGCCTATGTGGGGGGGGGCTCAAATGACATCCTATTACCTTGAATGCCTATGGTGAGGCCCAAATGGCATCCTTTTACCTGGAATGCCTATGGGGGGGCCCAAATGGCATCCTTTTACCTGGAATGCCTATGGGGAGGCCCAAATGGCATCCTTTTACCTGGAATGCCTATGGTGGGGCCCAAATGGCATCATTTTTACCTGGAATGCCTATGGTGGGGCCCAAATGGCATCATTTTTACCTGGAATGTCTATGGTGGGGCCCAAATGGCATCATTTTTACCTACAAAGTGCACTACTCACATGGCGAAAGGTGAAAAGTAGAACACTGTAACGGCAAAAGGGTGTATTTTGGGACACGAGCCAATCTCTCCTTTCAACTTCCGAGACGTTCTACAGAAGTCTCTTAAGAAGTTCTGTGGAAGAGGATTATTGGGCGGTCATTTTCACTCGGCGATTAGCCTGCTCCCGCTTCCCCTACCCAGCATTACCCACGCCTTTCACTATCAGTACACAGACCTGCCTTACCCCCCAGTCCCGCCCCGTCACACACATCAGCGATTATTGGGCTCACCTGTTTTATTTCCTCCCCAGCTCTGTTCCCCGCTACTGCATTCATGTACGTATATGTCGTTGTCACCCCGCGTGCTGACGCTGTTCCTGTCTGTTCCGCGGTAAATGTTCAACTCCCCCTTTTACCTGCTTCTCATCTCCAGCGTCGGTCCTTTCAACTACTTCTTAACTCAGTAGACTTCAGAAAAAAAGACTTTATTTCTTATGAGACAAATGGACGACCCTTGACACTTAACTAGCTCATCTAAAAGCAACGGAATAGATTGAATACATCGCTTTGCACTTTTGTTCAGAGTTCGTACTTAGCTTAGACAGAAAGACTGACATGAAAACCACTTTGGAGCAATTGTTTGATTAGGCACAAACATGCACTTTAAATAAAACACATTTGTGGTTTGCTATTTCAGAAAAAAAAATTCTACCAAATGTCAGTGGGAGAAAGAGATAATATCAAATCAAAACGCTGCATTTGTAAAGAAGTTACAAGGAAATGTGATTAACGGGAATCTTCTAGTGGAACACTGTAGCTAGAATTTCATACCTGAGAGGAACACTGTAGCTAGAATTTCATACCTGAGAGAAACACTGTAGCTAGAATTTCATACCTTAGAGGAAAACTGTAGCTAGAATTTCATACCTGAGAGGAACACTGTAGCTAGAATTTCATACCTGAGAGAAACACTGTAGCTAGAATTTCATACCTGAGAGAAACACTGTAGCTAGAATTTCATACCTGAGAGAAACACTGTAGATAGAATTTCATACCTGAGAGGAACACTGTAGCTAGAATTTCATACCTGAGAGGAACACTGTAGCTAGAATTTCATACCCCTCTCTCTCTCTCTCTCTCTCTCTCTCTCTCTCTCTCTCTCTCTCTCTCTCTCTCTCTCTCCTGTCTCGCTATCTATCTCTCTCTCTCTCTCTGTCTCTCTCTGTCTCTCTCTCTGTCTGTCTCTCTCCCCCTCCATTCTCCCTGCTAACTGCAGCCAAGGAGAAAATGGAGAGCTGTTCATCCACGAGAGCCACTGCTGCCGGCACTGCTTTATTTACGTTGCTACTATCCTACAGGCAGATGGGGATGCAGTGTGTGTGTTTGTGCTACCTTTCTACTTGCAGATGGGGATGCAGTCTGTGTGTGTTTCTCTCCTAATCCCTTCTCTCTCTCCATTTCTCCATCCACGAGGAAACCATTTCAGAAACATATTCTAATACTCTGTCTATGTCACCAGTACCCTACTGTGGCATGGATTCACTTATGAGAACTTAAAGCCCTCTTTTAAATGCACACACTCCCTCTGTTCATTTCCTAAGTCTCATCTCTCCCTGCAGATTTGACAGATTTATGAGAACAACCCTCAGAGAAGAACTGAGCAAGTCCAACAATTTAATTTACCCACAAAGGTTAAGTGGTATGGGTCAAGGGGTCAGGGACTGCTTTGTAGAGAGAACACACTGTTTAGAAATACATCTGTTAATCCTTAGGGGGGTCTGTGTCTGTGTCTGTGTCTGTGTGTGTGTGTCTGTGTGTGTGTCTGTGTGTCTGTGTCTGTGTGTGTGTGTGTGTGTGTGTGTGTGCGTGCGCGCGCGTGTGTGTGTTACTGTCGATGTCCTATTATCTTCCAATGGATTTCAGCAATACTTCTTCATCGAGTAACTTAAGACAATCTTTCTGTTTTAGAAATATTTTGATGTAACCTTTTGAAGCTATTGGCTTCACTAGGAACTGAGGCAATAAGTCAGAAAAATTCAGAATATGGACATTTTATTGTTTCAGTCTGTCTGGGTTTGAGCCTCTCGTGGCCTTTGCGAGAAAAAAAAACGTTCTTGTCTGCGTGACGTGTAAAGTCTGCTTCCATTTGGCATCTAACGCAGGTTACTCAGTCATAGACTTCCACCTGAAACGGTTTCCCAATTCCCTACACAGCAGAGATGTGGAATTGAGTCACAATAAATAGTGGGGAAAATAGACATCAGTCCTATATTTATACGCTTGGTGCGTGACAATATGCCATCTGAGCGAGAGTTTCCGTTCATGTTCATTCTCAGCCAACCACAGACCTGTCAATACGCATGTTGTAGGCTGAGGGGGAAACAACAACAATTGCTCGATTGAAATTGCAGATGGAATTATATCCGTTGTATCAGACAAACTGTTGCCATTACTAACAACACCAGCAGTAAATCATCATTTGGATGGCCTTTCTTTCAGTAATGAAGTTTATTCCGTAGTTTATTAAAATATTTATTACGTGATCTGGGGAAGTTTAATCTGTAGTTTATTAAAACATTTATTACGTGATCTGGGGAAGTTTAATCTGTAGTTTATTAAAACATTTATTACGTGATCTGGGGAAGTTTATTCTGTAGTTTATTAAGTTTACTAAGGAAAACAGAAAATATAACATGAATAAAACATGTTTTTATTGAAATTGGTATAAACACCATTGACTTGAGGACTCAAAACCCCAAATTAGGGAAGTGTGATGTGAGTTGAGCCCTGCCCATTATTACAGGAAGGTTAGTCTCACTACAAGATAGACCTCTCTAACCTCTCTAACCCCTCTAATATCTCTAACATCTCTAACCCCTCTAACCTCTCTAACCTCTCTAACCTCTCTAACCTCTCTGACCTCTCTGACCTCTCTAACCTCTCTAACCTCTCTAACCCCTCTAACCTCTCTAACCCCTCTAACCTCTCTAACCTCACTAACCTCTCTAACCTCTCTAACCTCTCTAACCCCTCTAACCTCTCTAACCCCTCTAACCTCTCTAACCCCTCTAACTGAGCAGTATGCTGCATCACAGTAGACTGATACCTTCTCTAACAGAGCCTGTATCTATCGCACTATGAGCAGTATGCTACATCACAGTAGATTGAGACAAGTTCAAATAAGAAGCAAGATAAAGGACCACGAAGGCCTTCAGAGTCTAATAATATCTACTCTAAGTACCCTTTTGCTATTGAGCGACATTAAAGCATGTACACGATGGGAAAGGAACGGATGCATGGAATAACCTCTACCTTGTGTAATGGCTTTAGAAGGGGGTGTAATGTCTTTAGAAGGGGGTGTAATGTCCTTAGAAGGGGGTGTAATGTCTTTAGAAGGGGGTGTAATGTCCTTAGAAGGAGGTGTAATGTCCTTAGAAGGGGGTGTCATGTCCTTAGAAGGGGGTGTCATGTCTTTAGAAGGGGGTGTCATGTCTTTAGAAGAGGTGTAATGTCTTTAGAAGGGTGTAATGCCTTTAGAAGGGGTGTAATGTCCTTAGAAGGGTGTAATGTCCTTAGAAGGGGGTGTAATGTCTTTAGAAGGGGGTGTAATGTCTTTAGAAGGGGGTGTAATGTCCTTAGAAGGGGGTGTAATGTCTTTAGAAGGGGGTGTAATGTCCTTAGAAGGGGATGTAATGTCCTTAGAAGGGGGTGTAATGTCTTTAGAAGGGGGTGTAATGTCTTTAGAAGGGGGTGTAATGCCTTTAGAAGGGGATGTAATGCCTTTAGAAGGGTGTAATGTCCTTAGAAGGGGTGTCATGTCTTTAGAAGGGGTGTCATGTCCTTAGAAGGGGGTGTAATGTCTTTAGAAGGGGGTGTAATGTCTTCAGAAGGGGGTGTAATGTCTTTAGAAGGGGGTGTAATGTCCTTAGAAGGGGGTGTAATGTCTTTAGAAGGGGCTGTAATGTCCTTAGAAGGGGGTGTAATGTCCTTAGAAGGGGGTGTAATGTCCTTAGAAGGGGGTGTAATGTCTTTAGAAGGGGGTGTAATTTCTTTAGAAGGGGTGTAATGTCCTTAGAAGGGTGTAATGTCCTTAGAAGGGGGTGTAATGTCCTTAGAAGGGTGTAATGTCTTTAGAAGAGGTGTAATGTCTTCAGAAGAGGTGTCATGTCTTTAGAAGGGGTGTAATGTCCTTAGAAGGGGTGTAATGTCTTTAGAAGGGGCTGTAATGTCCTTAGAAGGGGGTGTAATGCCTTTAGAAGGGGGTGTCATGTCTTCAGAAGGGGGTGTAATGCCTTTAGAAGGGTGTAATGTCTTCAGAAGAGGTGTAATGTCTTTAGAAGGGTGTCATGTCTTTAGAAGGGGTGTAATGTCTTTAGAAGGGTGTCATGTCTTTAGAAGGGGTGTAATGTCCTTAGAAGGGGTGTAATGTCTTTAGAAGGGGTGTCATGCCTTTAGAAGGGGGTGTAATGTCCTTAGAAGGGTGTAATGCCTTTAGAAGGGGGTGTAATGTCTTCAGAAGGTGTAATGTCTTTAGAAGGGTGTAATGTCTTTAGAAGGGTGTAATGTCTTTAGAAGGGTGTAATGTCTTTAGAAGGGGTGTAATGTCCTTAGAAGGGGTGTAATGTCTTTAGAAGGGGGTGTCATGCCTTTAGAAGGGTGTAATGTCTTTAGAAGGGGTGTCATGCCTTTAGAAGGGTGTAATGTCCTTAGAAGGGGTGTAATGCCTTTAGAAGAGGTGTAATGTCTTTAGAAGGGTGTAATGCCTTTAGAAGGGGTGTAATGTCTTTAGAAAGGGGTGTCATGCCTTTAGAAGAGGTGTAATGCCTTTAGAAGGGGGTGTAATGCCTTTAGAAGGGTGTAATGTCTTTAGAAGGGGTGTAATGTCTTTAGAAGGGTGTAATGTCTTTAGGCAGGGTGTAATGTCCTTAGAAGGGGTGTAATGTCCTTAGAAGGGGGTGTAATGTCCTTAGAAGGGTGTAATGTCTTTAGAAGGGTGTAATGTCTTCAGAAGGGGTGTCATGTCTTTAGAAGGGGGTGTAATGTCCTTAGAAGGGGTGTAATGTCTTTAGAAGGGGCTGTAATGTCCTTAGAAGGGGTGTAATGTCCTTAGAAGGGTGTAATGCCTTTAGAAGGGGTGTAATGTCTTTAGAAGGTGTAATGCCTTTAGAAGGGGGTGTAATGTCTTTAGAAGGGGTGTCATGCCTTTAGAAGGGTGTAATGTCTTTAGAAGGGTGTAATGTCTTTAGAAGGGTGTCATGTCTTTAGAAGGGGGTGTAATGTCTTTAGAAGGGGGTGTAATGTCTTTAGAAGGGGGTGTAATGTCCTTAGAAGGGGGTGTAATGTCCTTAGAAGGGGGTGTAATGTCCTTAGAAGGGGGTGTAATGTCTTTAGAAGGGTGTAATGTCTTCAGAAGGGGGTGTAATGTCTTTAGAAGGGGTGTAATGTCTTTAGAAGGGGTGTAATGTCTTTAGAAGGGGTGTAATGTCTTTAGAAGGGTGTAATGTCCTTAGAAGGGGTGTAATGTCTTTAGAAGGGGTGTCATGCCTTTAGAAGGGGGTGTAATGTCTTTGGAAGGGGTGTCATGCCTTTAGAAGGGTGTAATGTCCTTAGAAGGGGTGTAATGCCTTTAGAAGGTGTAATGTCTTTAGAAGGGGTGTAATGCCTTTAGAAGAGGTGTAATGTCTTTAGAAGGGGGTGTCATGCCTTTAGAAGGGGGTGTAATGCCTTTAGAAGGGGTGTAATGCCTTTAGAAGGGGGTGTAATGTCTTTAGAAGGGGGTGTAATGTCTTTAGAAGGGGGTGTAATGTCTTTAGAAGGGGGTGTAATGTCTTTAGAAGGGGTGTAATGTCTTTAGAAAGGGTGTAATGTCTTTAGAAGGGGGTGTAATGTCTTTAGACAGGGGTGTAATGTCTTTAGAAGGGGGTGTAATGTCTTTAGACGGGGGTGTAATGTCTTTAGAAAGAGATGTAATGTCCTTATAAAATTGTGAACATGATTTATATTCAAACATTTGGCTACAAAAGACATCCAGTCCGGTTTGGATAACTACACAGCTTTCTCCTCTGGTTTCTACAGTCATGGTAACAATGGCACCTGGAGAGGGCCGGTCCTTGTGTCTGAACTGGGCTTTAAACTAGGATGACTTAATCACGTTACAAAGCCCAGACTGTTGAGGTTGTCGGGGGTTAAGAGGTCTTTTCATCATTTTAATGCAATCTCTGTAAAATATGCTATTGCTGTATTGTGTTCAGCCATCACATGATAGACAGCAGGAGACATAAAGAGGGAAAGGAGAGATAGGGAGGGAGGGAGGGAGGGAGGGAGGGAGGGAGGAGAGGGAGACAGAGAGAGAGACAGAGAGAGAGAGCGCGAGAGAAAGAGAGAGATAGAGATGGAGGGAGGGAGGGATTTCCGGGCGACAGGCAAGGCAACACCGCTACACCGTGACAGAGGGTTTTTATCCCTGTCACTCACAGGCTCACAGATAAGATATTTTTAATTCCTAAAGAAATTCCATACATTTTTCTCAGGAGAGAGAGAGAGAGAGAGACAAGCCTGGATGTTCTCTTATCAACTAATCTGACAGACAGTTTGGTATAGAAATAAAATAACAGAAAGAGGGAACTGGAGGGAGGGCGTGTAAGACGGGCTTTTGTTAGTGAAAAAAATAAAGAAAGGGATAAGCTTCTTTAATGCTGAATCTCAGTCGGGAAGGAGATTCATTAAACGAATGAGGGGCGTACAAATGTTACAAGCATTTAATTGATCTAATTAACCACAACTTAATTAGTTTAGAGTACGAGGGTCGTATCACAGCAATCCTCCATATTACAGGCTTCTGCTGCTGGACGAGGTGAATCAGTGTGGTGGGGGGGGCAGGAGGACGTGAGGAGAGGAGAGGGGAGGCGAGGTGGAGAAAGGAGCGGAGAGTAGCGGAACCGTCAGAGAGAGGGAGAGGAGATGACTTCTGAAGCATCAGAGAGAGAGAGAGAGAGAGAGAGAGAGAGAGAGAGAGAGAGAGAGAGAGAGAGATATATATATATATATAGAGAGAGAGAAAGAGAGACAGCCACTGAAACGTCAGAGAGAGGCCAGGGAAGGATGCTTTGTAGGCAGCTGCCGTCTGTCTGTTGGTAGAATTTTTTCTCTCCCTCTCTCCATCTCTCTCTGCGAGTAGGACGGCCACAGAGGCAATCGGGTGCAGATAAGATGTGCGGAGGAGCATTGTTCAAAGAGAGGGAGCAGAAAGACAGTCAAAGAGAGGGAGCTGAAAGATAGTCAAAGAGAGGGAGCAGAAAGACAGTCAAAGAGAGGGAGCTGAAAGAGAGTCAAAGAGAGGGAGCAGAAAGACAGTCAAAGAGAGGGAGCTGAAAGACAGTCAAAGAGAGGGAGCTGAAAGACAGTCAAAGAGAGGGAGCTGAAAGACAGTCAAAGAGAGGGAGCTGAAAGACAGTCAGCCACAGATACACAGAGCTCCTTCTCAACACAGCGGAAAATAACAAAATAGAAAAATACCACAGTGCCTGTCTGTCTGCCTGACTGTCTGCCTGTCTGAACGTCTGCCTGACTGTCTGCCTGACTGTCTGCCTGTCTGAACGTCTGCCTGACTGACTGTCTGCCTGACTGACTGTCTGTCTGCCTGTCTGACTGTCTGCCAGACTGTCTGCCTGACTGTCTGCCTGTCTGACTGTCTGCCCGACTGTCTGCCTGTCTGAACGTCTGCCTGACTGACTGTCTGCCTGCCTGACTGTCTGCCTGTCTGACCGACTGTCTGACTGACTGTCTGACCGACTGTCTGACCGACTGTTGCCACAAAGTTGGATGCTTGGCGTCGCACATCTTGATCTTAGGCTTCTGTGCGGCTGCTCGGCCGTGGAAACCCATTTAATGACGCCTTTAAAAAGAACAGTTCGGAACTCAGTAGTGAGTATTGAAACCGAGGACAGTCGATTTTTACACACTCTGCGGTCCCGTTCTGTGAGCTTATGTGGCCTACCACTTGGCGGCTGAGCCGTTGTTGCTCCTTGACGTTTCCACTTGACAATAACAGCACTTACAGTTGACCGAGGCAACTCTAGCAGGGAAGAAATGTGATGAACTGACTGGAAAGGTGGCATCCTATGACGGTGCCACGTTGAATGTCACTTCATTAAGGAGAGATACTGACAATGTTACCCTATGGAGATTGCATGGCTGTGTGCTTGATTATATACACCTTTTTAGTGTATCAAACATGTCCGCGTATGAGTGCTGATCTAGGATCAGTTTTGCCTTATTAGATCACAATTAACAAGATAAGTCTGAGACACTAGATACTGACGGCCCTCTGACGCCTGGTTTCTACCACCCCCAGCAGAGGCTCTGACGCCTGTGTTCTACCACCCCCAGCAGAGGCTCTGACGCCTGGGTTCTACCACCCCCAGCAGAGGCTCTGATGCCTTGGTTCTACCACCCCCGGCAGAGGCTGCTGTTGTGCAGTTCATTGTCTGACCCCCCACACCAAACAACAGATAAAGCAACACCTCGCGGCACAACGCCTCTCCCCTATTTTACCTAGATAGTTTGTGTGGATTCGTTGATATATATATATATATATATATTTTCTTTTTTAACGTAGTTCTGTCCATGAGCTGTTCTTGTCTAATGATGTTCTGTGTTATGTCATTCTGCTGCTTTTGCAAC
The DNA here is from genome assembly GCA_030435695.1 of Brachymystax lenok tsinlingensis. Taxonomy (NCBI): domain Eukaryota; kingdom Metazoa; phylum Chordata; class Actinopteri; order Salmoniformes; family Salmonidae; genus Brachymystax; species Brachymystax lenok. The sequence goes on from CM059815.1 coordinate 43,409,648, forward strand.
AGCTAATGGGGATCCTAATAAAATACAAAAAAATACAACAGACTGAGGCTGGGTACCAAATGGTTCCCTATTTCCTTTACAGTGCACTCCTTTTGACCAGATCCTGCTGGATGCGTACGTCACTGTCTTAATGTCTTGCTGTTGTCATGGTTCCATTGGCAATCACGCTGTACACAGACTCCGGACATCCAAACAATCTCAAACTACCTCAGCGTTCCAGGTTGACAGTCATTCCTCAGTCAGCTGTTGTATTGGATACTGCAGATGAAGAGAACAGAGACCAATCTGGTTGATGGGAATTTAAAAAAATAGGAGCCAAATGGTTGTTTTATCTCTCACTCACTCTCTCTCTCTCTCTCTCTCTCTCTCTCTCTCTCTCTCTCTCTCTCTCTCTCTCTCTCTCTCTCTCTCTCTCTCTCTCAGTCTGTCTCTCAATCTCACATTCCCCCTCTTAGTGTCCTGGGCTGTAGAGTCGTGTGTTTTATAGTCCTCACAGCACTAATGCTCTCTGCAGTGATGTCACAGTGGAAACCTGGTCTGGATCACAGCAGGCCTGATCAGGATCAGGAGCAGCTCTGACTGCAATTGCTATCAGGTGTCGGTGTCCTTCCTCCTTCCCTCCCTCCCTCTCTATTCTCTCCTTCTTTTTCTGCCTCTCTAATTCTCCATCTCTCTCTCCATCCCTCTCTTCATCCCTCTCTCCCTCTCCAATCCTCTTTCCATCACTCTCCCCCCTCTCCTCATTCCCTTCCCCCCTCTCTCCACTCATCTCTCCATCCCTCTCTCCATCATTCTACCCCGATCTCTCTTTCCATCTCTCCCCCCTCTCTTTTCCTCTTCATTGTAATCAGAGGGCTGATATAATTACTATGCATGCCAGTCTCTCTTGGCTAAGAGTTGAGGAGAGACTGACTGCATCACTTCTTCTTTTTATAAGAAACATTAATGTGTTGAAAATCCCAAATTGTTTGCATAGTCAACTTACACACAGCTCTGACACACACACTTACCCCACCAGACATGCCACCAGGGGTCTTTTCATAGTGCCCAAATCCAGAACAAATTCAAGAAAACATACAGTATTATATAGAGCCCCTATTGCATGGAACTTCCTTCCATCTCATATTGCTCAAATAAACAGCAAAACTGGTTTCAGGTTTGATAAAAAATAAAGCAACACCTCGATAGTTTGTGTGTATGTATTGATATGTCGGCTACGTGTGTCTTTAAACAAAAATGCATGTAGTTCTGTCCTTGAGCTGTTCTTGTCTATTAATGTTCTGTATTATGTCATGTTTCATGTTTTGTGTGGATCCCAGGAAGAGTAGCTGCTGCTTTTACAACAGCTAATGTGGATCCTAATAAAATACCAAATATACCCTCTCTATCCCTCTCCCCCTCCCTCCCTCCATCTCTCTCTCCCTCCCTCTCTTCCCCGCTCTCATCCCTCTCCATCTATCGCTCTCTCTATATCTATTACAGTTTCTCCCCCCTTATTTCTATCCATCTCTCAATCCCTCTAACGATCACGCTTTCTCTCCCTCCAATCCTCCTTCTGTCGAGTGCCTGTGTTGGATCTGGTGGAGTGTGACAGGCAGCTCAGCCTCCAGCAGACATACCAGCATTTAAAAATGCAGCTGCCAGCAAGGGTGGAAGAGAGGGAGGAGAACAGAGAGAGAGAGAGAGAGAGAGAGAGAGAGAGAGAGAGAGAGAGAGAGAGAGAGAGAGAGAGAGAGAGATACAGAGAGTGTGTGTAATTGCTTGTGCACATTTGTTTGTGCACATTTGTAGTCTTGTGTAGTCTTGGGTGGTCATGGATAGTGTTCAGTAGTTTTGTTAATCTTGGCTAGTCTTGGGTAGCTTGTCTAGTCTTGGGTAGTTTGGGTAGTCTTGGCTAGTCTTGGGTAGTCTAGGGTAGCTTGGGTAGTCTTGGGTAGCTTTGGTAGCTTGGGTAGTCTTGAGTAGCTTGGGTCATCTTGGGAAGTCTTGGATAGCTTGGTAGTCTTGGATAGTCTTGGGTAGCTTGGGTAGCTTGAATAGTCTGGGTAGTCTGGGTAGTCTGGGTAGCTTGGTAATCTTGGGTGGTCTTGGGTATCTTGGTAGTCTTGGGAAGTCTTGGGAAGTATAGGGTAGCGTGGTAGTCTTGGGTAGCTTGGGTTGTCTTGGGTAGTCTTGGGCAGCTTGGTAGTCTCGGGTAGTCTCGGGTAGTCTCGGGTAGTCTTGGGTAGCTTTGTAGTCTTGTGTAGTCTCGGGTAGTCTCGGGTTGTCTTGGGTAGTCTTGGGCAGCTTGGTAGTCTTGGGTAGTCTCGGGTAGTCTCGGGTAGTCTTGGGTAGCTTTGTAGTCTTGTGTAGTCTCGGGTAGTCTTGGGTTGTCTTGGGTTGTCTTGGGTAGTCTTGGGTTGTCTTGGGTAGTCTTGGGTTGTCTAGGGTAGTATTGTGTAGAATGTGTATGTTTTCTCTCTTTACAGCTTTGTTAAGTTCCGCCAGCACAGATCAAAACCAAAAACAACCCGAGAGTCTTGAAGATCCAGCCTCCCGTATTTCAAAGGGAACAATAATGAATGAACTGCCAGATAGCTACTCTGTTCCACTACAATAACGAATGAACTGCCAGATATCTACTCTGCTCCACTACAATAACGAATGAACTGCCAGGTATTTACTCTGTTCCACTACAATAATGAATGAACTGCCAGATAGCAACTCTGTTCCACTACAAAAACGAATAAACTGCCAGATAGCTACGCTATTCCAGTACAATAATGAATGACCTGCCAGATAGCTACTCTGCCCCCACTACAATAATGAATGAACTGCCAGATATCTACTCTGTTAAACCACAATGATGAATGAACTGCCAGATAGCTACTCTGTTCCACTACAATAATGAATGACCTGCCAGATATCTTCTCTGTTCCACTACAATCATGAATGAACTGCCAGATATCTACTCTGTTCCACTACAATAATGAATGAACTGCCAGATATCTACTCTGTTCCACTACAATAATGAATGAACTGCCAGATATCTACTCTGTTAAACCACAATAACGAATGAACTGCCAGATATTTACTCTGTTCCACTACAATAATGAATGAACTGCCAGATAGCTACTCTGGTCCACTACAATAATGAATGAATTGCCAGATATCTACTCTGCTCCACTACAATAATGAATGACCTGCCAGATAGCTATTCTGTTCCACTACAATAATGAATGAACTGCGAGATAGCTACTCTGTTCCACTACAATAATGAATGAACTGCCAGATATCTACTCTGTTCCACCACAATAATGAATGAACTGCCAGATATCTACTCTGTTCCACTACAATCATGAATGAACTGCCAGATAACTACCCTGCCCCACTACAATCATGAATGAACTGCCAGATATCTACTCTGCCCCACTACAATCATGAATGAACTGCCAGATATCTACTCTGTTCCACTACAATAATGAATGAACTGCCAGATATCTACTCTGTTAAACCACAATAATGAATGAACTGCCATATAGCTACTCTGTTCCACTACAATAATGAATGACCTGCCAGATATCTTCTCTGTTCCACTACAATCATGAATGAACTGCCAGATATCTACTCTGTTCCACTACAATAATGAATGAACTGCCAGATATCTACTCTGTTCCACTACAATAATGAATGAACTGCCAGATATCTACTCTGTTAAACCACAATAACGAATGAACTGCCAGATATTTACTCTGTTCCACTACAATAATGAATGAACTGCCAGATAGCTACTCTGGTCCACTACAATAATGAATGAATTGCCAGATATCTACTCTGCTCCACTACAATAATGAATGACCTGCCAGATAGCTATTCTGTTCCACTACAATAATGAATGAACTGCCAGATAGCTACTCTGCCCCCACTACAATAATGAATGAACTGCCAGATATCTACTCTGCTCCACTACAATAATGAATGAACTGCCAGATATCTACTCTGTTCCACTACAATCATGAATGAACTGCCAGATAACTACCCTGCCCCACTACAATCATGAATGAACTGCCAGATATCTACTCTGCCCCACTACAATCATGAATGAACTGCCAGATATCTACTCTGTTCCACTACAATAATGAATGAACTGCCAGATATCTACTCTGTTAAACCACAATAATGAATGAACTGCCATATAGCTACTCTGTTCCACCACAATAATGAATGAACTGCCTGAAATCTACTCTGTTCCACTACAATAATGAATGAACTGCGAGATAGCTATTCTGTTCCACTACAATAATGAATGAACTGCCAGATATCTACTCTGTTCCACTACAATAATGAATGAACTGCCAGATATCTACTCTGTTAAACCACAATAATAAATGAACTGCCATATAGCTACTCTGTTCCACCACAATAATGAATGAACTGCCTGAAATCTACTCTGTTCCACTACAATAATGAATGAACTGCCAGATAGCTATTCTGGTCCACTACAATAATGAATGAAATGCCAGATATCTACTCTGCTCCACTACAATAATGAATCAACTGCCAGATAGCTATTCTGTTCCACTACAATAATGAATGAACTGCGAGATAGCTATTCTGTTCCACTACAATAATGAATGAACTGCCAGATATCTATTCTGTTCCACTACAATAATGCATGAACTGCCAGATATCTACTCTGCCCCACTACAATAATGAATGAACTGCCAGATAGCTATTCTGTTCCACTACAATAATGCATGAACTGCCAGATAGCTACTCTGCTCCACAACAATAATGAATGAACTGCCAGATATCTACTCTGTTCCACTACAATAATGAATGACCTGCCAGATATCTACTCTGCCCCACTACAATAATGAATGAACTGCCAGATATCTATTCTGTTCCACTACAATAATGCATGAACTGCCAGATAGCTACTCTGCTCCACAACAATAATGAATGAACTGCCTGAAATCTACTCTGTTCCACCACAATAATGAATGAACTGCCAGATATCTACTCTGTTCCACTACAATAATGAATGAACTGCCAGATATCTACTCTGTTCCACTACAATAATGAATGAACTGCCAGATATCTACTCTGTTAAACCACAATAATGAATGAACTGCCATATAGCTACTCTGTTCCACCACAATAATGAATGAACTGCCTGAAATCTACTCTGTTCCACTACAATAATGAATGAACTGCCAGATAGCTATTCTGGTCCACTACAATAATGAATGAAATGCCAGATATCTACTCTGCTCCACTACAATAATGAATCAACTGCCAGACAGCTATTCTGTTCCACTACAATAATGAATGAACTGCGAGATAACTACCCTGCCCCACTACAATAATGCATGAACTGCCAGATAGCTACTCTGCTCCACAACAATAATGAATGAACTGCCTGAAATCTACTCTGTTCCACCACAATAATGAATGAACTGCCAGATAGCTACTCTGTTCCACAACAATAATGAATGAACTGCCAGATATCTACTCTGTTCCACCACAATAATGAATGAACTGCCAGATAGCTACTCTGTTCCACTACAATAATGAATGAACTGCCATATAGCTACTCTGTTCCACCACAATAATGAATGAACTGCCAGATATCTACCCTTCCCCACTACAATAATGAATGAACTGCCAGATATCTACTCTGCTCCACTACAATAACGAATGAACTGCCAGATATCTACTCTGTTCCACCACAATAATGAATGAACTGCCAGATAGCTACTCTGTCCCACTACAGTAATGAATGAACTGCCAGATAGCTACTCTGCTCCACTACAATAATGAATTAACTGCCAGATAGCTACTCTGTTCCACTACAAAAACGAATGAACTGCCAGATAGCTACGCTGTTCCACTACAATCATGAATGAACTGCCAGATATCTACCCTGCCCCACTACAATAATGCATGAACTGCGAGATAGCTACTCTGTTCCACCACAATAATGAATGAACTGCCTGAAATCTACTCTGTTCCACTACAATAATGCATGAACTGCCAGATATCTACTCTGTTCCACTACAATAATGAATGAACTGCCAGCTAGCTACTCTGGTCCACTACAATAATGAATGAATTGCCAGATATCTACTCTGCTCCACTACAATAATCAATGAACTGCCAGATAGCTACTCTGTTCCACTACAATAAGGAATGAACTGCCAGATAGCTACTCTGTTCCACTACAATAAGGAATGAACTGCCAGATATCTACTCTGCTCCACTAGAATTTGTCAACCATTCACATGACATTCTCAGTATGACCACTTTACAATTAGATAAACTGATAATCTGATAAATCCAATCACGTTTCTATTGTTGAAAAGACTAGTTTGACCACACAGTAACTTGATAGTCTCTGTCTATGTCCCAAATGACATATAGGCATTCCCTGGTCCAAAGTAGTGCACTAGGGAATATGATGCCATGTGGGACAAAGCCAGAGGAATGATGCTACGAAGAGAACGAGGGAGGCTAATATTGTGTAATATGGACAGAGGAGAGCAGATTGCCTATGGGCGACTGGGCCTATTGTGAGACTTGTTCAGATGACATCAAATCTAGTCTGTTGTGGATGGACATGCGGATGTGCAATGCATCAGCATTGCTTGCTGTTTTGAGTTTCTGTATAAGCACTTTGTGACATCTGCTGATGTAAAAAGGGCTTTATAAAATGCATTTGATTGATTGAGAGAGAGAGAGAGAGAGAGAGAGAGAGAGAGAGAGAGAGAGAGAGAGAGAGAGAGAGAGAGAGAGAGAGAGAGAGCGGAGCAACTCATGGACATCTGAGGCTATTGATTTCAATGACTGATGATTCTCTGGTAGCCAACACAACAACGCATAGCCCAGTGAATATATACTGCTTTCTGAAGTTTCCTTGATGTGGTCAGGCAATAAACAGCATAAAACAAAATGCAGGTCATCACCACTGCTTCATCGCAACTGGCTTCTTGTTTTATTCTAAATGTGTGTTCTTCGCGCTACGGCTAACGAATCCGTTTCTGTCCCAAATGGTACCCTTATTTCTAATGGCCAAGGCTGCAGCTGCAGGGCCACCTGACTTCTCTCCATGATGGGTTGGAGTGTGAGCCTAATAGGCAGTGAAAAGGTACACACTCATTATGAATGGAAATTGCCTGAATGATCTGTGGTGGTGTAATTGAACATTAAGTACAGATCTAGGATCAGCTTTCCCTCCCACAATCATACCCTTAACCATTAGCGGAGGAAATTCAAAACAGACCCAACATCAGCACCCTATGGGCAACTTCCCCCTAACGGCCCCTTGTGAGGAGGGAGGGGTGTCACACACCTTGTGATGCACTGTGGACCCTTTGACCCGATAATCCAGAAATCAACTGTTATTCTTTAGTCACTATATGTTTTTGTTCAACAATACTTAGATGAACACAAAAGACAAAATCTATAGTCTTATATGGTTCCGTCTTATTTAATACAGAAATGTCATGTGAAGGAATTGGATTTCTCTGTTGGGGAGATGCACATAAATACACGCTAAATTTTTGTTAAAACTTGTCTTTACTTGAAAGACACACAATTAATCATCATGAACCTGTTATAGAGTTTATGGTTAATCATCTGTGGTGGTTTATTGAACATTAATGATCTGTGGTGGTGTATTGTACATTAATGATCTGTGGTGATGTATTGAACATTAATGATCTGTGGTGGTGTATTGTACATTAATGATCTGTGGTGATGTATTGAACATTAATGATCTGTGCTGGTGTATTGTATGTTAATGATCTGTGGTGGTGTATTGAACATTAATGATCTGTGGTGGTGTATTGAACATTAATGATCTGTGGTGGTGTATTGAACATTAATGATCTGTGGTGGTGTATTGTATGTTAATGATCAGTGGTGGTTGGTGTATTGTATGTTAATGATCTGTGGTGATGTATTGTATGTTAATGATCAGTGGTGGTTGGTGTATTGTATGTTAATGATCTGTGGTGGTTTATGGTATGTTAATGATCTGTGGTGGTGTATTGAACATTAATGATCTGTGGTGGTGTATTGAACATTATTGATCTGTGGTGGTGTATTGAACATTAATGATCTGTGGTGGTGTATTGTATGTTAATGATCTGTGGTGATGTATTGTATGTTAATGATCTGTGGTGGTGTATTGAACATTAATGATCTGTGGTGGTTTATGGTATGTTAATGATCTGTGGTGGTGTATTGAACATTAATGATCTGTGGTGGTGTATTGTACATTAATGATCTGTGGTGGTGTATTGTATGTTAATGATCTGTGGTGATGTATTGAACATTAATGATCTGTGGTGGTGTATTGTACATTAATGATCTGTGGTGGTGTATTGTATGTTAATGATCTGTGGTGGTGTATTGTATGTTAATGATCTGTGGTGATGTATTGAACATTAATGATCTGTGGTGGTGTATTGTACATTAATGATCTGTGGTGGTGTATTGTATGTTAATGATCTGTGGTGGTGTATTGAACATTAATGATCTGTGGTGGTGTATTGTATGTTAATGATCTGTGGTGGTGTATTGAACATTAATGATCTGTGGTGGTGTATTGTATGTTAGTGATCTGTGGTGGTGTATTGAACATTAATGATCTGTGCTGGTGTATTGAACATTAATGATCTGTGGTGGTGTATTGAACATTAGTGATCTGTGGTGGTGTATTGAACATTATTAATCTGTGGTGGTGTATTGAACATTAATCATCTGTGGTGGTGTATTGAACATTATTAATCTGTGGTGGTGTATTGAACATTAGTGATCTGTGGTGGTGTATTGAACATTAGTAATCTGTGGTGGTGTATTGAACATTAGTGATCTGTGGTGGTGTATTGAACATTAGTAATCTGTGGTGGTGTATTGAACATTAGTGATCTGTGGTGGTGTATTGAACATTAGTGATCTGTGGTGGTGTATTGAACATTAGTAATCTGTGGTGGTGTATTGAACATTAGTGATATGTGGTGGTGTATTGAACATTAATGATCTGTGGTGGTGTATTGAACATTAGTGATCTGTGGTGGTGTATTGAACATTAGTGATCTGTGGTGGTGTATTGAACATTAGTAATCTGTGGTGGTGTATTGAACATTAATGATCTGTGGTGGTGTATTGAACATTAATGATCTGTGGTGGTGTATTGAACATTAGTGATCTGTGGTGGTGTATTGAACATTAATGATCTGTGGTGGTGTATTGAACATTAGTGATCTGTGGTGGTGTATTGAACATTAGTAATCTGTGGTGGAGTATTGAACATTAGTAATCTGTGGTGGTGTTCACTCAGTACTCTTCCTCTCCCTCCACGAGACCGGCTCAATTCCCTAATGAAACCCAACACACTGGTTCTGTACGGAACATGCTCAGCTACGGGTCTTATTTTGTTTCCCACAGTTCCTTACGGGTCACTCACACACTCTCACCGTCTCACGTCTCTCTCTCTTGCCCTTCAATTTCCCCAATATAATTAACACCATGTGTAGATCACATCGGCACTCTCAAGAATGAGAGGTCCAACCAGCAGGCTCCTGTGTGTCCATCAAGCCCCTGCCTCTCTGTATCGCTCCTAATAAATCCTGTTACCCATAGCTATGGGTAACAGGCTTTATTAGGAGTTACTGGGGGGGGGCTGGGGTTACTGGGTGACAGGAGTCAGGAGAGACTGGAGGTGTTGATGAGGAGGTGAGGGGGGCTGGGGTAACAGAATGCCTGGCATCACTAGGGCCAACTCGGTGGGGTAATCCTCCCCTCACCTGATCCAAAGGGTTCATGGGAGCAGCTGATTGGCTGATGGAGCCTGCTGTGGGCCACGGCGAGGGGGGGATGGGGGTTGTTGTTTGCCAGGGGTTTCCGTGGCGACGGTAACTGGGGGTTTCTGCCTTCAACTGTCAGTATGGCTTTCTCTTAGCTGCTCTGATTGTTTTCTGTTCATTCTGTGAGAGTCTTTGTCAGCATGGGCCCTGGTCAAAAGACTTTCATTTTCTCAGTCATCTCTGCCTGCTGTTACTGCTGTTCCCCATCTAAGGCCCAGGGGAGGCCCTCACATTGTTTGAGCAGTGATTCAAAAAGAGAATGAAGGAAAACAGGGAAGTCTCTCTCCTTTAGGATCATCTATAGCTTCTCAGACACAGATTAAGACTGCAACAGTGCTGGAGCCCCACTGGGTTTCTTAATTGGTGACACTTTTCCTTCCTGTTGAAATACTTCCTTTATGAAACATTCCTCATTAAATGGATGGAAACTGCTACAGCTGACTGATGTGACAGTGATTAAAGAATAACTTTGTAAGACAAGAGAGGGTTGAGTGAAAGGCTAAATTAACTTCTGGGTGGTAACAGAGCCTTAAACAGGGTACCACTCTCCCACCCCTGCAAAAGAGACAGAAAAAAAAAAACAGCACAGCCATAAAGGGCCATGTATTCCCATTACGCCTGATGCAACAACCAGCACAGCCATAAAGGGCCATGTATTCCCATTACGCCTGATGCAACAACCAGCACAGCCATAAAGGGCCATGTATTCCCATTACGCCTGATGCAAGAACCAGCACAGCCATAAAGGGCCATGTATTCCCATTACGCCTGATGCAACAACCAACACAGCCATAAAGGGCCATGTATTCTCATTACGCCTGATGCAACAACCAGCACAGCCATAAAGGGCCATGTATTCCCATTACGCCTGATGCAACAACCAGCACAGCCATAAAGGGCCATGTATTCCCATTACGCCTGATGCAACAACCAGCACAGCCATAAAGGGCCATGTATTCCCATTACGCCTGATGCAACAACCAGCACAGCCATAAAGGGCCATGTATTCCCATTACGCCTGATGCAACAACCAGCACAGCCATAAAGGGCCATGTATTCCCATTACGCCTGATGCAACAACCAGCACAGCCATAAAGGGCCATGTATTCCCATTACGCCTGATGCAACAACCAGCACAGCCATAAAGGGCCATGTATTCCCATTACGCCTGATGCAACAACCAGCACAGCCATAAAGGGCCATGTATTCCTCCAACAGCCCCAAATTTGGCAACCTGATCAAAATCTGAATCTATCTCCATATGCAGGTAAATGATTCAACAAGTAACAACTCCAGATCCAACAGACAGACTGACCCTCTGTACCGTAGTGCACTAGTACCAGCAGAGGATTCCTACCTCACCATGTCGGAGTACACCACACACAAACACACACACAGCAGTAGCTTAGCATGTCGGAGCATACCGCTACCGTCTGAGAATACCAGAGGGAGACCATCTAATTGAATGAAGCCCAACAAGACATTGGGAGAACAGACAGTGGGTATGATGCAGGGAGACAGGACAGGTCTGCTCTCTCAGATGTTACCCAGCGTGCACAGCAGCAGACACCATTCCAGATTTTGGGTCAGGTGTTGAAAGGGAATGGAGCGTGGGGCGCTGTATCTAAGACAGGAAGGGAACAGGATGCTGTATCTAAGACAGGAAGGGAACAGGGTGCTGTATCTAAGACAGGAAGGGAACAGGATGCTGTATCTAAGACAGGAAGGGAACGGGGTGCTGTATCTAAGACAGGAAGGGAACAGGGCACTGTATCTATAACAGGAAGGGAACAGGGCGCTGTATCTATGACAGGAAGGGAACGGGGCGCTGTATCTAAGACAGGAAGGGAACGGGATGCTGTATCTATAACAGGAAGGGAACAGGGTGCTGTATCTAAGACAGGAAGGGAACAGGGCGCTGTATCTATAACAGGAAGGGAACAGGGCGCTGTATCTATAACAGGAAGGGAACGAGGCGCTGTATCTAAGACAGGAAGGGAACGGGGTGCTGTATCTAAGACAGGAAGGGAACAGGGTGCTGTATCTAAGACAGGAAGGGAACAGGGTGCTGTATCTAAGACAGGAAGGGAACGGGGTGCTGTATCTAAGACAGGAAGGGAACAGGGCGCTGTATCTAAGACAGGAAGGGAACGGGATGCTGTATCTAATGACAGGAAGGAACGGGTGCTGTATCTAAGACAGGAAGGGAACAGGGCACTGTATCTAAGACAGGAAGGAACGGGTGCTGTATCTAAGACAGGAAGGGAACGGGATGCTGTATCTATGACAGGAAGGGAACAGGGCGCTGTATCTATGACAGGAAGGGAACGGGGTGCTGTATCTAAGACAGGAAGGGAACGGGATGCTGTATCTATGACAGGAAGGGAACAGGGCGCTGTATCTAAGACAGGAAGGGAACGGGGTGCTGTATCTATAACAGGAAGGGAACGGGGTGCTGTATCTATAACAGGAAGGGAACGGGGTGCTGTATCTATAACAGGAAGGGAACAGGGCGCTGTATCTAAGACAGGAAGGGAACGGGGTGCTGTATCTAAGACAGGAAGGGAACGGGATGCTGTATCTATGACAGGAAGGGAACAGGGTGCTGTATCTAAGACAGGAAGGGAACGGGATGCTGTATCTATAACAGGAAGGGAACAGGGTGCTGTATCTATAACAGGAAGGGAACGGGGCGCTGTATCTAAGACAGGAAGGGAACGGGGTGCTGTATCTAAGACAGGAAGGGAACAGGGTGCTGTATCTAAGACAGGAAGGGAACAGGGTGCTGTATCTAAGACAGGAAGGAACGGGTGCTGTATCTAAGACAGGAAGGGAACAGGGCGCTGTATCTAAGACAGGAAGGAACGGATGCTGTATCTATGACAGGAAGGAACGGGTGCTGTATCTAAGACAGGAAGGGAACAGGGCGCTGTATCTAAGACAGGAAGGAACAGGGTGCTGTATCTAAGACAGGAAGGAGCACGGGATGCTGTATCTATGACAGGAAGGAACAGGGCGCTGTATCTAAGACAGGAAGGGAACGGGGTGCTGTATCTAAGACAGGAAGGGAACGGGATGCTGTATCTATGACAGGAAGGGAACAGGGCGCTGTATCTAAGACAGGAAGGGAACGGGGTGCTGTATCTAAGACAGGAAGGGAACGGGATGCTGTATCTATGACAGGAAGGAACAGGGCGCTGTATCTAAGACAGGAAGGGAACGGGTGCTGTATCTAAGACAGGAAGGAACGGGTGCTGTATCTAAGACAGGAAGGAGCAGGTGCTGTATCTAAGACAGGAAGGGAACAGGGTGCTGTATCTAAGACAGGAAGGGAACAGGGTGCTGTATCTAAGACAGGAAGGGAACGGGGTGCTGTATCTAAGACAGGAAGGGAACAGGGCGCTGTATCTAAGACAGGAAGGGAACGGGATGCTGTATCTATGACAGGAAGGGAACGGGGTGCTGTATCTAAGACAGGAAGGGAACAGGGCGCTGTATCTAAGACAGGAAGGGAACGGGGTGCTGTATCTAAGACAGGAAGGGAACGGGATGCTGTATCTATGACAGGAAGGGAACAGGGCGCTGTATCTATGACAGGAAGGGAACGAGGCGCTGTATCTAAGACAGGAAGGGAACGGGGTGCTGTATCTAAGACAGGAAGGGAACGGGGTGCTGTATCTAAGACAGGAAGGGAACGGGGTGCTGTATCTAAGACAGGAAGGGAACGGGGTGCTGTATCTATGACAGGAAGGGAACAGGGTGCTGTATCTATGACAGGAAGGGAACAGGGCGCTGTATCTAAGACAGGAAGGGAACAGGGTGCTGTATCTAAGACAGGAAGGGAACAGGGTGGCACAGCATGGTGATGTGTGTGTGTCAAGGGACAGGACAGTGATGTAGTATTACTTCAAATCCCAGTGCAGGGAGATGCTACACTCTAAAATGACACCAATCTGGACAACTGAAATTTTCTCAGTTGAGTAACAATTTTGCGTGTGAATGTCAAAATAAATCAACAACATCACTGAGTCATTGCTGCATCCTCCCATTGACCTTTCTATTTCTACGGGCCAGCAGAAGACGCTGTGTCACAGAGAAACAAGCCTACGATGCCCATATTAGGACATTCTTTGAGTCACAAGGAGTTGGTGGAGGGTGAGGAGGGGAGGGTGAGGAGGGAGGAGGGGAGGAGGAGAGGGTGAGGAGGGGAGGGTGAGAGGAGGAGAGGGTGAGGAGGAGAGGGTGAGAGGGGAGGGTGAGGAGGAGGAATGGAGGAGTGGAGGGAGGAGGAGAGGGTGAGGAGGAGAGGGTGAGGAGGAGAGGGTGAGGAGGGGAGGGTGAGGAGGAGAGGGTGAGGAGGGGAGGTTGAGGAGGAGAGGGTGAGGAGGGAGGGTGAGGAGGAGAGGGTGAGGAGGGGAGGGTGAGGAGGAGAGGGTGAGGAGGAGGGAGGGTGAGGAGGAGGAATGGAGGAGGGAGGGTGAGGAGGAGGGTGAGGAGGAGGAGGGAGGGTGAGGAGGGAGGGTGAGGAGGAGAGGGTGAGGAGGGAGGGTGAGGAGGAGAGGTGGAGGAGGGGAGGGTGAGGAGGAGAGGGTGAGTAGGGAGGGTGAGGAGGAGAGGGTGAGGAGGAGAGGTGAGGAGGGAGGGTGAGGAGGAGAGGGTGAGGAGGGGAGGGTGAGGAGGAGAGGGTGAGGGAGGGGAGGTGAGGAGGAGAGGGTGAGGAGGAGAGGGTGAGGGAGGAGAGGGTGGAGGAGGAGGAGGGTGAGGAGGGAGGTGAGGAGGAGAGGGTGAGGAAAGGAGGGTGAGGAGGAGAGGGTGAGGAGGGGAGGGTGAGGAGGGGAGGGTGAGGGAGGAGAGGGTGAGGAATGGAGGAGTGGAGGGTGAGGAGGAGGGGAGGGGAGGGTGAGGAGGAGAGGGTGAGGAGGGGAGGGTGAGGAGGAGAGGGTGAGGAGGAGGAATGGAGGAGTGGAGGGTGAGGAGGGGAGGGTGAGGAGGAGGAATGGAGGAGTGGAGGGTGAGGAGGGGAGGGTGAGGAGGAGAGGGTGAAGAGTGGGAGGGATGGAGAGGAAAGGTTGGAGTTTGTTGGAGTGTGTTGCTGTGTGTTAGTGTGTGTTGGTGTGTGTTAGTGTGTGTTGGTGTGTGTTAGTGTGTGCTTGTGTGTGTTGATGACTATTAAGCTGAGAGAGAGCGAGGTGGAGCTGAGACACAGAGAGAGAGGTTTAGCTTGGCTTGGCCTCGGTTAGTGCTGTCTCTTACCTGGCTCTCTCAGTATGAGCTGGGCCATAGCCTGGGCGTTCCCTGCTTCATTCTCAGCCACACACTGATAGAAACCTTCATCTGACTTCACCAGACCAAGGATCTGGAGGTTACTGCCGTCCTAAAGACCAAGGTAGAACACTTAGAATGTTATTTGATTGGTCAATGTACATGAACGTCTAATGTTACGTTGTCTTCTGCTAAAAAAACAAGCTCCACAAGACATACAGACAGAAATGAGATATTATATACGGTTGTGGTACTATATATTACTGTACACTGTACACTGTACACTGTACACACACACACACACACACACAGTCCTTTGATTCGTGTGACTTACAACAATCTGGAAGTAGTCACTGGGGATGACCTCTTCTCCGTTCTTCATCCAACGCACCGTGGGAGGAGGGTTCCCTGTCACAGCACACTCCAGCTCCATGTCCGTACTCTCATAGGAATACGTGTTGCTGGGGTAGTTCAGGAACTGGGGTGGCACTGTACAGAGAGATGAACGAGGGTTGGCGTTAAGGTATAAACGTAGACGTGGGTGTAGGCTTACATTTATGTGTATGGTTGTTGGTTAGGGTTGGGGATATTTCAGGGAACTTGGAGGAACTGTAGAGAGCGATACAGGGTTAGGGTTAAGGTAAGGGTTAGGGTCAGGGTCAGGGTTAGGGTTAGGGTTCAGGTTAGAGTTAGAGGTTAGGTTAGGGTTAGGTTCAGGTTAGAGTTAGAATTAAGGTTAGGGTTAGGGTCAGGGTCAGGGTTAGGGTTAGGGTTCAGGTTAGAGTTAGGGTTAGGGTTAAGGTTAGGGTTAGGGTCAGGGTCAGGGTCAGGGTTAGGGTTAGGGTTAGGGTTAAGGTTAGGGTTAGGGTCAGGGTCAGGGTTAGGGTTAGGTTTCGGGTTAGAGTTAGGGTTAGGGTTAAG
The DNA here is from genome assembly GCA_030435695.1 of Brachymystax lenok tsinlingensis. Lineage (NCBI taxonomy): Eukaryota > Metazoa > Chordata > Actinopteri > Salmoniformes > Salmonidae > Brachymystax > Brachymystax lenok. Next base: position 43,425,682 of record CM059815.1, read on the forward strand.
GTTAGGGTTAGGATAAGGGTGGGGTTAAGGTTAGGTTCAGGGTCAGGGTCAGGGTTAGGTTTCGGGTTAGAGTTAGAGTTAGGGTTAGGTTTCGGGTTAGAGTTAGGGTTAGGGTTAAGGTTAGGGTTAGGGTTAGGATAAGGGTGGGGTTAAGGTTAGGGTTAGGGTTAGGGTTAGGGTCAGGGTCAGGGTCAGGGTTAGGTTTCGGTTTAGAGTTAGGGTTAGGGTTAGGATAAGGGTGGGGTTAAGGTTCGGGTTAGGGTTAGGTTTAAGAGGATTTCTGTTTATGTTGGTTAGGGTTAGGGTTAGGGGAACAGAAGACAGAAAAAGAGTATGAAGTCAGTTACAGAAGAACCAGGAGGCAAACAGGTAGCAGTGGATGACAGCTTTGGAACAACTATCGGTGGATGACAGCTTGGGAACAAGTATCAGTGGATGAGAGAATTGACTTCATATTACAGTACTCTGACTACTTATCCTTTCAGTTTCTAGTTGTTACTACTACACAAGTAGGATCTTAATTTGAGCCTGTGTGCTACAACAGGAAAATAATCCTGCAGCAACAGGAACATGTGCATTTTTATTTAAAATGAGATAGATTGCTTCCCCCAAGAGGACGTAGTATCCCAAATGTACCCTGGTCAAAAGAAGTGCACTACATAGGAAAAATGGTACAGTTTGGGACAGAACCTCAGATACTGTCAGTCATCTGAAAGAATCATGTTTTTTTACTTGATTTCAAATTGGTAGTTACAGTCTTGTCCCATCGCTACAACTCTCATACAGACTCGTCGGAGAGTCGAAGGTCGAGAGCCATGCGTCCTCCAAAAACACGACCCCTGCCAAGCCGCACTGCTTCTTGACACACTGCTCGCTTAACCCGGAAGCCAGCTGCACCAACGTGCCGTACGAAACGGCATACAACTGGCGTCCAAAGTCAGCGTGCACTGCGCCCGGCCCACCACAAGGAGTCGCTAGAGCGCGATAGGACAAGGACAACCCAGCCGGTCAAACCCTCCCCTAACCCGGGAGGGTCTCCCGGTCGCGGCCGGCTGCGACACAGCCTGGGATCAGTGCCTTAGACCGCTGCGCCACTCGGGAGGCTCTGAATGGATATTCTGTGTGTGATTACTGTATGACTAAAGCCAGTCGGGGAAACTAAGCAACCCATATTCTGATTCTGCCTTGCTTCCAACACCCTCTTCATTTCAAGCAGCAGACAAACAAACAAAACGTGTACATAGGAAATGAATTATCGATTTGATTCTCTTGCTAGCACTTTCTAATCACTGATTTTCACATACATTCATTTGTTCTCCATTCATCCATGTATTCTACCTCAAGTCTGTTGTGTTATAGGTCAATAAAGCCTGTCCTGTCCTGTACTGTTCTGTTCTGTTCTGTTGTGTTATAGGTGTATAAAGCCTGTCCTGTCCTGTCCTGTTGTGTTATAGGTGTGTAAAGCCTGTTCTGTCCTGTCCTGTTGTGTTATAGGTGTATAAAGCCTGTCCTGTTCTGTCCTGTCCTGTTGTGTTAAAGGTGTATAAATCTACACAACATGGATATAGTCTGGGAGAGAGAGGGACGGTGATGGAGAGAGGGAGGGGATGAGCCAAAGAGAGAGAGAGAAAGACAGAGACGGAGAGAGGGAGTAAGCGACAAAGAAAAAAGAGAGTAAAAGCGTGAGTAAACGAGAGCGGACCACTAAAGGAAATCGTAGGTCACAGCACTCTGCACTTTGTCTCGCCTCTGCAACCATAGCTGTCTTCTGTCTTCTGTCAGTGTGTGTGTGTGTGTGTGTGTGTGTGTGTGTGTGTAAACCTGTTAAATTTAGTTAGAACAGACTGGTAATAACCTCCTAGATATAACAGACTGGTAATAACCTCCTAGTTAGAACAGACTGGTAATAACCTCCTAGTTAGAACAGACTGGTAATAACTCCCTAGATAGAACAGACTGGTAATAACCTCCTAGATAGAACAGACTGGTAATAACCTCCTAGTTAGAACAGACTGGTAATAACCTCCTAGTTAGAACAGACTGGTAATAACCTCCTAGTTAGAACAGACTGGTAATAACTCCCTAGATAGAACAGACTGGCAATAACCTCCTAGTTAGAACAGACTGGTAATAACCTCCTAGTTAGAACAGACTGGTAATAACCTCCTAGATAGAACAGACTGGTAATAACCTCCTAGTTAGAACAGACTGGTAATAACCTCCTAGTTAGAACAGACTGGTAATAACCTCCTAGTTAGAACAGACTGGTAATAACCTCCTAGATAGAACAGACTGGTAATAACCTCCTAGATAGAACAGACTGGTAATAACCTCCTAGTTAGATCAGACTGGTAATAACCTCCTAGTTAGAACAGACTGGTAATAACCTCCTAGATAGAACAGACTGGTAATAACCTCCTAGATAGAACAGACTGGTAATAACCTCCTAGTTAGAACAGACTGGTAATAACCTCCTAGTTAGAACAGACTGGTAATAACCTCCTAGTTAGAACAGACTGGTAATAACCTCCTAGATAGAACAGACTGGTAATAACCTCCTAGATAGAACAGACTGGTAATAACCTCCTAGTTAGAACAGACTGGTAATAACCTCCTAGTTAGAACAGACTGGAAATAACCTCCTAGTTAGAACAGACTGGTAATAACCTCCTAGTTAGAACAGACTGGTAATAACCTCCTAGTTAGATCAGACTGGTAATAACCTCCTAGTTAGAACAGACTGGTAATAACCTCCTAGATAGAACAGACTGGTAATAACCTCCTAGATAGAACAGACTGGTAATAACCTCCTAGTTAGAACAGACTGGTAATAACCTCCTAGTTAGAACAGACTGGTAATAACCTCCTAGTTAGAACAGACAGGTAATAACCTCCTAGTTAGAACAGACTGGTAATAACCTCCTAGTTAGAACAGACTGGTAATAACTCCCTAGTTAGAACAGACTGGTAATAACCCCCTAGATAGAACAGACTGGTAATAACCCCCTAGTTAGAACAGACTGGTAATAACCCCCTAGATAGAACAGACTGGTAATAACTCCCTAGATAGAACAGACTGGTAATAACCTCCTAGTTAGAACAGACTGGTAATAACCTCCTAGTTAGAACAGACTGGTAATAACCCCCAAGATAGAACAGACTGGTAATAACCCCCTAGTTAGAACAGACTGGTAATAACCCCCTAGTTAGAACAGACTGGTAATAACCTCCTAGTTAGAACAGCCTGATAATAACCTCCTAGATAGAACAGACTGGTAATAACATCCTAGTTAGAACAGACTGGTAATAACCTCCTAGTTAGAACAGACTGGTAATAACCTCCTAGTTAGAACAGACTGGTAATAACCCCCTAGTTAGAACAGACTGGTAATAACTCCTTAGTTAGAACAGACTGGTAATAACCTCCTAGTTAGAACAGACTCGTAATAACCTCCTAGTTAGAACAGACTGGTAATAACCTCCTAGTTAGAACACACTGGTAATAACCCCCTAGTTAGAACAGACTGGTAATAACCTCCTAGTTAGAACAGACTGGTAATAACCCCTAGTTAGAACAGACTGGTAATAACCCCCTAGTTAGAACAGACTGGTAATAACCTCCTAGTTAGAACAGACTGGTAATAACCTCCTAGTTAGAACAGACTGGTAATAACCTCCTAGTTAGAACAGACTGGTAATAACCTCCTAGATAGAACAGACTGGTAATAACCTCCTAGATAGAACAGACTGGTAATAACCTCCTAGTTAGAACAGACTGGTAATAACCTCCTAGTTAGAACAGACTGGAAATAACCTCCTAGTTAGAACAGACTGGTAATAACCTCCTAGTTAGAACAGACTGGTAATAACCTCCTAGTTAGAACAGACTGGTAATAACCTCCTAGTTAGAACAGACTGGTAATAACCTCCTAGATAGAACAGACTGGTAATAACCTCCTAGATAGAACAGACTGGTAATAACCTCCTAGTTAGAACAGACTGGTAATAACCTCCTAGTTAGAACAGACTGGTAATAACCTCCTAGTTAGAACAGACAGGTAATAACCTCCTAGTTAGAACACACTGGTAATAACCCCCTAGTTAGAACAGACTGGTAATAACCTCCTAGTTAGAACAGACTGGTAATAACCCCTAGATAGAACAGACTGGTAATAACCCCTAGTTAGAACAGACTGGTAATAACCCCCTAGATAGAACAGACTGGTAATAACTCCCTAGATAGAACAGACTGGTAATAACCTCCTAGTTAGAACAGACTGGTAATAACCTCCTAGTTAGAACAGACTGGTAATAACCCCCAAGATAGAACAGACTGGTAATAACCCCCTAGTTAGAACAGACTGGTAATAACCCCCTAGTTAGAACAGACTGGTAATAACCTCCTAGTTAGAACAGCCTGATAATAACCTCCTAGATAGAACAGACTGGTAATAACATCCTAGTTAGAACAGACTGGTAATAACCTCCTAGTTAGAACAGACTGGTAATAACCTCCTAGTTAGAACAGACTGGTAATAACCCCTAGTTAGAACAGACTGGTAATAACTCCTAGTTAGAACAGACTGGTAATAACCTCCTAGTTAGAACAGACTGGTAATAACCTCCTAGTTAGAACAGACTGGTAATAACCTCCTAGTTAGAACACACTGGTAATAACCCCTAGTTAGAACAGACTGGTAATAACCTCCTAGTTAGAACAGACTGGTAATAACCCCTAGTTAGAACAGACTGGTAATAACCCCTAGTTAGAACAGACTGGTAATAACCTCCTAGTTAGAACAGACTGGTAATAACCCCCTAGATAGAACAGACTGGTAATAACCTCCTAGTTAGAACACACTGGTAATAACCTCCTAGTTAGAACAGACTGGTAATAACCCCCTAGATAGAACAGACTGGTAATAACCTCCTAGTTAGAACAGACTGGTAATAACCTCCTAGTTAGAACAGACTGGTAATAACCCCCTAGTTAGAACAGACTGGTAATAACCTCCTAGTTAGAACAGACTGGTAATAACCCCCTAGTTAGAACAGACTGGTAATAACCTCCTAGTTAGAACAGACTGGTAATAACCCCCTAGATAGAACAGACTGGTAATAACCTCCTAGTTAGAACACACTGGTAATAACTCCCTAGTTAGAACAGACTGGTAATAACTTCCTAGTTAGAACAGACTGGTAATAACCTCCTAGTTAGAACAGACTGGTAATAACCTCCTAGATAGAACAGACTGGTAATGACCTCCTAGTTAGAACACACTGGTAATAACCTCCTAGTTAGAACACACTGGTAATAACCTCCTAGTTAGAACACACTGGTAATAACCACCTAGTTCGAACAGACTGGTAATAACCCCCTAGTTAGAACAGACTGGTAATAACCTCCTAGTTAGAACAGACTGGTAATAACCTCCTAGATAGAACAGACTGGTAATAACCTCCTAGTTAGAACAGACTGGTAATAACCTCCTAGTTAGAACAGACTGGTAATAACCTCCTAGTTAGAACAGACTGGTAATAACTCCCTAGTTAGAACAGACTGGTAATAACCCCCTAGATAGAACAGACTGGTAATAACCCCCTAGTTAGAACAGACTGGTAATAACCCCTAGATAGAACAGACTGGTAATAACTCCTAGATAGAACAGACTGGTAATAACCTCCTAGTTAGAACAGACTGGTAATAACCTCCTAGTTAGAACAGACTGGTAATAACCCCAAGATAGAACAGACTGGTAATAACCCCTAGTTAGAACAGACTGGTAATAACCCCTAGTTAGAACAGACTGGTAATAACCTCCTAGTTAGAACAGCCTGATAATAACCTCCTAGATAGAACAGACTGGTAATAACATCCTAGTTAGAACAGACTGGTAATAACCTCCTAGTTAGAACAGACTGGTAATAACCTCCTAGTTAGAACAGACTGGTAATAACCCCCTAGTTAGAACAGACTGGTAATAACTCCTTAGTTAGAACAGACTGGTAATAACCTCCTAGTTAGAACAGACTCGTAATAACCTCCTAGTTAGAACAGACTGGTAATAACCTCCTAGTTAGAACACACTGGTAATAACCCCCTAGTTAGAACAGACTGGTAATAACCTCCTAGTTAGAACAGACTGGTAATAACCCCCTAGTTAGAACAGACTGGTAATAACCCCCTAGTTAGAACAGACTGGTAATAACCTCCTAGTTAGAACAGACTGGTAATAACCCCCTAGATAGAACAGACTGGTAATAACCTCCTAGTTAGAACACACTGGTAATAACCTCCTAGTTAGAACAGACTGGTAATAACCCCCTAGATAGAACAGACTGGTAATAACCTCCTAGTTAGAACAGACTGGTAATAACCTCCTAGTTAGAACAGACTGGTAATAACCCCCTAGTTAGAACAGACTGGTAATAACCTCCTAGTTAGAACAGACTGGTAATAACCCCCTAGATAGAACAGACTGGTAATAACCTCCTAGTTAGAACACACTGATTAATAACTCCCTAGTTAGAACAGACTGGTAATAACTTCCTAGTTAGAACAGACTGGTAATAACCTCCTAGTTAGAACAGACTGGTAATAACCTCCTAGATAGAACAGACTGGTAATAACCTCCTAGTTAGAACACACTGGTAATAACCTCCTAGTTAGAACACACTGGTAATAACCTCCTAGTTAGAACACACTGGTAATAACCACCTAGTTCGAACAGACTGGTAATAACCCCCTAGTTAGAACAGACTGGTAATAACCTCCTAGTTAGAACAGACTGGTAATAACCTCCTAGATAGAACAGACTGGTAATAACCTCCTAGTTAGAACAGACTGGTAATAACCTCCTAGTTAGAACAGACTGGTAATAACCCCCTAGATAGAACAGACTGGTAATAACCTCCTAGTTAGAACAGACTGGTAATAACCTCCTAGTTAGAACAGACTGGTAATAACCTCCTAGTTAGAACACACTGGTAATAACCTCCTAGATAGAACAGACTGGTAATAACCTCCTAGATAGAACACACTGGTAATAACCTCCTAGTTAGAACACACTGGTAATAACCTCCTAGTTAGAACACACTGGTAATAACCTCCTAGCTATAACAGACTGGTAATAACCTCCTAGTTAGAACAGACTGGTAATAACCTCCTCGATAGAACAGACTGGTAATAACCTCCTAGATAGAACACACTGGTAATAACCTTATAGTTAGAACACACTGGTAATAACCTCCTAGATAGAACAGACTGGTAATAACTCCTAGTTAGAACAGACTGGTAATAACCCCCATTGGATAATGCTATGGGCCTCGATCAAATATTGTGCACTATATAGGGAATAGGCTGACATTTGGGACGCAAAACTGTCCTATAAATAGTTGATATTGTCAACATGGTTTAACCCTAGAGGCCGAATGGTAAGCAGGGTAAAAGCTGAAAGCCAAAAGCTACGCGCCACATGACCTCCTGTTACCCACAGAGCACTATATAGGGAACAGGCTGTCCTATGGGCCCCGGTGGAGTCCAGTGTGGCTCAATTTGCAGAGCATGGAGCTTACAATGCCAGGGTTGTGTGAGTTTGATTCTCACGGGGGGACCAGAACGAAAACTCCTTACTGTAAGTTGCTCTGGTTAAGAGTGTCTGGAAAATTTGACGTACATAACTGCCGACAGTAGTGCACTATATAGAGCAGAGGGTGGCACTTGGGACGTTATCCTAAACCCCCTAGCACATTCTCATCACCATGTTCCTCTGCGCCTGGGCGTCAATATGTAATTAGCACGGGTGAAGCTTTGTCCGTGGTCTATTGCACTAATTAAGATATAATGATTTCCTTTAAACTGTAGGCACAACATTTTGCTAAACTGACCATTAGTTATTGATAGCTACACATTGATATTATCTAAACTGACCATTAGTTATTGATAGCTACACATTGATATTATCTAAACTGACCATTAGTTATTGATAGCTACACATTGATATTATCTAAACTGACCATTAGTTATTGATAGCTACACATTGATATTATCTAAACTGACCATTAGTTATTGATAGCTACACATGGATATTATCTAAACTGACCATTAGTTATTGATAGCTACACATTGATATTATCTAAACTGACCATTAGTTATTGATAGCTACACATGGATATTATCTAAACTGACCATTAGTTATTGATAGCTACACATTGATATTATCTAAACTGACCATTAGTTATTGATAGCTACACATGGATATTATCTAAACTGACCATTAGTTATTGATAGCTACACATGGATATTATCTAAACTGACCATTAGTTATTGATAGCTACACATTGATATTATCTAAACTGACCATTAGTTATTGATAGCTACACATTGATATTATCTAAACTGACCATTAGTTATTGATAGCTACACATTGATATTATCTAAACTGACCATTAGTTATTGATAGCTACACATTGATATTATCTAAACTGACCATTAGTTATTGATAGCTACACATTGATATTATCTAAACTGACCATTAGTTATTGATAGCTACACATTGATATTATCTAAACTGACCATTAGTTATTGATAGCTACACATTGATATTATCTAAACTGACCATTAGTTATTGATAGCTACACATTGATATTATCTAAACTGACCATTAGTTATTGATAGCTACACATTGATATTATCTAAACTGACCATTAGTTATTGATAGCTACACATTGATATTATCTAAACTGACCATTAGTTATTGATAGCTATACATGGATAACTATTAGAAAACATCCCACTTGAAACTATAAAGCATTGAAATCTATAGTGGAAACCATTTATCCTTTGTATACGGTAAGATATATGGCAAGTGTTAATGGCAATGATTTATCTTTATAAGTTGGTATACACTGAGTGTACAAAACATTAGGAACACCTGATCTTTCCATGACATGGACTGACCAGGTGAATCCAGATGAAAGCTATGATCCCTTATTGATGTCACTTGTCAAATCCACTTCAGTGTAGATGAAGGGGAGGAGACAGGTTAAAGAAGGATTTTTAAGCCTTGAGACAATTGAGACATGGATTTTGTATGTGTTCCATTCAGAGGGTGAATGGGCAAGAGAAAATATTTAAGTGCCTTTGAACGGGGTGTGGTAGTAGGTGCCAGGCGCACCGGTTTGTGTCAAGAACTGCAATGCTGCTTGGTTTGTCACTTTCAACAGTTTCCCGTGTGTATTAAGAATGGTCCACAACCCAAAGGACATCCAGCCAACTGGACACAACTTGGGCCAGCATCCCTGTGGAACACATTCAACACCATGCCCAGACAGCTTCTTTTTGTAAACTCAGTGTATATGGCAAATATTTATCTTTGTCTTTACAACGGTGCATATATGGCAACTGTATAGAACAAGTATTTTATTTTAGTGACAACTGGGTATACTGTAT
>CM059815.1:43440132-43585132 GCA_030435695.1 Brachymystax lenok tsinlingensis
AAAGGGGCCTATTAGGAACAGGCCTGACATATCAAAGGGGCCTATTAGGAACAGGCCTGAAAGAAGAATTTCTGTTATATTCAAGAGAAAGAGAAGAGGAAACAGACTAGAAACACACAGATATCGAGTCCAAAATGACCTACTGTTCATTTCCAGAATCCTTAAAACAAATCCTGGATTACAGGATTATTTAGTGAAATACAGGATTTGTTTAGTTGGATAGATGTTTTGGGGGAAAAAAGGGGTCATTCATAAGACAAGTGTTAATCTTGATCATTTAGCATCTGCTACACTAGCTGCACTGTAAACACCGACTTTGTTTCAGACAGACTTCTGAAAGGCACACAGTTCGCACACATTTTACAGGAGTATGTTGACTGCATCACAATAAATAAATAAATAAATAAATGAATAAATATATAAACTCATAATTCATGCCATCATTTCAAGATCTGAGCAAACCAAAAATGTGCTTCTGCCTCAGAATTAATTGTTCTTTTGGTGTTTGTTTTTTTACTGGGAATCTGTAAAGCAATTTGTGAAAACGGCTGATCGAAAAATGGCTTTATAAGTTCGATTTGATATTTGACCAAAAAAAAAAAAGGATGTGAGATGATGGGTTTGGATGGTGCCGTACAGTCCACTTCTCACGATCTTGTGTAAGAGAGGACCAAAGTGCAGCGCGGGTGAAGTTCCACATGTTTAATTTCATGAAACTTACAAAGATACTATAAAGAAGGAAACCGATCAGACATGAATAACGTGCATCAACGACACTAACAGCAACAAACACCATTAAAAACAATGACCCACAAAGCACATGGGGAAATGAACATATATATGGTCCCCAATTAGAGGAAAACGACACTCAGCTGCCTCTAATTGGGAACCATCAACAACCCAAACATAGAAAATAAAACATAGAACAAAAATCCCCCTGATCACGTCCTAACCAAAACACCCTAGATGAGCCAGAAGGCTATCTGTGGCCAGGACGTGACACCACTAGTCACTTTACATTGTTCTCAATCAACCATTTTGTAGGTCACTCATTGACTGAGTCAGCTTTCCTCAGAAGAATCAGGATAAAAAGCCAGTACAATTGAACAATTGAGGTCTGGTGTCATCTGTACTGGATGAGGCTTGGCTCGGCTGGGTCTGTGAGCTGCAGGGGTGTTGGCAGCTCGTTAAATGTTGGCTTACATGCTGAAAATAATTTTGTGGGTATGTAATTAATCACCATTGACCCCCCCCGCCACTAATCAGGGGCTTGATGGAGCTAAGCTACGACGCTAAGCCACAATTACTGTCTACAGACTAACGAGATGGTTCACAGCGTTAACAATCAAACTAGGAACAATGTATTTTCAAGAAAGGAAAGAGAGAGAGAGAGAGAGAGAGAGAGAGGGAGAGAGAGAGAGAGAGAGAGAGAGAGAGAGAGAGAGAGAGAGAGAGAGAGAGAGAGAGAGAGAGAGAGAGAGAGAGAGGGGGTAAATAGTTAGAGAGAGAGATAACGTGTGTGTGTGTGTAGAGTGACTGAACCCTGTCAATAATGACTGACTGAGTAGTGCATAGGTCTATGTTTTGTAGTGCCAATCCACGCATTGACCACGAGTAATGTACACAACCCAAATATCATCACAAGCACAACATTCTCCCAGTGATAACCCAAAACTGAGGATGAGTCCCAAACGGCACAAAAACACTCATATAGCCCTGGTCAAATGTAGTGCACTTTAAAGAAAACAGGGTGTCATTAGGGATGCAGCCTGAGCCATTGACATTGTTTTTGTTAAATTAATTGGGCTGCTAAAAGCCTTAATGAGGCTCAATGAAGTCATTATTATAGAAAATAACAAACATTCATTATCCCAATCATGGACACTAAGGCTGATTCTAAAATGGTGCCCTAATCCCTACAACTGTGGTCGAGCCCTGGTCAACATCAGTGCACTACATTGGGAATAGGATGCCATTTAGGACGCACGGTACGTTTCATGGGTCTGCATTCATTCTGTGCACATACACGCCCAACACATCAGCTCATAGCCTTTACTGTGGAATACATTATTAATATTATTTTATTTTTATTTGATTTAGCCAGGCAAGTCAGATTCTTATTTACAATGACAGCCCGACACTGGCAAAACCCATAAGACGCTGGGCCAATTGTGCGCCGCGCTACGGGACTCCCAATCACAGCCGAATGTGATACAGCCTGGATTCAAACCAGGTAGTGTAGAGACACCTCTTGCACTGAGATGCAGTGCCTTAGAAAGCAGCGCCACTCAGAAGCCCGCGGAATATCGCAAAGCGTTACGGTTGAGAGGAATAACGAGGATATGGCTACACTGCTTTACTGCAGCGGTATAGTATGTCTGGGTTGAGCTGTCTGTTTGTTTATGTATTTTATTTTTAATTTCACCTTTATTTAACCAGGTCGGCCAGTTCACCTTTATTTAACCAGGTCGGCCAGTTGAGAACAAGTTCTCATTTAAAACTGCGACCTGGATCCATGGTCCATGTAAATCTAGGTAGGTAAAACACACCATACAACCATAATAAAGGTTTATGTGAGAGTGCCTGGCACGGTGTACATATTAGGACATATATGTTAGTCAACGCATGAGTCTCTACCGTACAGGCAATGCTGATCTCTTGGGATGATTTATCTTTTTCACAACAATGTCAAATTCTAAAAACACTAGACCAGCATACTCCATGACGGTACTCGCTGTAAGAGGTCCCAGCTCCATGATGGTACTCGCTGTAAGAGGTCCCAGCTCCATGATGGTTCTCGCTGTAAGAGGTCCCAGCTCCATGATGGTTCTCGCTGTAAGAGGTCCCAGCTCCATGATGGTTATCGCTGTAAGAGGTCCCAGCTCCATGATGGTTATCGCTGTAAGAGGTCCCAGCTCCATGATTGTACTTGCTGTAAGAGGTGCCAGCTCCATGATGGTACTCGCTGTAAGAGGTCCCAGCCCCATGATGGTTATCGCTGTAAGAGGTCCCAGCTCCATGATGGTACTCACTGTAAGAGGTCCCAGCTCCATGACGGTACTCGCTATTAGGGGTCCCAGCTCCATGATGGTTATCGCTGTAAGAGGTCCCAGCTCCATGATGGTTATCGCTGTAAGAGGTCCCAGCTCCATGATTGTACTCGCTGTAAGAGGTGCCAGCTCCATGATGGTTCTCGCTGTAAGAGGTCCCAGCTCCATGATGGTTATCGCTGTAAGAGGTCCCAGCTCCATGATGGTACTCGCTGTAAGAGGTCCCAGCTCCATGATGGTTATCGCTGTAAGAGGTCCCAGCTCCATGATGGTACTCGCTGTAAGAGGTCCCAGCTCCATGATGGTTCTCGCTGTAGAGGTCCCAGCTCCATGATGGTTTCGCTGTAAGAGGTCCCAGCTTCATGATGGTACTCGCTGTAAGAGGTCCCAGGTCCATGATGGTACTCACTGTAAGAGGTCCAAGGTCCATGATGGTTATCGCTGTAAGAGGTCCCAGCTCCATGATGGTATTCGCTGTAAGAGGTCCCAGCTCTTACAGCGGTTCCAGGTCCATTATGGTCCCAACTTCATGATGGTACTCGCTGTAAGAGGTCCAAGGTCCATGATGGTTATCGCTGTAAGAGGTCCCAGCTCCATGATGGTACTCGCTGTAAGAGGTCCCAGCTCCATGATGGTTATCGCTGTAAGAGGTCCCAGCTGTAAGAGGTCCCAGCTCCATGATGGTACTCGCTGTAAGAGGTCCCAGCTCCATGATGGTACTCGCAGTAAGAGGTCCCAGCTCCATGATGGTACTCGCTGTAAGAGGTCCCAGCTCCATGATGGTTATCACTGTCAGAGGTCCCAGGTCCATGATGGTTATTGCTGTAGGAGGTCCCAGGTCCATTATGGTTATCGCTGTAAGAGGTCCCAGGTCCATGATGGTTATCGCTGTCAGAGGTCCCAGGTCCAATATGGTTATTGCTGTCAGAGGTCCCAGCTCCATGATGGTACTCGCTGTAAGAGGTCCCAGGTCCATGATGGTTATCGCTGTAAGAGGTCCCAGATCCATGATGGTTATTGCTGTCAGAGGTCCCAGCTCCATGATGGTACTCGCTGTAAGAGGTCCCAGCTCCATGATGGTACTCGCTGTAAGAGGTCCCAGCTCCATGATGGTTATCACTGTCAGAGGTCCCAGGTCCATGATGGTTATTGCTGTAAGAGGTCCCAGGTCCATGATGGTTATCGCTGTCAGAGGTCCCAGGTCCAATATGGTTATTGCTGTCAGAGGTCCCAGCTCCATGATGGTTATCACTGTCAGAGGTCCCAGGTCCATTATGGTTATCGCTGTAAGAGGTCCCAGGTCCATGATGGTTATCGCTGTCAGAGGTCCCAGGTCCATGATGGTTATCGCTGTCAGAGGTCCCAGGTCCAATATGGTTATTGCTGTCAGAGGTCCCAGATGCATTATGTTTATCGCTGTAAGAGGTCCCAGATCCATGATGGTTATTGCTGTCAGAGGTCCCAGGTCCATTATGGTTATCGCTGTAAGAGGTCCCAAGTCCATGATGGTTATCACTGTAAGAGGTCCCATGTCCATGATGGTTATCACTGTAAGAGGTCCCATGTCCATGATGGTATTCGCTGTAAGAGGTCCCAGGTCCATTATGGTTATCGCTGTAAGAGGTCCCAAGTCCATGATGGTTATCACTGTAAGAGGTCCCATGTCCATGATGGTATTTGCTGTAAGAGGTCCCAGGCCCATTATGGTTATCGCTGTAAGAGGTCCCAAGTCCATGATGGTTATCACTGTAAGAGGTCCCAGGTCCAATATGGTTATTGCTGTCAGAGGTCCCAGATGCATTATGTTTATCGCTGTAAGAGGTCCCAGGTCCATTATGGTTATCGCTGTAAGAGGTCCCAAGTCCATGATGGTATTCGCTGTAAGAGGTCCCAGCTCCATGATTGTACTCGCTGTAAGAGGTGCCAGCTCCATGATGGTTCTCGCTGTAAGAGGTCCCAGCTCCATGATGGTTATCGCTGTAAGAGGTCCCAGCTCCATGATGGTACTCGCTGTAAGAGGTCCCAGCTCCATGATGGTTATCGCTGTAAGAGGTCCCAGCTCCATGATGGTACTCGCTGTAAGAGGTCCCAGCTCCATGATGGTTCTCGCTGTAAGAGGTCCCAGCTCCATGATGGTTTTCGCTGTAAGAGGTCCCAGCTTCATGATGGTACTCGCTGTAAGAGGTCCCAGGTCCATGATGGTACTCACTGTAAGAGGTCCAAGGTCCATGATGGTTATCGCTGTAAGAGGTCCCAGCTCCATGATGGTATTCGCTGTAAGAGGTCCCAGCTCTTACAGCGGTTCCAGGTCCATTATGGTCCCAACTTCATGATGGTACTCGCTGTAAGAGGTCCAAGGTCCATGATGGTTTTCGCTGTAAGAGGGCCCAGCTCCATGATGGTACTCGCTGTAAGAGGTCCCAGCTCCATGATGGTTATCGCTGTAAGAGGTCCCAGCTGTAAGAGGTCCCAGCTCCATGATGGTACTCGCTGTAAGAGGTCCCAGCTCCATGATGGTACTCGCTGTAAGAGGTCCCAGCTCCATGATGGTACTCGCTGTAAGAGGTCCCAGCTCCATGATGGTTATCACTGTCAGAGGTCCCAGGTCCATGATGGTTATTGCTGTAGGAGGTCCCAGGTCCATTATGGTTATCGCTGTAAGAGGTCCCAGGTCCATGATGGTTATCGCTGTCAGAGGTCCCAGGTCCAATATGGTTATTGCTGTCAGAGGTCCCAGCTCCATGATGGTACTCGCTGTAAGAGGTCCCAGGTCCATGATGGTTATCGCTGTAAGAGGTCCCAGATCCATGATGGTTATTGCTGTCAGAGGTCCCAGCTCCATGATGGTACTCGCTGTAAGAGGTCCCAGCTCCATGATGGTTACTCGCTGTAAGAGGTCCCAGCTCCATGATGGTTATCACTGTCAGAGGTCCCAGGTCCATGATGGTTATTGCTGTAAGAGGTCCCAGGTCCATGATGGTTATCGCTGTCAGAGGTCCCAGGTCCAATATGGTTATTGCTGTCAGAGGTCCCAGCTCCATGATGGTTATCACTGTCAGAGGTCCCAGGTCCATTATGGTTATCGCTGTAAGAGGTCCCAGGTCCATGATGGTTATCGCTGTCAGAGGTCCCAGGTCCATGATGGTTATCGCTGTCAGAGGTCCCAGGTCCAATATGGTTATTGCTGTCAGAGGTCCCAGATGCATTATGTTTATCGCTGTAAGAGGTCCCAGATCCATGATGGTTATTGCTGTCAGAGGTCCCAGGTCCATTATGGTTATCGCTGTAAGAGGTCCCAAGTCCATGATGGTTATCACTGTAAGAGGTCCCATGTCCATGATGGTTATCACTGTAAGAGGTCCCATGTCCATGATGGTATTCGCTGTAAGAGGTCCCAGGTCCATTATGGTTATCGCTGTAAGAGGTCCCAAGTCCATGATGGTTATCACTGTAAGAGGTCCCATGTCCATGATGGTATTTGCTGTAAGAGGTCCCAGGCCCATTATGGTTATCGCTGTAAGAGGTCCCAAGTCCATGATGGTTATCACTGTAAGAGGTCCCAGGTCCAATATGGTTATTGCTGTCAGAGGTCCCAGATGCATTATGTTTATCGCTGTAAGAGGTCCCAGGTCCATTATGGTTATCGCTGTAAGAGGTCCCAAGTCCATGATGGTATTCGCTGTAAGAGGTCCCAGATCCATGACGGTTATCGCTGTAAGAGGTCCCAAGTCCATGATGGTTATCACTGTAAGAGGTCCCAGGTCCAATATGGTTATTGCTGTCAGAGGTCCCAGATGCATTATGTTTATCGCTGTAAGAGGTCCCAGATCCATGATGGTTATTGCTGTCAGAGGTCCCAGGTCCATTATGGTTATCGCTGTAAGAGGTCCCAAGTCCATGATGGTTATCGCTGTAAGAGGTCCCAGGTACATTATCCCTTTCGCTGTAAGAGGTGCCAGGTCCATGACGTTTATCGCTGACCTTAGCATACTGTAGGTTTAAATGATATTGTACAAATTCTCTGAATTACAGACGTACACTCCTGAAGGGGCATGAGAGGCGTAGAGGTCAATATATCTTCCCAGACGCAGTTTAGCAGTGAATATTCTACCACTATAAAATAACCGGACAGATGTTCCCCAAGAACACAGAATAAAAACATGCATTTGTTTGAGAAACTTGAAGGTACTTTATTACAAATAATGAATGAAAGATTATTCTTGTTAAGCTGTCCTTATAGTTTTTCAGATTCCTTTAGACACCCTATTCAAAATGTTTTGATTGTTTGCAGGAATCAAAGTCCCAAAATCTGTTTCGAATTAGTGGCATACGTGAGAATCATTATTTGAACAACATTAACACATAGCTAATCATAGTTTAATTATTTAACCTTAGATGAACTCATCCAGGTTTAAAATGAAGTGGTGCCACACATCTCTGATTAATTATAAACCTAGATTTACAATGTACAATGTGTAATGTACTATATTATACTGTACTGTACTATATTATACTGTACTGTACTATATTATACTGTACTATATTATACTGTACTATATTATACTGTACTGTACTATATTATACTGTACTATATTATACTGTACTGTACTATATTATACTGTACTATATTATACTGTACTGTACTATATTATACTGTACTATATTATACTGTACTATATTATACTGTACTGTACTGTTTTTGTTTTGGTGAATTTCCTTTATTAAAACATGTTTAACTCAACCCTGCATGCTGCGCCTTGGTCTACTCATGTTAGCGATCGTGACAGGCACTTCTACCACTTTTCAACCTCATATTCATCATCTCCAGCACCATACCAGTGTCTACAGAAAAGGGCGCATTTCTATGATCTGTTGTTAAAAAGAGAAGAAAGGTCCTAGAAAAAAAATATAGATTCTTTTTTTTTTTTTTTTAACCTGCAATGAGTTTCTGTCCAGAATATGTTCTTGTTCCCCACGTCACTGCGAATGTCGATGTGTTTAAAAATAAAATATATATATATATATATTCGTAATAACTTTTGATGATGTCATCGGGTAATACTTTGAAACCTATATATTTTTTTTTTTCAACAGAATGTGTGAAATACTGCGTTTTCACATATGTTGACACTGGTATTGTTCTGGAGACAACGAAAAGAGCCTTTAACAACAACAAAAAACCTGCCTCCAGCTGCTTAGCTACAGCCAGTCTGCTTCCCAAATGGACCAATAGGGAAATACATAGGGTTCTGGTTAAAAGTAGTGCACTACATAGGGAATAGGGTTAAATTTGGGATATAGCCCAAGCCGTAATTCACAGCAACAATAGCTAGTCCGGCTGCAGATGATTTCAGGGCCAGTAGCTAGTCCGGCTGCAGATGATTTCAGGGCCAGTAGCTAGTACGGCTGCAGATGATTTCAGGGCCAGTAGCTAGTCCGGCTGCAGATGATTTCAGGGCCAGTAGCTAGTACGGCTGCAGATGATTTCAGGGCCAGTAGGTAGTACGGCTGCAGATGATTTCAGGGCCAGTAGCTAGTCCGAATGCAGATGATTTCAGGGCCAGTCGCTAGTCCGAATGCAGATGATTTCAGGGCCAGTAGCTAGTCCGAATGCAGATGATTTCAGGGCCAGTAGCTAGTACGGCTGCAGATGATTTCAGGGCCAGTAGCTAGTCCGAATGCAGATGATTTCAGGGCCAGTAGCTAGTACGGCTGCAGATGATTTCAGGGCCAGTAGCTAGTCCGGCTGCAGATGATTTCAGGGCCAGTAGCTAGTCCGGCTGCAGATGAAGGCACACACACACAAGGCACACACACACACACACACACACACACACACACACACACACACACACACACACACACACACAGTCCATGCATACAACTTGTAATCTCTACCGCCATGTGTATAATAGCATGACCCAATAACAGATGTTATAGCTATACTAGATGTACTGTAGGTGCTTCCTGCCTTCTCTTTACTACCTGTTCCTATAGGGTGCTAGAGACAGTACACCACTCCTAGACTATAAGGTTGTCTCCCAAATGGCATCCTATTCCCTACACGGTATACCAGAGTCCTGGTCAATATAGGGTATAGGGTGCTAGAGACAGTACACCACTCCTAGACTATAAGGTTGCCTCCCAAATGGCATCCTATTCCCTACACGGTATACCAGAGTCCTGGTCAATATAGGGTATAGGGTGCCTTTTGAGACGGCAGAGTTTAAGTTCCTTGTTGGTGTGCATGACGTTCATAGTCAGAGTGGGATGTACTGCATGTGGATAGACTGTTGAAAATGGACTTGACATAATTACCGTACTCAGTTTCAGACTGTTGAAAATGGACTTGACATAATTACCGTACTCAGTTTCTGCTGAAGATCAGATTAAATCCCTGGAAAAGGTTAAACGGGGGAAGGAGGGGAGGGATGGAAATAGAATGTTTGACAGATTGAGAAAGAGACAGAGATCGAGAGAGAGACAGAGATCCAGAGAGAGAGAGAGACAGAGATTGAGAGAGAGATGAAGATCGAGAGAGACAGAGATTGAGAGAGAGATGAAGATTGAGAGAGACAGAGATCGAGAGAGAGATAGATAGAGATCGAGAAAGAGACAGAGATTGAGAGAGAGACTGAGATCGAGAGAGAGAGAGACAGAGATCGAGAGAGAGACGGCGATCGAGAGAGAGACGGCGATCGAGAGAGAGACAGAGATCGAGAACAAAAAGAGACATACAGAGCAAGAGAAAGAGAGAGAGAGAGAGAAAGAAAGAGAGAGAGAGAGAGAGAGAGAGAGAGAGAGAGAGAGAGAGAGAGAGAGAGAGAGCGAGCGAGCGAGCGAGAGATATAGAGAGAGAGATGACCAGAGAGAGAGAGAGAGAGAGAGAGAGAGAGAGAGAGAGAGAGAGAGAGAGAGAGAGAGAGAGAGAGAGAGGATGGTTCCTAAACTTGCGGTCAACTACTGTCAACAAACAGTGATGGTTTCCACCAAAGTAACGGTGAGCTTAGCGTGGATCGATGGCAACTGCATCGCTACAACTTGTATCACATCATAAACTAACATCAGCTTTCCGGGTGATCTTAAACGTCTGCTTGTCACATCGCCATGGGGACTGACTGACAGAGAGATGTATAAATCCCAAAGCTACCCAGCAACCATATGGGGAGGGGGATAAGGGAGAGTTAACGGGAACATAGCATTGCAAAGATCATCCGCTTCACTCCGGCATCTCAAATGGCACCCTATTCCCTATGTAGTGCACAACTTTAGACCAGGGTAGTGCACTATATGAGGAATAGGGATGCCATTTGGGACGAGCGCACCACTGCTGTGCTTCCCGCATAACAGGCTTAAAGAAAGCATTGTCCGACGTAATGCCGTTGACGTGAAGGACTCTGTGAATCATCTGTATGAAAGCTATTTCAATGAATGAGATGTGAATACTTGTGAATGTGTACCAAGGCAATGTGTTGACGCTCAACATTGTAAAGAAAACAAAAATGTATTTGGTAATATATTAGAACCTGATAAGGAGCAGCATTGCTCCTTATCAGTGCTTTGTTACATCCTCACACACACAACAGCTATAGGAACATCATATGAAAGAATCCGTCCATTTACAGCTGGCTTGTATACAGCCTTCCCACACACTGTCTCTGTTTGTGTCGCTAAGGAATTACGTGTGTATTGGAATCAGTTTCTCTCTGTGATTTTGTATTTTTGTATTTATTATGTATCCCCATTAGCTGCTGCCAAAGCAGTAGATACTCTTCCTGGGGTCCAGCAAAATTAATAGGTCAATTTATACCATTTAAACATTACAATACATTGACAGATTTTCACAACACACTGTGTGCCCTCAGGCCCCTACTCCACCACTACCACATATCTACAATACTAAATCCATGTGTATGTATAGTGCATATGTTATCGTGTGTGTGTGTGTGTGTGTGTGTGTGTGTGTGTGTGTGCCAATGTTTGTGTTGCTTCACAGTCCCCGCTGTTCCATGAGGTGTTTTTTAAAATCTGATTTTACTGCTGGCATCAGTTACTTGATGTGGAATAGAGTTCCATGTAGTCATGGCTCTACGTAGTACTGTGCGCCTCCCATAGTCTGTTCTGGACTTGGGGACTGTAAAGAGACCTCTGGTGGCATGTCTTGTGGGGTATGCATGGGTGTCTGAGCTGTGTGCCAGTAGTTTAGACAGACAGCTCGGTGCATTCAACATGTCAAAACCTCTCATAAATAAAAGTAGTGATGAAGTAAATCTCTCCTCCACTTTGAGCCAGGAAAGATTGGCATGCATGGTATTAATGTTATCTCTCTGTGTAAATCCAAGGGCCAGCCGTGCTGCCCTGTTCTGAGCCAATTGCAAGTCCTTTTTTGTGTCACCTGACCACCCGACTGAACAGTAGTCCAGGTGCGACAAAACCAGGGCCTGCAGGACCTGCCTTGCTGATAGTGTTGAAGTTTAGTTGAGGTTTAGGGTTCAGTGAGTTACCGCACACGCCCCCCCCTCCTTTTCAAAACCACCACCTGTTCAATTGCATATTGACTATGGATCAACTGATTAAATAAATTGATCAGTTGTTTTATTGATCAGACTATAATACAATCTGTTTGGACAACATAGGTTAATTTTGTAATCGAATATACACTGAGTGTACAAAACATTAGGAACACCTTCCTAATATTGAGTTGCACCCCCCTCTACTGTACACTGATTGAAGTGGATTTTTTTAACAAGTGACATCAATAAGGGATTCAGCTGGTCAGTGTGTCATGGAAAGAGCAGGTGTTCCTAATTTTCTGTACACTCAGTGTGCATCTAAGCCAGTCATGTTTGACTATAAATAAATGTTGTCTGTTTTCGAAAACTAAACTATCAGGGAGAGGTAAAAACATTGTCTCAGGCTATGGGACACCGTTGACGTCTTTGCGTGTTTTTAGGGAAGGACATTGTTTGCATCCATCAGCTAGCCAGCATTGTCCCAGAACTTGGGGAAGTGTGTCTGCGCTCGTGCGGAAGCCGGCAGGTGCGCGAGACCAAACTTTACCAGTATCATAGCACTCGTATCGGTGAATCGCTGTGACATGTAAAATACGAGTGATAGTGTAATCAATGTCTAATAACTACGTAAAATATATAACTTTTTTTTTTTTTTTTTGCTTGTCAAAAAAGACACACGACAAATAAACACTATTTGACGAATCAAAACTTCCACATCAGGCATCCTTCCAAACTAGCAGAAGGTTGGAAGTTGGCAAAGATATTCAAATGGATGTCAAGATTCTGTTATCGTCAGACTCCCATCATCTGATAGGCACGTAGTGCTGCATTCTGATAGCTAGATGAGGTGAAAGGAGAGAGGCAAGAGAACGAGACATTGGCAAACTTCATTTGAAGATCTCTCTCCGAGGAGTGTTCCACTCATCTACAAACTTCATTTGAAGATTTCTCTCCAAGGAGTATTCCACTCTTCTACAAACTTCATTTGATCAAGTGAGGTCTGCCGAAGCATTTCACGAGTTTGGATCAAACTTTCAAGGGTAGGCAATTTTTGTTAACTTGCAATGCTGTTATGAAATAGCTGTTCTTCGAGTGACATGCATTGATATTCACACATCTTGACTATACCGTATCAATATTTTAGAACCATTTTGAATGTCACATTAAAGGACATCCTTCCGAATAAAATATCATAAAATATTGTCAGATCATGTAGTTTATATTTGTCAGATTAAATGTTATTCTCATGATATTAGAGATATACCAGATCCTATAGTTTATATTTGTCAGATTAAATGTTATTCTCATGATATTAGAGTTAAACCAGATCCTATAGTTTAGATTAGTCAGATTAAATGTTATTCTCATGATATTAGAGTTAAACCAGATCCTATAGTTTAGATTAGTCAGATTAAATGTTATTATCATGATATTAGAGTTAAACCAGATCCTATAGTTTAGATTAGTCAGATTAAATGTTATTCTCATGATATTAGAGTTATACCAGATCCTATAGTTTAGATTAGTCAGATTAAATGTTATTCTCATGATATTAGAGTTAAACCAGATCCTATAGTTTAGATTAGTCAGATTAAATGTTATTCTCATGATATTAGAGATATACCAGATCATGTAGTTAATGACCTAATCTAGGTCAGTCAAAATCCTAAACAAAGTTTTGGTTGTCATGTAGTTCATTTTTTGTCAGGGAAAATGCCAGTCAAAAATGGTGTTCAGAGGTTTTGACTGGCAGTTCCTAAGGAAGGTTGTGAACTGAAACTGTTACATTTTTCCAACAGACTTGAGACCATGAGAGTGAAGGAGAATAGACATGAACAGAGAGACACCTGTAGAAGATGTGGCTCTGTTTGTTTGTTTGTTTGTTTATGTCTGGTTGTGTGTGTGCCCGCGGTGATAGGTTCCCACCGGGCGACGAGTAGCGGTCACGTGGGACACACTTACCGAGGACGGACAGCTCGCAGGAAGCCGTGATGTTCTGGTTATTGTTAAACGCCACGCAGCTGTAGGAGCCTGAGTCGTCGTCCGTTACGCTGCTGATCAGGAGGTTACTGCCACCCAGCAGGGAGTACTTCTTAGACCTGCAGAAGCACAGATGACAAGGACGAATCAAAGACATAAACAGGCATTTATACACAACAATGAAGCTCTGTGCCCTGTGATAACGTGTATTCATCTTCCAGATATCTCTCAGAAACCATGCAATACCTTACAGTACAGTAGTTAGTGAAATACATTGTCAAGAAAAAGTATGTGAACCCCTTGGAATTACCTGGATTTCTGCATAAATTGGTCATAAAATTTTATCTGATCTTCATCTAAGTCACAACAATAGACAAACATAGTGTGTTTAAACTAATAACACAGAAATTATTGTAATTTTCGTGTCTATATTGAATACATAATTTAAACATTCCACAGTGTATGTTGGAAAAAGTATGTGAACCCCCTAGGCTAATGACTTCTCCAAAAGCTAATTGCAGTCAGGAGTCGGCCAACCTGGAGTCCAATCAATGAGATGAGATTGGAGATGTTAATTAGAGCTGCTCTGCCCTATAAAATAACTCACAAAAATTTGAGTTTGCTATTCACAAGAAGCATTGTCTGATGTGAACCATGCCTCGAACAAAAGAGATCTCAGAAGACCTAAGATTAAGAATTGTTGACTTGCATAAAGCTGGAAAGGGTTACAAAAGTATCTCTAAAAGCCTTGATGTTCATCAGTCCACGGTAAGACAAATTGTCTATAAATGGAGAAAGTTCATTACTGTTGCTACTCTCCCTAAGAGTGGCCATCCTGCAACGATGACTGCAAGAGCACAGCGCAGAATGCTCAATGAGTTTAAGAAGAATCCTAGAGTGTCAGCTAAAGACTTACAGAAATCTCTGGAACATGCTAACATCTCTGTTGAGGAGTCTACGATACGTACAACACTAAACAAGAATGGTGATCAATGGGAGGACACCAAGGAAGAAGCCACTGCTGTCCAAAAAAAACGGAAGTTCCCAAAAGTGCACCTGGTTGTTCCACAGCGCTTCTGGCAAAATATTCTGAGGACAGATGAAACTACAGTTGAGTTGTTTGGAAGGAACACACAACACTATGTGTGGAGAAAAAAAGGCACAACACACCAACATCAAAACCTCATCCCAACTGTAAAGTATGGTGGAGGGAGCATCATGGTTTGGGGCTGCTTTGCTGCCTCAGGGCCTGGACAGCTTGCTATCATCGACGGAAAAATGTATTCCCAAGTTTATCAAGACATTTTGCAGGAGAATGCAAGGCTATCTGTCCACCAATTGAAGCTCAACAGAAATTGGGTGATGCAACAGGACAACGACCCAAAACAGAGAAGTAAATCCATTGGTCCAAAATTCCTCCTGACCGTTGTGCAGGTCTGATCCGCGACTACAGAAAACATTTGGTTCAAATAAAATAAAATAAAATAAAAATGTATTTGTCACATGCGTCGAATACAACAGGTGTAGACCTTACAGTGAAATGCTGAATACAACAGGTGTAGACCTTACAGTGAAATGCTTACTTACAAGCCCTTACCCCCCAAAAAAGTAAGAGATAAGAATAACAAATAATTAAAGAGCAGCAGTAAGTAACAATAGTGGGGCTATATACAGGGGGTACCGGTACAGAGTCAATGTGGAGGCTATATACAGGGGGTACCGGTACAGAGTCAATGTGGAGACTATATACAGGGGGTACCGGTACAGAGTCAATGTGGAGACTATATACAGGGGGTACCTGCACAGAGTCAATGTGGAGGCTATATACAGGGGTACGGTACAGAGTCAATGTGGAGACTATGTACAGGGGGTACCAGTACAGAGTCAATGTGGAGGCTATATACAGGGAGTACCTGTACAGAGTCAATGTGGAGGCTATATACAGGGGTACTGTACAGAGTCAATGTGGAGGCTATATACAGGGGGTACCAGTACAGAGTCAATGTGGTGACTATATACAGGGGGTACAGTACAGAGTCAATGTGGAGACTATATACAGGGGTACTGTACAGAGTCAATGTGGAGACTATATACAGGGGGTACCGGTACAGAGTCAATGTGGAGGCTATATACAGGGGGTACCGGTACAGAGTCAATGTGGAGACTATGTACAGGGGGTACCAGTACAGAGTAAATGTGGAGGCTATATACAGGGAGTACTGGTACAGAGTCAATGTGGAGGCTATATACAGGGGGTACCGGTACAGAGTCAATGTGGAGGCTATATACAGGGGGTACCAGTACAGAGTCAATGTGGTGACTATATACAGGGGGTACCGGTACAGAGTCAATGTGGAGACTATATACATGGGGTACCGGTACAGAGTCAATGTGGAGACTATATACAGGGGGCAAATAGTCTGGGTAGGTAGCCATTACATTAGCTGTTCAGGAGTCTTATGGCTTCGGGGTAGAATCTATTTAGGAGCCTCTTGGACCTCGACTTGGCGCTCCGGTACCGCTTGCCGTGCGGTAGCAGAGAGAACAGTCTATGACTTGGGTGGCTGGAGTCCATTTTTAGGGTCTTCCTCTGACACCGCCTGGTATAGAGGTCCTGGATGGCAGGAAGCTTGGCCCCGGTGATGTACTGGATCGTACGCACTACCCTCTGTAGTGCCTTGCGGTCGGAGGCCGAGCAGTTGTCATACCAGGCAGTGATACAACCAGTCAGGATGCTCTCGATGGTGCAGCTGTAAAACCTTTTGAGGATCTGAGGACCCATGCCAAATCTTTTCAGTCTCCAGAGGGGGAATAGGCTTGTCGTGCCCTCTACATGACTGTCTTGATGTGTTTGGACCATTCTAGCTTGTTGGTGATGTGAACACCAAGGAACTTGAAGCTCTCAACCTGTTCCACTGCAGCCCCGTCGATGAGAATGGGGGCATGCTCGGTCCTCCTTTTCCTGTAGTCCACAATCTTCTCCTTTGTCTTGATCACGTTGAGGGAGAGTTTGTTGTCCTGGCACTACATGGTCAGGTCTCTGACCTCCTCCCTATAGGCTGTCTCATTGTTATCAGTGATCAAGCCTACCACTGTTGTGTCATCAGCAAACGTAATGATGGTGTTGTAGTCGTGCCTGGCCGTGCAGTCATGAGTAAACAGGGAGTAAAGGAGGGGGCTGAGCACGCACCCCTGAGGGTTTCCTTGTGTTGAGGATCAGTGTGGCAGATATGTTGTAACCTACCCTTACCAGCTGGGGGCGGCCCGTCAGGAAGTCCAAAGTCCAGTTGCAGAGGGAGGTGTTTAGTCCCAGGATCCTTAGCTTAGTGATGAGCTTTGAGGGCACTACGATGAGTTTATTGCTGCCAAAGGAGGGTCAACCAGTTATTAAATCCAAGGGTTCACATACTTTTCCCACCCTGCACTGTGAATGTTTACACGGCGTGTTCAATAAAGACATGAAAACATATAATTGTTTGTGTGTTATTAGTTTAAACACACTGTGTTTGTCTATTGTTGTGACTTAGATGAAGATCAGATCAAATGTTATGACCAATTCATGCAGAAATCCAGTTAATTCCAAAGGGTTCACATACTTCTTCTTGCCGCTGTAACATGACAAAAATGACATGTGGCTCCGACTCAAACCCAGCGTTCAAAACTCTCTGTAATGTCCTCATTTGTACCAGCTTTGCCGGCTGGGTTAGCGGTTTGATGTTGCTCTACTCATCACACATCAGACGTCTTGTGGAACAGAAAGGGTGGATCGTATTTCCTACATAGTGCACAACTCCCTTCGGGCCCTAGTTGAAAGTAGCTAGTCAATAGAGTGCCATTTGGGACGGAATCAAGGAGTCACTCACCTGCTCTGTATCCTCTCAGCTCCTCTCATCCAGTGGAAGGCGGGGGTGGGGAACCCAGAGGCGGAGCACTCCAACACGGCATCTTTCCCCAGGAGGGAGGTGACTCTCTGGGGCTTCTGGAGGAACAGAAGGCCCCTGGTGTTTCCGGGTTCTGGAGGTTACCGAGAGTCAGACAGAGAGACAAAGAGAGAGAGAGACAAAGAGACAAAGAGACAAAGAGAGAGAGAGAGAGAGAGAGAGAGAGAGAGGTTCTGGGTGACAGTGGTTCTGGGTGACAGAGCAATGAGTGAGTAGGCTTTTCTTTGGAAGATGAACCAGTGCAAGATGTTGAACTAATAGCTGTTTAAACTAGTGGCTGATTAAAATAGTAGTTGGATATAAAAGTGGCTGTGTTAACCCTTGTGTGGTGTTTGGGTCTGTGGGATCCATTTTCAATGTTTACTAAAAGAAGACTCATTGGCCTTGACTGATTTTCTGTGAAGAACATGTAAAATAACACATTCTCATTGAGTGCCCCCACACACATTTATATTACATATGTGGTGTTCGGGTCCACTGGGCCCGAGGGCAGTACAAGTTTAGAAACGTGTGTGTGTGGGTGAAAACAAGTAAAAATGAAACAAAAAGGTTGATGAGCAGCTTATGCCATTTAGGGGCCGTTCAGTCAGTACATACTGTCTAAAACGGCAAAATATGGAATCAAGATCTGGGCTGCCTGTGATGCTACTTCATCATATGTGTGAAACTTGCAAGTGTATATGGGGAATCTAGATGGAGGAGCCCCTGAGAAGAACCCAAGGATGCGGGTTGTTGACTCCATGGCCACATCATCACATGCGATAACTTTTTTTACTTATCACAAACTGGGACAGAAACTCCTCAAGAGGAAGCTGACAAGGGTAGGGACAGTAGGAAAAACAAGCCAGAGTTCTCAGCTCGGCTGTTGAACACACAGAACAGGCCTATCGGTTCCTCTAAGTTTGTGTTCATGGCCGACACGTCCCTACTGTCCAACGTGTCAAAGAAAGGCAACAATGTGGTACTCATGAGTACGCTGCATAGGGACGGGAGAATCTGTGGCCAGGAACATAAACAACCAGAAATCATAGTGGATTACAACGCCACAAAAGGAGACAAGCTGGTGACTATCACTTGTGACATTCTTCAACATCTTGGATATCTCGGCGTACAACGCGTTTGTCATATGGATGGCGATGAACCCAGATTGGAACAGAGAGAAGCTCCAGAGGAGACGGCTCTTCTCAAGGAGCTGGGCAAGTTCATTGGTAAGACTTCAAATCCAGAGGAGGTAACATATCCCAAGGACCCCAGCTCAGGGTGGCAGGTAGCCTAGTGGTTAGAGCGTTAGGCCAGTAATCAAAAAGGTTTCTGGATCAAATACCCAAGCTGACAAGGTAAAATCATATCGTTCTGCCACTGAGCAAGGCAGTTAACTCACTGTTACCCGTACGCTGAAGACGTGAGACTGCTGAACATTTTAGACTGCAACAAAGTGCTGCGATGTGTGTGGACCCAAGAAGGACAGGAAGACACAGTGCACATGCATCAAGTTCAAGAAATACATTTACCACACACACACAGTAAAACTCTCATGTGGTGTGTGGACCCGGCCTTAATTTGAGTTCAATTGGGGCTCATTTATCATTTCCATAAAATACTGAATGTAAAATATGTCCTTCCAATTTGTTCAGATCAAAGCAATAAACGTCAATAGTGATGAAAACCTTGTTTCATTTATTTTGTTCAAGATAAACAGGATTTATTCCTCCCCATGTGCTGATTATAATAGACGGCTGGGCATTTTATCCCCAAAAATGAATAGAGCGTCTATTGATAATTGTGATCTAGCCGGTAAACGGAAGATATTAACCATGTATAGTGTCTATATTAACCATGTATACTGTCTATATTAACCATGTATAGTGTCTATATTAACCATGTATAGTGTCTATATTAACCATGTATACTGTCTATATTAACCATGTATAGTGTCTATATTAACCATGTATAGTGTCTATATTAACCATGTATAGTGTCTATATTAACCATGTATAGTGTCTATATTAACCATGTATAGTGTCTATATTAACCATGTATAGTGTCTATATTAACCATGTATAGTGTCTATATTAACCATGTATAGTGTCTATATTAACCATGTATAGTGTCTATATTAACCATGTATAGTGTCTATATTAACCATGTATAGTGTCTATATTAACCATGCTGTCTATATTAACCATGTATAGTGTCTATATTAACCATGTATAGTGTCTATATTAACCATGCTGTCTATATTAACCATGTATAGTGTCTATATTAACCATGTATAGTGTCTATATTAACCATGTATAGTGTCTATATTAACCATGCTGTCTATATTAACCATGTATAGTGTCTATATTAACCATGTATAGTGTCTATATTAACCATGTATACTGTCTATATTAACCATGTATAGTGTCTATATTAACCATGTATAGTGTCTATATTAACCATGTATAGTGTCTATATTAACCATGTATAGTGTCTATATTAACCATGTATAGTGTCTATATTAACCATGTATAGTGTCTATATTAACCATGTATAGTGTCTATATTAACCATGTATAGTGTCTATATTAACCATGTATAGTGTCTATATTAACCATGTATAGTGTCTATATTAACCATGTATAGTGTCTATATTAACCATGTATAGTGTCTATATTAACCATGTATAGTGTCTATATTAACCATGCTGTCTATATTAACCATGTATAGTGTCTATATTAACCATGTATAGTGTCTATATTAACCATGTATAGTGTCTATATTAACCATGTATAGTGTCTATATTAACCATGTATAGTGTCTATATTAACCATGTATAGTGTCTATATTAACCATGTATACTGTCTATATTAACCATGCTGTCTATATTAACCATGTATAGTGTCTATATTAACCATGCTGTCTATATTAACCATGTATAGTGTCTATATTAACCATGTATAGTGTCTATATTAACCATGTATAGTGTCTATATTAACCATGCTGTCTATATTAACCATGCTGTCTATATTAACCATGTATACTGTCTATATTAACCATGTATAGTGTCTATATTAACCATGTATACTGTCTATATTAACCATGTATAGTGTATATATTAACCATGTATAGTGTCTATATTAACCATGTATAGTGTCTATATTAACCATGTATAGTGTCTATATTAACCATGTATAGTGTCTATATTAACCATGTATAGTGTCTATATTAACCATGCTGTCTATATTAACCATGTATAGTGTCTATATTAACCATGTATAGTGTCTATATTAACCATGTATAGTGTCTATATTAACCATGCTGTCTATATTAACCATGTATAGTGTCTATATTAACCATGTATAGTGTCTATATTAACCATGTATAGTGTCTATATTAACCATGTATAGTGTCTATATTAACCATGTATAGTGTCTATATTAACCATGTATAGTGTCTATATTAACCATGTATAGTGTCTATATTAACCATGTATAGTGTCTATATTAACCATGTATAGTGTCTATATTAACCATGTATAGTGTCTATATTAACCATGTATAGTGTCTATATTAACCATGTATAGTGTCTATATTAACCATGCTGTCTATATTAACCATGTATAGTGTCTATATTAACCATGTATAGTGTCTATATTAACCATGTATAGTGTCTATATTAACCATGTATACTGTCTATATTAACCATGTATAGTGTCTATATTAACCATGCTGTCTATATTAACCATGTATAGTGTCTATATTAACCATGTATAGTGTCTATATTAACCATGTATAGTGTCTATATTAACCATGTATAGTGTCTATATTAACCATGTATAGTGTCTATATTAACCATGTATAGTGTCTATATTAACCATGTATAGTGTCTATATTAACCATGTATACTGTCTATATTAACCATGTATAGTGTCTATATTAACCATGTATAGTGTCTATATTAACCATGTATAGTGTCTATATTAACCATGTATAGTGTCTATATTAACCATGCTGTCTATATTAACCATGTATAGTGTCTATATTAACCATGTATAGTGTCTATATTAACCATGTATAGTGTCTATATTAACCATGCTGTCTATATTAACCATGTATAGTGTCTATATTAACCATGTATAGTGTCTATATTAACCATGTATAGTGTCTATATTAACCATGTATAGTGTCTATATTAACCATGTATAGTGTCTATATTAACCATGTATAGTGTCTATATTAACCATGTATAGTGTCTATATTAACCATGCTGTCTATATTAACCATGTATAGTGTCTATATTAACCATGTATAGTGTCTATATTAACCATGTATAGTGTCTATATTAACCATGTATAGTGTCTATATTAACCATGTATAGTGTCTATATTAACCATGCTGTCTATATTAACCATGTATAGTGTCTATATTAACCATGTATAGTGTCTATATTAACCATGTATGCTGTCTATATTAACCATGTATAGTGTCTATATTAACCATGTATAGTGTCTATATTAACCATGTATAGTGTCTATATTAACCATGTATAGTGTCTATATTAACCATGTATAGTGTCTATATTAACCATGCTGTCTATATTAACCATGTATAGTGTCTATATTAACCATGTATAGTGTCTATATTAACCATGTATAGTGTCTATATTAACCATGTATAGTGTCTATATTAACCATGTATAGTGTCTATATTAACCATGTATACTGTCTATATTAACCATGTATAGTGTCTATATTAACCATGCTGTCTATATTAACCATGTATAGTGTCTATATTAACCATGTATAGTGTCTATATTAACCATGTATAGTGTCTATATTAACCATGTATAGTGTCTATATTAACCATGCTGTCTATATTAACCATGTATGGTGTCTATATTAACCATGTATGCTGTCTATATTAACCATGTATAGTGTCTATATTAACCATGTATAGTGTCTATATTAACCATGTATAGTGTCTATATTAACCATGTATAGTGTCTATATTAACCATGTATAGTGTCTATATTAACCATGCTGTCTATATTAACCATGTATAGTGTCTATATTAACCATGTATAGTGTCTATATTAACCATGTATAGTGTCTATATTAACCATGTATAGTGTCTATATTAACCATGTATACTGTCTATATTAACCATGTATAGTGTCTATATTAACCATGTATAGTGTCTATATTAACCATGTATAGTGTCTATATTAACCATGTATAGTGTCTATATTAACCATGTATAGTGTCTATATTAACCATGTATACTGTCTATATTAACCATGTATAGTGTCTATATTAACCATGTATAGTGTCTATATTAACCATGTATAGTGTCTATATTAACCATGTATAGTGTCTATATTAACCATGTATAGTGTCTATATTAACCATGCTGTCTATATTAACCATGTATAGTGTCTATATTAACCATGTATAGTGTCTATATTAACCATGTATAGTGTCTATATTAACCATGTATAGTGTCTATATTAACCATGTATAGTGTCTATATTAACCATGCTGTCTATATTAACCATGTATAGTGTCTATATTAACCATGCTGTCTATATTAACCATGTATAGTGTCTATATTAACCATGCTGTCTATATTAACCATGTATACTGTCTATATTAACCATGTATACTGTCTATATTAACCATGTATAGTGTCTATATTAACCATGTATAGTGTCTATATTAACCATGTATAGTGTCTATATTAACCATGTATAGTGTCTATATTAACCATGCTGTCTATATTAACCATGCTGTCTATATTAACCATGTATACTGTCTATATTAACCATGTATAGTGTCTATATTAACCATGTATAGTGTCTATATTAACCATGTATAGTGTCTATATTAACCATGTATGGTGTCTATATTAACCATGTATGCTGTCTATATTAACCATGTATAGTGTCTATATTAACCATGTATAGTGTCTATATTAACCATGTATAGTGTCTATATTAACCATGTATAGTGTCTATATTAACCATGTATAGTGTCTATATTAACCATGCTGTCTATATTAACCATGTATACTGTCTATATTAACCATGCTGTCTATATTAACCATGTATGGTGTCTATATTAACCATGTATAGTGTCTATATTAACCATGTATAGTGTCTATATTAACCATGTATAGTGTCTATATTAACCATGCTGTCTATATTAACCATGTATACTGTCTATATTAACCATGTATAGTGTCTATATTAACCATGTATAGTGTCTATATTAACCATGTATAGTGTCTATATTAACCATGCTGTCTATATTAACCATGTATAGTGTCTATATTAACCATGTATGCTGTCTATATTAACCATGTATAGTGTCTATATTAACCATGTATAGTGTCTATATTAACCATGTATAGTGTCTATATTAACCATGCTGTCTATATTAACCATGTATAGTGTCTATATTAACCATGTATACTGTCTATATTAACCATGTATAGTGTCTATATTAACCATGTATACTGTCTATATTAACCATGTATAGTGTCTATATTAACCATGTATAGTGTCTATATTAACCATGTATAGTGTCTATATTAACCATGCTGTCTATATTAACCATGTATAGTGTCTATATTAACCATGTATAGTGTCTATATTAACCATGTATAGTGTCTATATTAACCATGCTGTCTATATTAACCATGCTGTCTATATTAACCATGTATAGTGTCTATATTAACCATGTATAGTGTCTATATTAACCATGTATAGTGTCTATATTAACCATGTATAGTGTCTATATTAACCATGTATAGTGTCTATATTAACCATGTATAGTGTCTATATTAACCATGTATAGTGTCTATATTAACCATGTATAGTGTCTATATTAACCATGTATAGTGTCTATATTAACCATGCTGTCTATATTAACCATGTATAGTGTCTATATTAACCATGTATAGTGTCTATATTAACCATGTATAGTGTCTATATTAACCATGTATAGTGTCTATATTAACCATGTATAGTGTCTATATTAACCATGTATTTTGTCTATATTAACCATGCTGTCTATATTAACCATGTATAGTGTCTATATTAACCATGCTGTCTATATTAACCATGTATAGTGTCTATATTAACCATGTATAGTGTCTATATTAACCATGTATAGTGTCTATATTAACCATGTATAGTGTCTATATTAACCATGTATAGTGTCTATATTAACCATGCTGTCTATATTAACCATGTATAGTGTCTATATTAACCATGTATAGTGTCTATATTAACCATGTATAGTGTCTATATTAACCATGTATAGTGTCTATATTAACCATGCTGTCTATATTAACCATGTATAGTGTCTATATTAACCATGTATAGTGTCTATATTAACCATGTATAGTGTCTATATTAACCATGTATAGTGTCTATATTAACCATGCTGTCTATATTAACCATGTATAGTGTCTATATTAACCATGCTGTCTATATTAACCATGTATAGTGTCTATATTAACCATGTATAGTGTCTATATTAACCATGTATAGTGTCTATATTAACCATGTATAGTGTCTATATTAACCATGTATAGTGTCTATATTGCTTGTAAGTAATATAAGTCAACATCTAAGTATTTTTATGTAAATTGTTATGGATGTATTGTTTTAAAAACCCAATAATGTTTTGGGTCCATCAGACCCGCGAACATTGGGTGAACAACAAAAACATCAACACAGCACAAGGGTTAAAGGGGCAATCTGAAGTTGCTACATACATTTTTGGACTTGTAAATCATTTCTATGTACCCATTGATTCTTGAAGAATATAACTTATAAAGGCCTCATGACCTTAGTTGAACTGTCGTACCCAATCAGCACCCAAAATATCACCTTGTTTTACTCCAATGTTTGGAAACAAAGCAAATGTGAACAAACACTATAGAGCCTAAAAACATGGTTAAAACTATAATTTTGATATCATGGCTGATCAGTCCTAGTATCCATAGCTCTGTCTATGAATTTGAAAGTGGTTACATTTCTCTAGCCTCATCCCTCAGCTGTTTACCGTTACAGGGGAGGGAGCCGCTTTGTTATCGTTTCAACTACTGATTGCTGTGTTGAAACACTGGTTCCAAGCTGGTTAAGACAGTGGCTTTGGGCTGTGTTGAAACACTGGTTCCAAACTGGTTAAGACAGTGGCTTTGGGCTGTGTTGAAACACTGGTTCCAAACTGGTTAAGACAGTGGCTTTGGGCTGTGTTGAAACACTGGTTCCAAACTGGTTAAGACAGTGGCTTTGGGCTGTGTTGAAACACTGGTTCCAAACTGGTTAAGACAGTGGCTTTGGGCTGTGTTGAAACACTGGTTCCAAGCTGGTTAAGACAGTGGCTTTGGGCTGTGTTGAAACACTGGTTCCAAACTGGTTAAGACAGTGGCTTTGGGCTGTGTTGAAACACTGGTTCCAAACTGGTTAAGACAGTGGCTTTGGGCTGTGTTGAAACACTGGTTCCAAACTGGTTAAGACAGTGGCTTTGGGCTGTGTTGAAACACTGGTTCCAAACTGGTTAAGACAGTGGCTTTGGGCTGTGTTGAAACACTGGTTCCAAACTGGTTAAGACAGTGGCTTTGGGCTGTGTTGAAACACTGGTTCCAAACTGGTTAAGACAGTGGCTTTGGGCTGTGTTGAAACACTGGTTCCAAACTGGTTAAGACAGTGGCTTTGGGCTGTGTTGAAACACTGGTTCCAAACTGGTTAAGACAGTGGCTTTGGGCTGTGTTGAAACACTGGTTCCAAACTGGTTAAGACAGTGGCTTTGGGTTGTGTTGAAACACTGGTTCCAAACTGGTTAAGACAGTGGCTTTGGGTTGTGTTGAAACACTGGTTCCAAACTGGTTAAGACAGTGGCTTTGGGTTGTGTTGAAACACTGGTTCCAAACTGGTTAAGACAGTGGCTTTGGGTTGTGTTGAAACACTGGTTCCAAACTGGTTAAGACAGTGGCTTTGGGTTGTGTTGAAACATTGGTTCCAAACTGGTTAAGACAGTGGCTTTGGGTTGTGTTGAAACACTGGTTCCAAACTGGTTAAGACAGTGGCTTTGGGTTGTGTTGAAACACTGGTTCCAAACTGGTTAAGACAGTGGCTTTGGGTTGTGTTGAAACATTGGTTCCAAACTGGTTAAGACAGTGGCTTTGGGCTGTGTTGAAACACTGGTTCCAAACTGGTTAAGACAGTGGCTTTGGGTTGTGTTGAAACACTGGTTCCAAACTGGTTAAGACAGTGGCTTTGGGTTGTGTTGAAACACTGGTTCCAAACTGGTTAAGACAGTGGCTTTGGGTTGTGTTGAAACATTGGTTCCAAACTGGTTAAGACAGTGGCTTTGGGCTGTGTTGAAACATTGGTTCCAAACTGGTTAAGACAGTGGCTTTGGGCTGTGTTGAAACACTGGTTCCAAACTGGTTAAGACAGTGGCTTTGGGCTGTGTTGAAACACTGGTTCCAAACTGGTTAAGACAGTGGCTTTGGGCTGTGTTGAAACACTGGTTCCAAACTGGTTAAGACAGTGGCTTTGGGTTGTGTTGAAACACTGGTTCCAAACTGGTTAAGACAGTGGCTTTGGGCTGTGTTGAAACACTGGTTCCAAACTGGTTAAGACAGTGGCTTTGGGCTGTGTTGAAACACTGGTTCCAAACTGGTTAAGACAGTGGCTTTGGGCTGTGTTGAAACACTGGTTCCAAACTGGTTAAGACAGTGGCTTTGGGTTGTGTTGAAACACTGGTTCCAAACTGGTTAAGACAGTGGCTTTGGGTTGTGTTGAAACACTGGTTCCAAACTGGTTAAGACAGTGGCTTTGGGTTGTGTTGAAACACTGGTTCCAAACTGGTTAAGACAGTGGCTTTGGGTTGTGTTGAAACATTGGTTCCAAACTGGTTAAGACAGTGGCTTTGGGTTGTGTTGAAACACTGGTTCCAAACTGGTTAAGACAGTGGCTTTGGGTTGTGTTGAAACACTGGTTCCAAACTGGTTAAGACAGTGGCTTTGGGTTGTGTTGAAACATTGGTTCCAAACTGGTTAAGACAGTGGCTTTGGGCTGTGTTGAAACACTGGTTCCAAACTGGTTAAGACAGTGGCTTTGGGTTGTGTTGAAACACTGGTTCCAAACTGGTTAAGACAGTGGCTTTGGGTTGTGTTGAAACACTGGTTCCAAACTGGTTAAGACAGTGGCTTTGGGTTGTGTTGAAACATTGGTTCCAAACTGGTTAAGACAGTGGCTTTGGGCTGTGTTGAAACATTGGTTCCAAACTGGTTAAGACAGTGGCTTTGGGCTGTGTTGAAACACTGGTTCCAAACTGGTTAAGACAGTGGCTTTGGGCTGTGTTGAAACACTGGTTCCAAACTGGTTAAGACAGTGGCTTTGGGCTGTGTTGAACGAGTGGTTATCAGTGGATGAATGAGTTCATATTTCAATGTGAAAAATCATCCAAACCATTTTGACAAAAGGCTCAAACTATTTTATTTATTCTTATCCCGATGCCAGTATTTCCTAAGGACTTTGTTTACTTAAACATTATATTTGTGGGGCCAGAAGAAACCCATGACAATTGTTCACTAAAATTGTATTTTTGTTTTCTTTGTCTGTTCCTTATCGAAATGTTCTTTCTGCTATCTGTTCCTTCAATGTTATTTTTGTTAAGTGTTGTCTCTAGTCCTTGCAGAGGGCAAATGCAATTATAAAGAGGCGACAAGACACATCCCTGTTGCATACCCTGAAGGACCATGACGGCAAAAACAATCGAAACAATCTAAAGATGCGACAACACACATCCCTGTGGTGCGCCTTTACCCACAATTCTCTGTTTCAGCTACCTTGTTCTTTCAGTTCAGTCTCATCTCAGAATGCCAGCAACAGAGGCTTGATCAACCAAACCTGCCAAAGATACTCCATTCAGACAATCACACCTGAGTGAACCCTCTACACTGGGGGATTCCTTCAACGAGATTGTGAGTTTTCTCACTTCAAAAACTGCAATTTAGATCCAAGCCTGATTTTAACACAAAGCGCAGGCAGATTTAACCACATAGCTAAACAATGGTTTATCTGACAGACAGACAGTCAGGGAGACGGAGGGGATATGTGTGTGTGTGTGTGTGTGTGTGTGTGTGTGTGTGTGTGTGTGTGTGTGTGTGTGTGTGTGTGTGTGTGTGTGTGTGTTTGTGTGTCAGGTAGACTGAGGGTTGAGGGCTCCAGAGCATTTGACTATCAGATAGAACTGAAATGGGCTGACCCTCCATAACCCCAAGCTTGGTTATTTTAGCATACACATCCAGAAGAGACTTGAGAGGTAGTTCAATGTGAATGTGTTTAACTATACTTGGTCCAGATGTCCCCGCAAGAATAGTAAACAAACAACAATTTAACCAGCTGGGGATATTTTGTTAGTCCCCACAAGGTCAAATGCTGTTTCTAGGGGGTTTAGGGTTGAGGTTAGAATTAGTGTTAGGGTTAGAATTAGGTTTATGGTTAGGAGCTAGGGTTTAGGAGCTAGGGTTAGGAGCTAGGGTTAGTTTTAGGGTTAAGGTTAGGTTTTTGGGTTAAGGTTAGGGTAAGGGTACAGGTTAGGGTTAGGGGTTAGGGAAAATATGATTTTTGTCCCACAAGGTTAGTTGTACAAGACTTTAAAAAGTACAAGACTGTCTGTCTGCGTGTGTGTGCGCATGCACGTGCGTGTGCGTGTGCGTGTGTACAGCACAGGGACAGACACCCACTTCATTGGATGTTGTTGTAAGAGAATAGACAGCATTTTATATGGAAATCCTTTAAATTTCCACAAGCTTGACTTGGTTGCTTTTTGTAATAACATGTGATTGCCTAATGACATACAGGCCTATAGCTATGTCTCTCGGGAGTGAAGACTCTAATCTGCCTACAGCTATGTACAGACCACTTGACTTGTTCCACATGTTGTTGTGTTACAGCCTGAATTCAACATGGATTACATGTATTTTCTTCCCTTGACCCGTCTACACACAGTACCCCAAAAAATGACAAAGTGAAAACATGATTTTAGACATTTTTGCAAATGTATTGAAAATGAAATATATAAATATCTAATTTACATAAGTAGTCAAACCCCTGAATCAATACTTTGTAGAAGTACCTTTGGCAGCGATCACAGCTTTGAGTTGTCTTGTGTATGTCTGTATCAGCTTTGAGTCGTCTTGGGTATGTCTCTATCGGCTTTGAGTCATCTTGGGTATGTCTGTATCGGCTTTGAGTCGTCTTGGGTATGTCTGTATCGGCTTTGAGTCGTCTTGGGTATGTCTGTATCGGCTTTGAGTCGTCTTGGGTATGTCTGTATCGGCTTTGAGTCGTCTTGGGTATGTCTGTATCGGCTTTGAGTCGTCTTGGGTATGTCTGTATCGGCTTTGAGTCGTCTTGGGTATGTCTGTATCGGCTTTGAGTTGTCTTGGGTATGTCTGTATCAGCTTTGAGTCGTCTTGGATACGTCGGTGTCAGCTTTGAGTCGTCTTGGATACGTCGGTGTCAGCTTTGAGTCGTCTTGGATACGTCGGTGTCAGCTTTGAGTCGTCTTGGGTATGTCTGTATCAGATTTGGGAATTCTTTCCTATTCTTCCTTGCAGATTTTGTCAAGCTCTGTTAAGTTAGATGAGCAGCAGTGGTGAACAACAATCTTCAAGTCTTTCCACAGATTGTCAAAGTAATTCAAGTCTGGGCTTTGGCTGGGCCTCTCAAGGACTTTGACATTCACATTCAACACATTTCTCTTGGAGATCTTCCGGACAGTTCCTTGAACTTCACGGTATAGATTCTGCTCCGACATTCACTGTCAACTTGTGAGACCTTATACAGACAGATGTGTTGCTTTCTAAATGATTACAACACAGCGTGTAAATAATATGACTCATGACATCACAGTGTGGTTAGTTGCATGGATTCTTCTTCTTCTTCTTCTTCTTCTTCTTCTTCTTCTTCTTCTTCTTCTTCTTCTTCTTCTTCTTCTTCTTCTTCTTCTTCTTCTTCTTCTTCTTCTTCTTCTTCTTCTTCAGGATTTGGTTGGTGGATCGCATAACATTTTTAGGTGCCTACACCGCCCCCTACTGGGGAAAAGGTGCCTACACCGCCCCCTACTGGGGGAAAAGGTGCCTACACCGCCCCCTACTGGGGGAAAAGGTGCCTACACCGCCCCCTACTGGGAGAAAAGGTGCCTACACCGCCCCCTACTGGGGAAAAGGTGCCTACACCGCCCCCTACTGGGGAAAAGGTGCCTACACCGCCCCCTACTGGGGGAAAGGTGCCTACACCGCCCCCTACTGGGGAAAAAGGTGCCTACACCGCCCCCTACTGGGGAAAAAATAAAAAGGAAAAAAAACAACACTACTGTCTAAAAGCCCAGCGAGGTGAATTAAGATCAATTATAAACTGGGTGG
Source organism: Brachymystax lenok tsinlingensis (assembly GCA_030435695.1). Taxonomy (NCBI): domain Eukaryota; kingdom Metazoa; phylum Chordata; class Actinopteri; order Salmoniformes; family Salmonidae; genus Brachymystax; species Brachymystax lenok. The sequence continues at coordinate 43,471,046 of CM059815.1, forward strand.
GTCGAGCCCTGAATGCTGATTGGCTGAAAGGCATGGTATAACACACCAAATACCACGGGTATGACAAAACAAATAGCTGTACTGTCTTAATTACGTCGGTAATCAGCTAATAATAGCAATAAAGGCACCTCGGTGGTTTGTGGTATATGGCCAATATACCACGGCTAAGGGCTGTATCCAGGCACTCCGCATTGTGTCGTGCGTAAGAACAGCCCTTAGTCGTGGTATATTGGCCATACTATATTAAACCACACCTCCTCTGGCCTTATTGCTTAAATATCTAATCAGGCCACTGAGGGATGGGGCTGGACAAATGTATCCACTCTCAAATTCATAGACAGAGCTATGGATGCGAGGACTGTTTTGAGGCTTTTACAGTGTTTGTATAAAAACAAGCTTATATTCTGGGTACCGGTTGAACTAAAAGCTCACCAGGCATTTCAAAGACATATTCATCTAGAATCAATGGCTATATATATATATATATATATTCATTTAAAAGTCCAAAAGATGCATGGCCAATCGCAGATTGCCTGTTTAATTTATTCATAGACACGTGCGTCAAATCAGGCAGGTCTACACCAGACACAGAGACAGCTGTCAGCACATTAACCACACCACGGCTACAAGAGTGTTAGCATTCACAATGAGAGAACAGCATCCCAAATGGGGCCCTATTCCATATATTGTGCACTACTTTTCAACAGAGCCCTACGAAGCCCTGTGCACTATATAGAGTGACATTTAGGATGCGCACAGGGACTAACTTGTGTATTCCATATCCCAAACGTTACTGAGTACGTTGGAGTTCAGGACAACACGGGATATTCACTCAATCTCTTTTGATCATGTCTGACCCCTTGAGCTTGATACCCGTCCACCTCGGATAAGGAGGAAAAAAAACAATGAATTGATTAAAACTGTAACTATCAAAGTAGACCGTGACGTGGACATAGTCTCTGCATCCCAAAATGGCTTCCTATTTCTTATAAAAGTGCCCTATAGGCCCTGATCAATAGTAGTGCACTATAAAAGGAACAGGGTGTAATATAGTATCATTATTTTAGCTAGTCAATCTGGATGTTCATTTGAGTGAGTCTTCTTACACAGTAGCTTGGAATTCTATTGATTCTTGCACATGATAACTGAGAGTTTCCTGGCAACACCTACTGTTACTGTAGATGTTACTTCTTGGGTCGTTACAACGTGATCACCACGGCAACGGTAACACGCTACGATCACAACGTTACCTGCTGAGCCCACTTCACCTACACTACATCAGGACACCCAGGGTTAACAGTCCTCTACACTACATCAGGACACCCAGGGTTAACAGTCCTCTACACTACATCAGGACACCCAGGGTTAACAGTCCTCTACACTACATCAGGAGACCCAGGGTTAACAGTCCTCTACACTACATCAGGAGACCCAGGGTTAACAGTCCTCTACACTACATCAGGAGACCCAGGGTTAACAGTCCTCTACACTACATCAGGAGACCCAGGGTTAACAGTCCTCTACACTACATCAGGAGACCCAGGGTTAATAGTCCTCTGATTCAGAAGACCCAGGGTTAACAGTCCTCTACACTACATCAGGAGACCCAGGGTTAACAGTCCTCTACACTACATCAGGGGACCCAGGGTTAACAGTCCTCTACACTACATCAGGAGACCCAGGGTTAACAGTCCTCTACACTACATCAGGAGACCCAGGGTTAACAGTCCTCTACACTACATCAGGAGACCCAGGGTTAACAGTCCTTTACACTACATCAGGAGACCCAGGGTTAACAGTCCTCTACACTACATCAGGAGACCCAGGGTTAACAGTCCTCTACACTACATCAGGACACCCAGGGTTAACAGTCCTCTACACTACATCAGGAGACCCAGGGTTAACAGTCCTCTACACTACATCAGGAGACCCAGGGTTAACAGTCCTCTACACTACATCAGGACACCCAGGGTTAACAGTCCTCTACACTACATCAGGAGGCCCAGGGTTAACAGTCCTTTACACTACATCAGGACACCCAGGGTTAACAGTCCTCTACACTACATCAGGATACCCAGGGTTAACAGTCCTCTACACTACATCAGGAGGCCCAGGGTTAACAGTCCTTTACACTACATCAGGAGACCCAGGGTTAACAGTCCTCTACACTACATCAGGACACCCAGGGTTAACAGTCCTCTACACTACATCGGGACACCCAGGGTTAACAGTCCTCTACACTACATCAGGAGTCATCTACATTAATAGTCATCTACATTACATCAGGAGACCCAGGGTCAACAGTCCTCTACATCAGGAGACCCAGGGTTAACAGTCCTCAACACTACATCAGGAGACCCAGGGTTAACAGTCCTCTACACTACATCAGGACACCCAGGGTTAACAGTCCTCTACACTACATCAGGAGTCATCTACATTAACAGTCATCTACAGTACATCAGGAGACCCAGGGTTAACAGTCCTCTACACTACATCAGGAGTACCAGGGTTAACAGTCCTCTACACTACATCAGGAGTCATCTACATTAACAGTCATCTACACTACATCAGGAGACCCAGGGTTAACAGCCATTGTGTTCAGAATACTGAATGTCCATCTGCTCTGCTGTGAGCAGGAGGAACTACCTAGAATGTTCCACTATGTACTGGGGACTGGGAAAATATGACTGGGAAACAAGTTCAATAGCTGGATGAGCTCTTTATTCTCTCTTAATGATGTTGTGTGTCTGACTGTAAAGGTCACATACAGAGGAAGAGAGGTTACGTGATCCATCCGTTCATCAATCAACGTCCTCTCCTCAGAGACCCCGCACTGCACAGACTACAAAGCCCTGGAAAGGATCAGACAGGAGTACACTTGAACTATAGTACGTTTAATTTAAAGGTAAATCTAGGATCAGCTGTAGTGATCAAATTACACGACGTCCTGACAAAATCAGGGATATTCATCATGCTGCAGGTCATAGGACAGAGATACCAGACCAGGTTGAGAGATGGTTAACTCTGGAGATACCTTCCATCTCCAAACAGGTCAATCTGCTTTTAGATTTTTTTGGGGCACCTTAGTTGTTGAATAATCTCCAAGGCTCTCTAAATGGAAAGAACGTGTGCCTCTAGGACAATCCAAGGCTCACTAAATGGGATGAATTGGTGCCTCTAGGACAGTCCAAGGCTCTCTAAATGGGATGAATTGGTGTCTCTAAGACAGTCCAAGGCTCTCTAAATGGGATGAATTGGTGCTTCTAGGACAATCCAAGGCACTCTAAATGGGATGAATTGGTGCTTCTAGTACAGTCCAAGGCTCTCTAAATGGAATTAATTTGTGCCTCTAGGACAATCCAAGGCTCTCTAAATGGGATGAATTGGTGCCTCTGAGACAATCCAAGGCTCTCTAAATGGGATGAATTGATGCCTCTAGGACAATCCAAGGTTCTCTAAATGGGATGAATTGGTGCCTCTAGGACAGTCGAAGGCTCTCTAAATGGGATGAATTGGTGCCTCTGAGACAATCCAAGGGTCTCTAAATGGGATGAATTGGTGCCTCTAGGACAATCCAAGGTTCTCTAAATGGGATGAATTGGTGCCTCTAGGACAGTCCAAGGCTCTCTAAATGGGATGAATTGGTGCCTCTAGGACAGTCGAAGGCTCTCTAAATGGTATGAATTGGTGCCTCTGAGACAATCCAAGGGTCTCTAAATGGGATGAATTGGTGCCTCTAGGACAATCCAAGGTTCTCTAAATGGGATGAATTGGTGCCTCTAGGACAGTCCAAGGCTCTCTAAATGGGATGAATTGGTGCCTCTAGGACAGTCGAAGGCTCTCTAAATGGGATGAATTGGTGCCTCTGAGACAATCCAAGGGTCTCTAAATGGGATGAATTGGTGCCTCTAGGACAGTCCAAGGCTCTCTAAATGGGATGAATTGGTGCCTCTAGGACAATCCAAGGCTCTCTAAATGGGATGAATTGGTGTCTCTAAGACAATCCAAGGCTCTCTAAATGGGATGAATTGGTGCCTCTAGGACAATCCAAGGCTCTCTAAATGGGATGAATTGGTGCTTCTAGGACAGTCCAAGGCTCTCTAAATAGAATGAATTTGTGCCTCTAGGACAATCCAAGGCTCTATAAATGGGATGAATTGGTGCCTCTGAGACAATCCAAGGCTCTCTAAATGGGCTGAATTTGTGCCTCTAGGACAATCCAAGGCTCTCTAAATGGGATGAATTGGTGCCTCTAGGACAATCCAAGGCTCTCTAAATGGGATGAATTGGTGCTTCTAGTACAGTCCAAGGCTCTCTAAATGGAATTAATTTGTGCCTCTAGGACAATCCAAGGCTCTCTAAATGGGATGAATTGGTGTCTCTAAGACAGTCCAAGGCTCTCTAAATGGGATGAATTGGTGCTTCTAGGACAATCCAAGGCACTCTAAATGGGATGAATTGGTGCTTCTAGTACAGTCCAAGGCTCTCTAAATGGAATTAATTTGTGCCTCTAGGACAATCCAAGGCTCTCTAAATGGGATGAATTGGTGCCTCTGAGACAATCCAAGGCTCTCTAAATGGGATGAATTGGTGCCTCTAGGACAATCCAAGGTTCTCTAAATGGGATGAATTGGTGCCTCTAGGACAGTCCAAGGCTCTCTAAATGGGATGAATTGGTGCCTCTAGGACAGTCCAAGGCTCTCTAAATGGGATGAATTGGTGCCTCTAGGACAGTCGAAGGCTCTCTAAATGGGATGAATTGGTGCCTCTGAGACAATCCAAGGGTCTCTAAATGGGATGAATTGGTGCCTCTAGGACAATCCAAGGTTCTCTAAATGAGATGAATTGGTGCCTCTAGGACAGTCCAAGGCTCTCTAAATGGGATGAATTGGTGCCTCTAGGACAGTCGAAGGCTCTCTAAATGGGATGAATTGGTGCCTCTGAGACAATCCAAGGGTCTCTAAATGGGATGAATTGGTGCCTCTAGGACAATCCAAGGCTCTCTAAATGGGATGAATTGGTGCCTCTAGGACAATCCAAGGCTCTCTAAATGGGATGAATTGGTGTCTCTAAGACAATCCAAGGCTCTCTAAATGGGATGAATTGGTGCCTCTAGGACAATCCAAGGCTCTCTAAATGGGATGAATTGGTGCCTCTGAGACAATCCAAGGCTCTCTAAATGGGATGAATTGGTGCCTCTAGGACAATCCAAGGCTCTCTAAATGGGATGAATTGGTGCCTCTGAGACAATCCAAGGCTCTCTAAATGGGATGAATTGGTGCCTCTAGGACAATCCAAGGCTCTCTAAATGGGATGAATTGGTGCTTCTAGTACAGTCCAAGGCTCTCTAAATGGAATTAATTTGTGCCTCTAGGACAATCCAAGGCTCTCTAAATGGGATGAATTGGTGCCTCTAGGACAGTCGAAGGCTCTCTAAATGGGATGAATTGGTGCCTCTGAGACAATCCAAGGGTCTCTAAATGGGATGAATTGGTGCCTCTAGGACAGTCCAAGGCTCTCTAAATGGGATGAATTGGTGCCTCTAGGACAATCCAAGGCTCTCTAAATGGGATGAATTGGTGTCTCTAAGACAATCCAAGGCTCTCTAAATGAGATGAATTGGTGCCTCTAGGACAATCCAAGGCTCTCTAAATGGGATGAATTGGTGCTTCTAGGACAGTCCAAGGCTCTCTAAATAGAATGAATTTGTGCCTCTAGGACAATCCAAGGCTCTCTAAATGGGATGAATTGGTGCCTCTGAGACAATCCAAGGCTCTCTAAATGGGATGAATTGGTGCCTCTAGGACAATCCAAGGCTCTCTAAATGGGATGAATTGGTGCTTCTAGTACAGTCCAAGGCTCTCTAAATGGAATTAATTTGTGCCTCTAGGACAATCCAAGGCTCTCTAAATGGGATGAATTGGTGCCTCTGAGACAATCCAAGGCTCTCTAAATGGGATGAATTGGTGCTTCTAGGACAGTCCAAGGCTCTCTAAATAGAATGAATTTGTGCCTCTAGGACAATCCAAGGCTCTCTAAATGGGAAGAATTGGTGCCTCTGAGACAATCCAAGGCTCTCTAAATGGGATGAATTTGTGCCTCTAGGACAATCCAAGGCTCTCTAAATGGGATGAATTGGTGCTTCTAGTACAGTCCAAGGCTCTCTAAATGGAATTAATTTGTGCCTCTAGGACAATCCAAGGCTCTCTAAATGGGATGAATTGGTGCCTCTGAGACAATCCAAGGCTCTCTAAATGGGATGAATTGGTGTCTCTAGGACAATCCAAGGTTCTCTAAATGGGATGAATTGGTGCCTCTAGGACAATCCAAGGTTCTCTAAATGGGATGAATTGGTGCCTCTAGGACAGTCCAAGGCTCTCTAAATGGGATGAATTGGTGCTTCTAGGACAGTCCAAGGCTCTCTAAATGGGATGAATTGGTGCCTCTAGGACAGTCGAAGGCTCTCTAAATGGGATGAATTGGTGCCTCTGAGACAATCCAAGGGTCTCTAAATGGGATGAATTGGTGCCTCTAGGACAGTCCAGGGCTCTCTAAATGGGATGAATTGGTGCCTCTAGGACAATCCAAGGCTCTCTAAATGGGATGAATTGGTGCCTCTAGGACAATCCAAGGCTCTCTAAATGGGATGAATTGGTTCCTCTAGGACAGTCCAAGGGTCTCTAAATGGGATGAATTGGTGCCTTTAGGACAGTCCAAGGCTCTCTAAATGCGATGAATTGGTGCCTCTAGGACAGTCCAAGCCTCTCTAAATGGGATGAATTGGTGCCTCTAGGACAATCCAAGGGTCTCTAAATGGGATGAATTGGTGCCTCTAGGACAGTCCAAGGCTCTCTAAATGGGATGAATTGGTGCCTCTAGGACAATCCAAGGCTCTCTAAATGGGCTGAATTGGTGCCTCTAAGACAATCCAAGGCTCTCTAAATGGGATGAATTGGTGCCTCTGAGACAGTCCAAGGCTCTCTAAATGGGATGAATTGGTGCCTCTAACACAATCCAAGGGTCTCTAAATGGGATGAATTGGTGCCTCTAGGACAATCCAAGGCTCTCTAAATGGGATGAATTGGTTCCTCTAGGACAGTCCAAGGGTCTCTAAATGGGATGAATTGGTGCCTCTAGGACAGTCCAAGGCTCTCTAAATGCGATGAATTGGTGCCTCTAGGACAATCCAAGGCTCTCTAAATGGGATGAATTGGTGCGTGGGGGTGGGGGGTACTGTCACGTCCAGGCCTGAGAAGACAGGCTGGCGTGTTTAGTTCTGTTTTGGTGTAGGGTTATTTCTGTTCTAGGTTCTCTATTTCTATGTTGGGGTAATGGTTCCCAATTAGAGGCAGCTGAGTGTCGTTACCTCTAATTGGGAACCATATATATGTTTGTAGTTTGCACTAGGGGTTTGTGGGTTATTGTTTGATCATAGCTTTGTTTGTGTTACGGTCAGTATCACGATCTTCGTTTTGTCGTTTTGTCCCAGTTACGTGAATAATAAAACATATATACTGGATACCTCGCTGCGCCTTGGTCTGTCCTTTCAGGAGATCGTGACAATATTGATGTGCTTATATTAATGTGTATATATTAATGTGTTTATATTAATGTGTTTATATTAATGTGAATATTAATTTGTATATATTAATGTGAATATTAATGTGAATATTAATGTGTTTATATTAATGTGTTTATATTAATGTGAATATTAATGTATTTATATTGATGTGAATATTGATGCGAATATTAATGTGTTTATATTAATGTGTTTATATTAATGTGAATATTAATGTGTTTATATTAATGTGAATATTAATGTGAATATTAATGTGTTTATATTAATGTGTTTATATTAATGTGTTTATATTAATGTGAATATTAATGTGTTTTGATGTTTGATACAGGGTCATCTGTGAAAGAGACCTTGGTCTCTGCATGCCTCAAACAAATCAAACAAAACATCTGCTATAGTGACTAAGGTGAAACATGTTCAGGCATTCCTGTGAGGCGCTGTGAGTGAAACGAGATGATGTACTCATTGGACAAAGCATGCATTCATCATAAGTAATATGTCCCACTCCCACCTTACAGTCAAGTACTGAAGGAGTTCATCTCCGAACACAGAACAAAATCTTGTGGGCGCTAGAATATCTCTGCCAAGAGGAGTTAGCTACTGTAACCTACCTGGTAACACGCGTAGGTCTGCGTCGCTGCCGGTGCGGGCGCTGCCAGGGTTGTCTGCCAGGCAGCGGTAGGTGGCAGAGTCTGGTGGCTGGACTTTGCTAACCTGGAGCGATCCAGAGGGTAGTACCACCACCCTGCTCTCTGGTGTTAAGGTGAGAGGCAGGTCCTCTCTGTTCTTCTGCCAGCGTACCACGGGCATGGGATCCCCAGTCACCTCACAGCGCAGCAAGGCAGTGTCACCCAGGTAGGAGGACACTGATTCTGTAGGGACCACGAGCTTCAACGGACCTGGTGGGAGAGAGAGAGAGACAGAGAGAGAGAGACAGTGGGTTAGACACTGATTCTGTATGGACCACGAGTTTCAGGGGACCTGGGGAGAGAAACACCAGGGTCTGAGCTGTAGAGGTGCTGTGTAGGGTTTACAGAGGATCACCAGGGTCTGAGCTGTAGAGGTGCTGTGTAGCGTTTACGGAGGATCACCAGGATCTGAACTGTAGAGGTGCTGTGTAGCGTTTACAGAGGATCACCAGGGTCTGAGCTGTAGAGGTGCTGTGTAGCGTTTACAGAGGATCATTGATATCTGAGAGACCTCGATATTTGTGCTAATTAGTAGGATAACTATAAATATGGTATGTCTCGTTAGCCCCTGTCCAACAGACGAGAGTCTACAATCCATCCATCACAATGTGTTTCAAAATATGTCCCAAATGGATTCAACATATTTCTGAGATCCGTCAAACACATATTTCAACAAACCCATCCACATCTACTGTATGTGATAACTCCTGTCTTCCAATGTACTGGCTAACGACTACGATTCAATCCATTCAACACAACATATTTTTGTTTTATGTATTTCAATTAATATACCGAACCTACTCCTATACACCCAAGTTATTCCTATATACACAACCTATTCCAATATACCCAGCCTATTCTAATACACCCAACCTATTCCTATATACCCAACCTATTCCTATATACCCAACCTATTCCTATATACCCAACATATTCCTATATACCCAACATATTCCAATATACCCAACCTACTCATATACACCCAAGTTATTCCTATATACCCAACCTATTCCAATATACCCAGCCTATTCCTATACACCCAACCCAATTCTACTATGCTTCATTTGCAATTCATCTATCATGTTTTCTCCACCTCATTAAATTAGGATCAATATATAATTATACAATCAAACATAAACCAGTAGATAACTCCACGGTGTAATATATCATCACCGCTGGAATTGTTGTCCAATTTACTCCAGAATCCCCTTCGTTAACACTCAAGGTTCTGTCAATCTACATCACAAACAGTCCCGCTGTGTCGCTAGGCACTAGCAATTAAGCAGGATAGTTAGCTCCAGCAGGGTGGAGAGATTTAACATTAAGAAAGACCTCTACACTTAAAGTGGTTATTACGGAGGGGCGACAGCTCAGGGTGGCAGAGGTTAGCGTGTCAGAAAAAAGGAATGTGTCCCAAATGGCACCCTTTTCTCATTACAGGGCACTAGTTTGATCCAGAGCCACGTGGGGCTATCTATCGCCCCAAACCTCCTCTCTCCAATCATGGGCTCTGGTCAAAAGTAGTGGACCGTAAAGGGAATAGGGCACCATTTGGTACACAACCTCAGTGAAAGTTCCTAAAAGCCTGTCTGACTCATTAGTGGTACACTAAAAGGGGATTCAGATTTTAAGCCACGTGAATATACCTCCTCCCACCCTGCGCCACTAATCCACCGGATCATTTCAATAGAAAGGGAGGCCTCCCAAGTCTCTGTTCCCTGTTCCTCGCCCAAGTCTCTCTTTATATGCCCCTAAGTCCCTCTCTTCCCCCTTATCTCTCTCTCTCTCTCTCTCTCTCTCTCTCTCTCTCTCTCTCTCTCTCTCTCTCTCTCTCTCTAGTTGTCTTTCTCTTTCTCTCTCTCTCTCTCTCTCTCTCTCTCTCTCTCTCTCTCTCTCTCTAGTTCTCTTTCTCTCTTTCTTTCTCTCTCTCTCTCTCTCTCTCTCTCTCTCTCTCTCTCTAGTTCTCTTTCTCTCTCTCTCTCTCTCTCCTCTCTACCTCATGCAGATCCCTATGTTCTGCGTGAGCGAATAACTTGTTTTGTGTCTGCCACAGGTACTGTCTATCGTACAATGTGATTATAGTGGAAACATTGTATTAGTGTGTTGTGCATGTCCAGGTTTTCCCCTGTGGTTTAACGCCTGTGGTGCCCTGACCTCTAGAATTTCTGTGACAGAAACTCCAAATCCTGATTAAATCTGTACAAATCCTCTTAACATTGAAACAGCTTCCCCTAAAACCCTTGAAACATGAGGTCACACATCCAAGGGTTGCAGAGTGGACTGGGAATATCGCTCTCTCTCTCTCTCTTTACTACTTCTGACCAGGGCCCATCGGGCTCGGGCGCTCTCTCTCTCCCAGAGGGCTCTGATGTCTCTCTCTCTCTCTCTCTCTCTCTCTCTCTCTCTCTCTCTCTCTCTCTCTCTCTCCCTCTCCTGTCTCTCTCTCTCTCTCTCTCTCTCTCTCTCTCTCTCTCTCTCTCTCTCTCTCTCTCTCGTAGTCATCAGAAGTCTCTCTCTCAAGGGTCTACTCTTGCTGATAGAGGACTGTCCAGAGTCTCAGTATAGTAACAGACTGTCCATGTCAGCAGCCTCTCCTCTCCTCTCCACATGGCCCTACACAGGGTTCTACACAGGGTTCTACACAGGGCTCTATACAGGGCTCTAGACAGGGCTCTAGACAGGGCTCTACATAGGGTTGTATACAGGGCTCTACACAGAGCTCTATACAGGGCTCTACACAGGGCTCTACACAGGGCTCTATACAGGGCCCTACACAGGGCTCTATACAGGGCTCTACACAGGGCTATACACAGGGCTCTACACAGGGCTCTACACAGGGCTCTATACAGGGCCCTACACAGGGCTCTATACAGGACTATACACAGGGCTCTATACAGGGCTCTATACAGGACTATACACAGGGCTCTACACAGGGCTCTACACAGGGCCCTACACAGGGCTCTATACAGGACTATACACAGGGCTCTATACAGGGCTCTACTTAACATAGAATCAGGGCTGCTTTCCATAAATCGTGACTACGCATCAAGTTTAAGGCTGTCAAACATACTGCTGTCTCAGTATGTTTGACAGAACTGCACGTTCTTACAAGTAGAAAATAAAGGTAATGTACAGCTAAAATATTTAATGTGGTAGTGTTCAGAGTTGACCTCATACTACCCTGAAGATATTCACTGGCCTGGAGGCCTATCAATGAGACTTCATTCAACCAGTTGATTTTAGGGTATGTCTGTCTGCATGCAACAGGAGACTGTATGTAAAATTACCCTCCTCTCTTCTCCTCCCCTCTCCTCTCCTCCACTCCTCTCTTCTCTTCTCCTTGGTCTCTCCTCTCCTCTCCTCCACTCCTCTCTTCTCCTCTCTTCTCTTCTCCTTGGTCTCTCCTCTCCTCTACTCCCCTCTCCTCTCCTCCACTCCTCTCTTCTCTTCTCTTCTATTGGTCTCTCCTCTCCTCTACTCCCCTCTCCTCCACTCCTCTCTTCTCTTCTCCTTGGTCTCTCCTCTCCTCTACTCCCCTCTCCTCCACTCCTCTCTTCTCCTCTCTTCTCTTCTCCTTGGTCTCTCCTCTCCTCTACTCCCTCTCCTCTCCTCTCTTATCCTCTCCTCTTCTCTCTTCCTCCTCTCCCACTCTCCTCTGCCTCCTCCTGTGCCTCTTCTCTCGTCTACTCTTTTAATTGAACCTTCATTTAATTAGGCAAGTCAGTTAAGAACAAATTTGTACACGGAGGATATTTTAGTCTCAATTTGGTGTTTGTCCCATTTTGTGAATTCTTGGTTTGTGATCGGACTCCAGACCTCACAACCATAAAGGGCAATGGGTTCTATAACTGACTCAAGCACTTTTAGCCAGATCCTAATTGGTATGCCGAATTTGATGTTCCTTTTGATGGCATAGAAGGCCCTTCTTGCCTTGTCTCTCAGATCGTTCACAGCTTTGTGGAAGTTACCTGTGGCACTGATGTTTAGGCCGAGGTATGTATAGTTTTTTGTGTGCTCTAGGGCAACGGTGTCTAGATGGAATTTGTATTTGTGGTCCTGGCGACTGGACCTTTTTTGGAACACCATTATTTTTGTCTTACTGAGATTTACTGTCAGGGCCCAAGTCTGGCAGAATCTGTGCAGAAGATCTAGGTGCTGCTGTAGGCCTTCCTTGGTTGGGGACAGATCCAGATCATCAGCAAACAGTAGGGATTTGACTTCCGATTTAAGTAGGGTGAGGCCGGGTGCTGCAGACTGTTCTAGTGCCTTCGCCAATTCATGTTGATAACGGCGAGGCTTAAGCTGCATCCCTGTCTCACCCCACAATCCTGTGGAAAGTAATGTGTGTGTTTTTTTTTCCAGTTTTAACCGCACACTTGTTGTTTGTGTACATGGATTTTATAATGTTGTATGTTTTTCCCCCAACACCACTTTCCATACATTTGAAATCAACAAAGCAAGAGAAGACTTTGCCTTTGTTTTGGTTTGTCTGTTTGTCATTTAGGGTGTGCAGGGTGAATACGTGGTCTGTCATACGATAATTTGGTAAAAAGCCAATTTGACATTTGCTCAGTACATTGTTTTCACTGAGGAAACGTACGAGTCTGCTGTTAATGATAATGCAGATGATTTTCCCAAGGTTGCTGTTGACTCATATCCCACGGTAGTTATTGGGTTTGAATTTGTCTCCACTTTTGTGGATTGGGGTGATCAGTCCTTGGTTCCAAATATTGGGGAAGATGCCAGAGCTGAGGATGATGTTAAAGAGTTTTAGTATAGCCTATTGGAATTTGTGTTCTGTATATTTTATCATTTCATTGAGGAAACCATCAACACCACAGGCCTTTTTGGGTTGGAGGGTTTGTATTTTGTCCTGTAGTTCATTCGATGTAATTGGAGAATCCAGTGGGTTCTGGTCTTTAGTAGTTTATTCTAAGATTTGTATTTGATCATGTATATGTTTTTGCTGTTTGTTCTTTGTTATAGAGCCAAAAAGATTGGAGAAGTGGTTTACCCATAGATCTCTGTTCTGGATTAATAACTCTTTGTGTTGTTGTTTGTTTAGTGTTTTCCAGTTTTCCCAGAAGTGGTTAGAGTCTATGGATTCTTCAATTACATTGAGCTGATTTCTGACGTGCTGTTCCTTCTGTTTCCGTAGTGTATTTCTGTATTGTTTTAGTGATTCACCATAGTGAAGGCATATGCTCAGGTTTTGGTTGGAAAGGTTTCTCCATTTCTTTCTTAGGTTTTTGCATTCTCCTCTCCTATCCTCTCCTCTCCTCTCCTCTCCTCTCCTCTCCACAGAAAGGCAACCAGCGCAGCCTTCTCCCAGCCTTATCCCAACCCAGCCTTATCCTAGCCCAGCCCAGCCTTATCCTATCCCAGCCCAGCCTTATCCCAGCCTTATAACCAGCACCCAGCCTTATCCTATCCTATCCCAGCCCAGTCTTATCCTATCCCAGCCCAGCCTTATCCCAGCCTTATCCCAGCCCAGCCTTATCCCAGCCCAGCCTTATCCTATCCCAGCCCAGCCTTATCCCAGCCTTTTCCTATCCCAGCCCAGCCTTATCCCAGTCGTATCCCAGCCTTATCCCAGCACCCAGCCTTATCCCAGCCCAGCCTTATCCTATCCCAGCCCAGCCTTATCCCAGCACATAGCCTTAGTCAGCAGAAAATAACATTAGCATGATGTGATGAGTGCTTAAAGCATTGGCTGGCAGACTGTGATGAGAGCCTCCCGGGGTTTATTAGCTACAGACTGTGATGAGAGCTGGGGAGGGAGGGAAGAGGGGGAGAGAGAGAGAGATAGAGAGAGAGAGAGAGACAGGGAGAGAGAGAGTAGAGAGAGAGAGAGAGAGAGAGAGAGAGAGAGATGGAGAGAGAGAGAGAGAGAGAGAGAGAGAGAGACAGAGAGAGAGAGAGAGAGAGAGAGAGAGAGAGAGAGAGACAGAGAGAGAGAGAGAGAGAGAGAGAGAGGGAGAGAGAGAGAGAGAGAGAGAGAGAGAGAGAGAGAGAGAGAGAGACAGAGAGAGAGAGAGAGAGAGAGATGGAGAGAGAGAGAGAGAGAGAGAGAGAGAGAGAGAGAGAGAGAGAGAGAGAGAGAGAGAGAGAGAGAGAGAGAGAGAGAGAGAGAGAGAGAGACAGGAGAGAGAGAGAGAGAGAGAGATGCATGCAGGGCAGAATTAGGCCAATATCCACTAATAATAAAAACTCAAAAAAGAGCAATTAAGTTTTGGAAACATCTAAAATACAGTGACCCCCTCTCATATCATTACCAAGCCCTGCAATGCCAAGAGCTGAGCAAAGAAAAGAGTCCTCATCCAGCTGGTCCTGGGGCTGAGTTCACAAACCTGTTCTACTAACACACTGAAGCCTCAGGACCAGAACATCCAATCAATCAGAATAAACCAAATTACATCACAATCAAAACAAAACTACATTGCTCATTGGGAAACACAAGCACAAAGCAAAATGCAGTGCTATCTGGCCCTAAATCGACAGTACACCGTGGCAAACTATTTGACCATGGTTACTGATCAAAACCTTAGAAAAACCTTGACAAAGTACAGGCTCAGTGAGCACAGCCTTGCCATTGAGAAGGGTAGACACAGGAAAACCTGGCTCCCTGTAGAGGAAAGGCTGTGCAACCACTGCACCACAGCAGAACCTGAGACAGAGCTGCATTTCCTGACAACATGTAAAAAATATAAAACAATTAGAGAGTGTCATTTCCCCAAATTTGAAACCCATATTCAAGGTTTCAAAGACCTCTCTGATGAGAATAGGCTACCCATCCTGTTGGGGAGGAAGCAGAAAGCTGTGGGTTGGCAGCGCACTACATCGCTGCCTGCCATAAGATGAGGGACAGTGTCTGACAGACCAATCAACCTGCACATGTCTTCTACTGTATGCTTATTGTTGTTGTTCAATGTGGTTATTTTGGTTATTGTTGTTACTGTTGTCCTGTTGACAATTTTGATTGTCATTATTTTCATATTGTAAATATCAAAAGTAAGCTTTGGCAATATGTACCTTGTTACGTCATGCCAATAAAGCAAATTGAATTGAATTGAATTGAATTGAGAGAGAGAGAGAGAGAGAGAGAGAGAGAGAGACAGGGAGAGAGAGAGTAGAGAGAGAGAGGGAGAGAGAGAGAGAGAGAGATAAAGAGAGAGAGAGAGACAGAGAGAGAGAGAGAGAGAGAGAGAGAGAGAGAGAGAGAGAGAGAGAGAGATAAAGAGAGTGCTCAGCGATTTATCTGGGGGGATGTAAATCTTAGTGCCGTAATGATTACCTCCACCTTGTTACCTTGTTCAACATACGACACATGGCCAGCACCGTGCACGGGCAAGGACAGACAGATGAACAGGGAGGAGAGGAGAGAGGAGAGCTGCAGTGTACTGTAGAATGGAACTAACAATGGGAAATATTCTCCTGTCCTTTGAAATGGGGGGTAGAGGTCTGTGACATGTGACTAGAGGCAGACTGTTGTGTCAGAGCAACAGCAACACAGAGGGCTGCAGTAGGACCAGCTGCAGTAGGACCAGCTGCAGTAGGACCAGCTATTGAATCAGAGCAGCAGCAACACAGAGAGCTGCGGTAGGACCAGCTGCAGTAGGACCAGCTGCAGTAGGACCAGCTATTGAATCAGAGCAGCAGCAACACAGAGGGCTGCAGTAGGACCAGCTTCAGTAGGACCAGCTGCAGTAGGACCAGCTGTCAGACCCAGTGGCACAAAAGAAAGACAACATGTATTTTCCTCCTCCACCTACTCCTCCTCCACTTCCTCCTCCTCCTCCTCCTCCTCCTCCTCCTCCTCCTCCTCCTCCTCTCTTCCTCTTCCACCTCCTCCTCCTCCACTTCCTCCTCCTCCTCCTCTCTTCCTTCTCCACTTCCTCCTCCACTTCCTCCTCCTCCTCCTCTCTTCCTTCTCCACTTCCTCCTCCTCCTCCTCCTCAACCTCCTCCTCCTCCTCCTCTTCCACCTCCTCCTCCTCCTCCTCCTCCACCTCCTCCTCCTCCACCTCCTCCTCCTCTCCTCTCTTCCTCCTCCTCCTCCACCTCCTCCTCCTCCTCCTCCTCTCTTCCTCCTCCTCCTCCTCCCTCCCCCTCCTCCTCCTCCACCTCCTCCTCCTCTCTTCCTCCTCCTCCCTCCCCTCCTCCTCCTCCTCCACCTCCTCCTCCTCCACCTCCTTCTCCTCTCTTCCTCCCCCTCCTCCTCCTCCTCTCTTCCTCCTCCCCCTCCTCCTCCTCCTCCTCCTCCTACTCCCAGGAGTGTATAAGACTGGGTTCTGCTGTTTGCTTAGCGTCCTCTGCTATAAATTGTCAATTTCATAGACGGGGAAAGAGGGGCACAAAGGAAATGCCAGATAACGTGTATCACTGTTTACTGTGTGCTCAGTGCCTATAGAGAGAGGAGATCCAGTGTTTGCTCCCCTTTCATCACCATCGTCCCCCCCAGTGGCTATAGAGAGAGGAGATCCAGTGTTTGCTCCCCTTTCATCACCATCGTCCCCCCCAGTGGCTATAGAGAGAGGAGATCCAGTGTTTGCTCCCCTTTCATCACCATCGTCCCCCCCAGTGCCTATAGAGAGAGGAGATCCAGTGTTTGCTCCCCTTTCATCACCATCGTCCCCCCCAGTGGCTATAGAGAGAGGAGATCCAGTGTTTGCTCCCCTTTCATCACCATCGTCCCCCCCAGTGCCTATAGAGAGAGGAGATCCAGAGCCATATCCCTCAAGGCCCTTCTGCTCCCTAGGATCTACAGAACACATCCTCTTTAAACCATCTTCACATTCCTTCCTATCTTCTAAAACCCCATTTGCCTGCCTCCCCTTTTCTGTTTGCGGGAAAGGAGACACACACACACACACACACTAACATACATCGACACGCACACAGATGCACAAAGACACACACATACACCGAAAAACACATACGCACGCTCACACACACACACACACACACAATCACACACACAAACACACACGCACACACAATCACACCTCACTCCCCTTCTTGGCTTCCATGGCAACCCCCACGGGAACCACACCTGTTCTCACAAACAATCGCAACATTGTTTCAATAATATATAGAACTTTTCTTGCAGCTCTGGTATATAAAAGCTTTTTTTGAGGCCTTGCTCACAATTCATTCTGCGGCAGCACAACGACCAAAACGATAATACTGTATGTGAGGCTCTTGATCACATCTGTGATCACGACACTGGTGAGGAGGAGAGAGTCCTCGTTAAAACTTCGACACAAAGTAGTCTGTGATAAATAGCACAATATGTTTCATCTGAGTATTTGTTACAGTCAAAATAATCCAAACATTAAGCTATTTATTTATTTTTTTTTCATTTTTTTTGTGTCATAAAGTCATAGAACAGAGTTTAGAACATCGGTGCATCATAACCAGTAAATTAAGGTACTGAAAATAGTACCCACAAAACACCAGTCTCAACGTCAACAGCGAAGAGGCGACTCCGGGATGCCTGCCCTTCTAGGCAGAGTTGCAAAGAAAAAAGCCATATCTCAGACTGGCCAATAAAAATAAAAGATTAAGACGGGCAAAAGAACACAGACACCGGACAGAGGTGTTTTCCGAGTTGAGACTGATGTTTTGCGGTTGCTAGTTAATGAAGCTGCCAGTTGAGGACTTGTGAGGCGTCTGTTTCTCAAACTAGACACTCTGATGTACTTGTCCTCTTGCTCAGTTGTGCACCGGGGCCTCCCACTCCTCTTTCTATTCTGGTTAGAGCCAGTTCGCTCTGCTCTGTGAAGGGAGTAGCACACAGCGTTGTGCGAGATCTTCAGTTTCTTAGCAATTTCTCGCATGGAATAGCCAATTCTCAGAACAAGAATAGACTGATGAGTTTCAGAAGAAAGTTATTTGTTTCTGGCCATTTTGAGCCTGTAATCGAACCCACAAATGCTGATGCTCCAGATACTTAACTAGTCTAAAGAAGGCCAGTTTTATTGCTTCTTTAATCAGGAAAACAGTTTTCAGCTGTGCAAACATAATTGCAAAAGGGTTTTCTAATGATCAATTAGCCTTTTAAAATGATCAACTTGGATTAGCTAACACAACGTGCCATTGGAACACAGGAGTGATGGTGGCTGATAATGGGCCTCTGTACGCCTGTGTAGATATTCCATAAAAAATCTGCCGTTTCCAGCTACAATAGTCATTTACAACATTAACAATGTCTACACTGTATTTCTGATCAATTTGATGTTATTTTAAAGTACAAAAATGTCATTTTCTTTCAAAAACAAGGACATTTCTAAGCTGGCTGCCTGTAGACTGGTCTGAAGACACTATTCCTTATATAAAGCATTATATTTGACTACAGCCCTATGGGTCCTGGTCAAAAGGAGTGCGCTATAGGGAATAGTGTGATTCCTAAATGGCTCTACAGTAGTATAGAACTTATTCAAGCAACACAACAACCCTCAAAGCGACAGCAGCAGCGAGCCATGCAAGAACTCAGAGTAGCAGAGTAGTAATTGGTACGGACAGATAAACAGACAGAGTTCCATATTGCAACCAGAACACGGAAACAAAGAGAAACAGAGTCGCTGACACACTCTCTCTCTCTCTCTCTCTCTCTCTCTCTCTCTCTCTCTCTCTCTCTCTCTCTCTCTCTCTCTCTCTCTCTCTCTCTCTCTCTCTCTCTCTAAAGGAAGGCAGCTGGGGCCTTGCTGCATTTTAATAACCCCAAAACTTCTACAGATATCACATTAAAGTTGGATTAGAGGGTTGAGGGAGGACTGGGTTCAAACACAGAGATGGAGAGTTTAGCCTCACCATATGTAGGTGGACATAAATTGAAACAAGTTGAAACAAGACTTGTATTCTGTGTAATAAATGTTATAGTTTTTGACTTTTTGAGTTCATTTGTAGTCTAAATATGATGTCTAGCTGAGATATATAACTGAGATATACAGTCTAAATGAGATATATAGATGTACAAAGTTCAACATATGATAGTCAAAAACAGAAAACATAACAAATAATGTCATAACATATCATAATAGATCATACATATCATAACATATCACAATAGATCATAATTGTATCATAACATATAATAGATCATAACATATCATAATATATCAAAACATATCACAATAGATCATAACATATTATAATAGATCATAACATATCATAACATATCATAACATATCATAATAGATCATGACATATCATAACATATCATAATATATCCTAACATAACATAACATATCATAATAGATCATAACATATTATAATAGATCATAACATATCATAACATATCATAATAGATCATGACATATCATAACATATCATAATAGATCATAATAGATCATAACATATCATAACATATTATAATATATCCTAACATAACATAACATATCATAATAGATCATAACATATTATAATAGATCATAACATATCATAACATAATATAACATATCATATCATAACATATCATAGCATAATATAACATATCATAATAGATCATAACATATCATAATAGATCATAACATAACATAACATATCATAATATATCCTAACATAACATAACATATCATAATAGATCATAACATATTATAATAGATCATAACATATCATAACATATCATAATAGATCATGACATATCATAACATATCATAATAGATCATAATAGATCATAACATATCATAACATATTATAATATATCCTAACATAACATAACATATCATAATAGATCATAACATATTATAATAGATCATAACATATCATAACATAATATAACATATCATATCATAACATATCATAGCATAATATAACATATCATAATAGATCATAACATATCATAATAGATCATAACATAACATAACATATCATAATATATCATAACATAACATAACATATCATAATAGATCATACCATAACATATCATAATATATCATAACATAACATAGCATATCATAATAGATCATAATAGATCATAACATAACATATCATAACATATCATAACATATCATAATAGATCATAACATATCATAATATATCATAAAATATCATAACATATCATAATAGATAATAACATATAATAATAGATCATAACATAACATAACATATCATAATATATCATAACATAACATATCATAATAGATCATAATAGATCATAACATAACATATCATAATATATCATAACATAACATAGCATATCATAGTAGATCATACTAGATCATAACATAAAATATCATAACATATCATAATATATCATAACATATCATAATATATCATAACATATCATAAAATATCATAACATATCATAATAGATCATAACATATCATAACATATCATAATATATCATAGCATATCATAACATATCATAATAGATTGTAACATATCATAATAGATCATAATAGATCATAACATATCATAACATATCATAATAGATCATAACATATCATACCATATCATAATAGATCATAACATATCATAACAGATCATAATAGATCATAACATATCATAATAGATCATAACATATCATAACATATCATAATAGATCATAACATATCATAATAGATCATAACATATCATAACATATCATAATAGATCATAACATATCATAATAGATCATAACATATCATAACATATCATAATATATGTTGCGTCAGGTTAGCCTAGTGGTTAGAGCATTGGACTAGTAACCGAAAGGTTGCAAGACCGAATCCCCGAGCTGACAAGGTAAAAATCTGTTGTTCTGTCCCCTGAACAAGGCAGTTAACCCACTGTTTCTAGGCTGTCATTGAAAATAAGAATTTGTTATTAACTGACTGGCCTAGTTAAATAAAGTTAAAAATAAAAAGATCATAACATATCTCATAACATAGTAACATATTAAAGACAACTTCCATATTTCCATGTCCCCCTTCTGCCTGGCACATTCCCCAACCGAGACACCATCTCCACCCCATCTCCACCACCCTCCACCCCAGCTCCGACACCCCTAACCTGGGTACTAAAATATGAATGGAGCCAGGGTGGAAGTGGAGGGTTCAGAGAGTCTCACAGACAGACAGTAAATCTCAGTGTGTCTCAGACATAGATCTGCTATGTGCCAACAAGAAGAAGTGATTTCTCCTCTCTCTCTCTGTCCCTCCCTCCTTCCTTTCACCACAATGACCAGGATAAGCCATGGGAGCGCCGAGAGAACAGGCTGACGAAGACAAGCTGTCACTTCCAGCTGCCTGCTGTACAGTAGGCATTAGGCTGTTCACTGACACAGCCACTTGAAAGAGGGGTGTTTTAAAACTAATCAGGCATGCTTCAATACATACAGAGAATAATAGACAGACAGGGCCTGCATCCCAAATGACACTCTATTCCCCATAGGGCTCTGGTCAAAACTAGTGCACTATATAGATAATAGGGTTCCATAGGGCTCTGGTCAAAACTAGTGCACTATATAGATAATAGGGTTCCATAGGGCTCTGGTCTAAAGTAGTGCACTTTAAAGGGAATATGGTTCCATAGGGCTCTGACATAGGGCTCTGGTGAAAACTAGTGCACTATATAGATAATAGGGTTCCATAGGGCTCTGGTCAAAACTAGTGCACTATATAGGGAATAGGGTTCCATAGGGCTCTGGTCTAAAGTAGTGCACTATATAGGGAATAGGGTTCCATTTGGAACGCATCCTCAAATTCCAGTAAATGAAGGCAGGCACCGGGATTACTGTGCTACCTGGTGTTTGGTTCGTCCATGTCAAAGTTCAATGTGTGCAGAAATGAATGAATGAATGAATGAATGAATGAATGACTAAATATTCTGCCCCTTTAGCTAAGCTACCAGTCCTCTTTGAATCTAAGAAATGACAGAATGACATTATATTACTGTGGCTTTGTACTGTACACAATAGATATCTTATCATGTTGAATCAATCTTCATAGATATTCTTCAAACAGAATAAGAACTGGCCAGTATCAACAGTAATACCAAGTTCACTATAAATCCCCATAGCCAGAAGTCAGAGGATATGTAGGACTGACTGGGGTATAGAAAGTAGCCACTGAGGTCATCCAGGGTATACAGAAGAGAAAGGAAACCTAGCCACACCCATAGAGGTCAGAGGTCACCTGGTCTGGCCTGCCTGTGTTCTCAAAATAGCAACACGTCACCTGCATGATCCACTTCATCATCCTCCTGTTCTGCCTCCCACTGTCTGTGACTGTGACACTATCTCTCTCTTCCTCCCTCCCTCCATCTCTCTATCTCTTTCCCTCCATCTCTCTATCTCTCTCCCTCCATCTCTCTATCTCTCTCTCCCTCCATCTCTCTCCCTCCATCTCTCTATCTCTCTACCTCCATCTCTCTATCTCTCTCTCCATCTCTCTATCTCTCTCCCTCCATCTCTCTATCTCTCTCTCCCTCCATCTCTCTATCTCTCTCTCCCTCCATCTCTCTATCTCTCTCTCCCTCCATCTCTCTATCTCTCTCCCTCCATCTCTCTATCTCTCTCCCTCCATCTCTCTCTCTCTCTCTTCTTCCATCTCTCTATCTCTCTCTCCCTCTCTCTCTCTATCTCTCTCTCCCTCCATCTCTCTCTCTCTCTCTCTCTCCCTCCATCTCTCTATCTCTCTCTCCCTCCATCTCTCTCTCTCTCTCCCTCCATCTCTCTATCTCTCTCCTCCATCTCTCTCTCTCTCTCTCTCTCTCTCTCTCTCCCTCCATCTCTCTATCTCTCTCTCCCTCCATCTCTCTCTCTCTCTCTCCCTCCATCTCTCTATCTCTCTCTCCCTCCATCTCTCTCTCTCTCTCCCTCCATCTCTCTATCTCTCTCTCCCTCCATCTCTCTCTCTCTCTCTCTCCCTCCATCTCTCTATCTCTCTCTCTCTCTCTCTCTCTCTCTCTCTCTCTCTCTCTCTCTCTCTCTCTCTCTCTCTCTCTCTCTCTCTCTCTATCTCTCTCTCTCTCTCTCTCTCTCTCTCTCTCTCTCTCTCTCTCTCCATCTCTCTATCTCTCTCTCCCTCCATCTCACTCCCTCCCTCCACTTTCCCTTTGTGCATGTCTCACTCCGTCACACTCCTCCACTGTCACGTCCATCTCTGTCACTCCGTCACTTTCATCTCTCCCGTTGTCGCTTTCAGGCTCCCAGTGAAGGAGAGAGAGAGAGAGAGAGAGAGAGAGAGAGAGGAGGATGTGTAAAAGTCTTTCCATCAGAGTGTCACCCAGTTGTCCCCACAGAGAGCAGCTCCTAGCTCTGTTTAAGGTGAACCTAGCAGTGGCCTCTCTCCCACTCAGACAGACAGACAGACAGAGAGAAGGGGGTGTTTGATTGGCCGATTTTCAACAGTCAGCTTTCTGATGCTCTGAGTCACTATTTTCAAAACCAAAACACAGAAGATTTTGCTTGGGCAATTAACATGATATTTGGTTATGTGCGGTAATCATGATGGGGTTTGATATATATACATATATAGTAACTTTAGTTGAATACACTATATGGGAGGGAAAGGCCCTGCTAGACTATTCATTAGCTGCAAGGATCTCTTTGCGATGAGTCCGTCCTTGCCCTCACCCCTATTGAACTGCCCTATCTGTTAAATTACCTCTACAAAATAGATTAATCGGACAAATGCCGTGGGTTTAAGTTAAATCATATGTCCCTAGAGTGGAAAGTACATTGTGAATGAATCACTAAACATTCATTACCTGTAGAAATAGATTAAAATGGAATCATGTCACGGCTGTTATGCTTCCTCTCCGTCACACTAATATGTACATTTATAGATAATTTTTTGGTTAATTTGACCTGTGACCGTTTTAGAGGGCAAGAAAAGAAGGACTGAAGGTCTCAAATGCAGGTTGACGTTTATTGGGATGAATCTTGTCCTGGAGGCAGAGCAGCAGAGCTGATCGGTTTCCACTAGATGGGCCAGCGGCAAAGTCAAAATGTGCTATATATTGTAAAGATTATGAAAAACAAAAAATGGCCTTGAAATGAAGGTTAGTGTTAGGCGTAAGGTAAGCAGTAGGGTTAGGTTTCAAATGTAATTACTTTGTGGCTTTGCCAGCTAGTGACTACCCTGCTCAGTTGCCTCCAGTACATGAGTCATCCAAATAAATGACAACCTGCATCCCAAACGGCCTTTACTACTTCTGACCAGGGCCCATCGGGCTCGGGCGCTCTCTCTCTCCCAGAGGGCTCTGATGTCTCTCTCTCTCTCTCTCTCTCTCTCTCTCTCTCTCTCTCTCTCTCGCTCTCTCTCTCTCTCTCTCTCTCGCTCTCTCTCTCATAGTGCACTACAGAATATATGGAATAGGGTACACTACAGTATATATTACAGTACATAGGGAATAGGGTACACTAGAGTATATAAGACAGTATATAGGGAATAGGGTACACTAGAGTATATAAGACAGTATATAGGGAATAGGGTACACTACAGTATATAAGACAGTATATAGGGAATAGGGTACACTAGAGTATATAGGGAATATGGTACACTACAGTATATAGGACAGTCCATAGGGAATAGGGTACACTACAGTATATAGGGAATAGGGTGCCAGTTTGTTTGTATTTGTATTACATTTTATTGGGGTTTATTATGGATCCCCATTAGTTCCTGCCAAGGCAGCAGCTACTCTTCTTGGGGTCCAGCAACATTAACTTCTTAGGGAGCGGCTCCCGAGGTGACGGTTTTGGAGAGTCTGGCGTGCCCAAAGTAAAATGCATGCCAAAACAGGATATGCACATAATTAGTACTATTGGATAGGAAACACTCTGAAGTTTCTAAGAGTGTTAAAATAATGTATGTGAGTATAACAGAAGTGATATAGCAGGCGAAAACCCGAGGAAAATCCATCCGGATTTGCAGTTTTTTTTGTAAATGAGCATCTTCTCCATTGTGCCTATTGCATACAACTTTATGTAGGACTGAGACTGCAGTACCTATGGCTTCCACTAGATGTCAA
Organism: Brachymystax lenok tsinlingensis; assembly: GCA_030435695.1. NCBI lineage: Eukaryota > Metazoa > Chordata > Actinopteri > Salmoniformes > Salmonidae > Brachymystax > Brachymystax lenok. The sequence continues at coordinate 43,496,269 of CM059815.1, forward strand.
CAGTCAACAGTCAAAGACTGGGAATTCTAGCTGTGACCAGAACGGATAGTGACAGGAAATTGTCAGGCAACCACTTTTGTAAACTTTTTTTCACTTTTTTTCTTTCCTATCGTTCACGTTATCGTCCGGTTGAAATACTACAGCAAATATACCCAAAAGGATACCTAAGGATACATAAAAAATTATGTTTGATTTGTTTGTAGAAAGTGTATAGGTATAATTTAAACGTATTCTCTTCACGGTTCAATGGGCGACTCAACGGTGGATTTTATGATCATAACGCGCCAACCAAATGGAGATTTATGGATATAATAAATGACTTTTTCTAAAAAAAGAAGCATGGATTGTCTTCGTTGGACACTTGGGAAGCCCTCAGCAGAAGTTCATCAAAGTTAAGCAATGTTATATTAGCAATTTTATGCGTTTTGTGAGACCCGTGTTGGGTTATGAATTTATGCTAATGCATAAATATTAGAGGAGCTACCCTCAAACAATCAAATATTTTGCTTTCGCCTTAAAGCCTTTTTGAAATCTGACAACGCTATGATATTGCCAAGAATCAGAGTTTTTCATGACTATGCAACAATTGTATATTTATGAATGTTTAATAATTCAACTTTTGGATTTTGAATTTGGCGCCTCACATATCACCGGGTGGTGTCGGGAGTGGGGCGCTAGTTAACAGTTATATACAATGTATTTACTTGACCAAACAACTGAACAGTAGTCCAGGTGCGACAAAACTAGGGCCTGTAAGATCTGCCTTGTTGATAGTGCTGTTGAGAAGGCAGAGCAGTGCTTTATTATGGACAGATTTCTCCTCATCTTAGCTACTGTTGTATCAATATGTTTTGACCGTGACAGTTTACAATCCAGGGTTACTCCAAGAAGTTTAGTCACCACAAATTTCTCAATTTACACATTATTTATTATTTATTACGAGATTTAGTTGAGGTTGAGGGTTTAGTGAATGATCTGTCCAAAAGGAATACGTCTTTGCCACCCATTCTGAAACTGCAGCTCTTTGTTAAGTATTGCTGTGATTTCAGTCACTGTAGTAACTGTATAGTGTTGAGTCACCTGCATACATACTGTCGACACACTTTACTCAAGGCCAGTGGCATGTCATTAGTAAAGATTGGAAAAAAGTAAGGGGCCTAGACAGCTGCCCTGGGGAATTCCTGATTCTACCTGGATTATGTTGGAGAGGCTTCCATTAAAGAACACCCTCTGTGTTCTGTTAAACAGGTGACTCTTTATCCAGAATATAACAGGGGGTGTAAAGCCATAACACCTATGTTTATCCATCAGCGGACTATGATCGATAATGTCAAATGCTGTACTGAAGTCTAACAAAACAGCTCCCACAATCTTTTTATCATCAATTTTCTCTCAGCCAATCATCAGTCATTTGTGTAAGTGCCGTGCTTGTTGAATATCCTTCCCTGAAAGTCTGTTGTCAGTTTGTTCACAGTAAAATAGCATTGTATCTGGTCAAACACAATTTTTTCCAAATGTTTACTAAGGGTTTGGTCGGTTATTCGAGCCAGTAAAAGAGGCTTTACTATTCTTGTGTAGCGGAATTACTCTTTGCTTCCCTCCAGGCATGACGGCACACACTTTCTATTAGGCTTAGATTGAAGATATGGCAAATAGAATTGGCAATATCGTCCGCTATTATCCTCAGCAATTTTCCATCCAAGTTGACAGACCCCCCGTGGCTTGTCATTGTTGAAAGACAACAATACGTTTTTCACCTATTCCACACTCACGTTACAGAATTCAAAAATTACAAAGCATAACCTCTTGATCCTCCCCTTTTTCTGCTGTTCTCTGTCCACTACAAGATGGAAGAGGAGAAGCAGATGGAGACGACTTCCTTGGCAGGCAAGTTCCAGGCAGCACAGACCATTCAGACCGGGACAGATGGAGGAGGAGACCCGGGACAGATGGAGGAGGAGACCCGGGACAGATGGAGGAGGAGACCCGGGACAGATGGAGAAGGAGACCCGGGACAGATGGAGGAGGAGACCGGGGACAGATGGAGAAGGAGACCCGGGACAGATGGAGGAATAGACCGGTACAGATGACAAGGAGGGGAAACATCCATTAAAACCCGAGCAGTGTCCAGCCACAGCCACAATTTGCGTTTTACCCAAAAGGTTCGAGCAGAACTGAAATTTGCTTGCTAAGCATAGCCACCTCATTCCTTTAATCCTCTGCAAGCCAAGAATTGCCACATTGGAACTCTGGATTGTCAATATTGTCCCGGCCAAGAGCGCAATAAACACAGCTTCCATAGCGCTGGAAACATTCGTTAGCTATTCCAGGACAAAGCGGGATCCACTGCAACCTAGCTAGCTAGCGAGTTAGTTGGTAGCAGGTTTTGACACTTATGAACAAAACAAAAATAAAACAAATTAAAACTTTGCAAACGACAGGCCGAAACAACAGGTCGTGGCGCAGGAGGTATCCGAATTCGTGACAGGAGTCCGTGACAGGAGTCCGTGACAGGAGTCCGTGACAGGAGTCCGTGACAGGAGTTTCGTGACAGGAGTTCGTGACAGGAGTTCGTGACAGGAGTCCTTGACAGGAGTTCGTGACAGGAGTCCGTGACAAGAGTCCGTAACAGGAGTCCGTGACAGGAGTCCGTGACAGGAGTTCGTGACAGGAGTTCGTGACAGGAGTCCTTGACAGGAGTCAGTGACAGGAGTCCGTGACAGGAGTCCGTGACAAGAGTTCGTGACAGGAGTCCGTGACAGGAGTTCGTGACAGGAGTCCGTGACAGGAGTTCGTGACAGGAGTCCGTGACAGGAGTTCGTGACAGGAGTCCGTGACAGGAGTCCGTGACAGGAGTTCGTGACAAGAGTTCGTGACAGGAGTTCGTGACAGGAGTCCTTGACAGGAGTCAGTGACAGGAGTCCGTGACAGGAGTTCGTGACAAGAGTTCGTGACAGGAGTCCGTGACAGGAGTTCGTGACAGGAGTCCGTGACAGGAGTCCGTGACAGGAGTCCGTGACAGGAGTTCGTGACAGGAGTCCGTGACAGGAGTCCGTGACAGGAGTTCGTGACAGGAGTCCGTGACAGGAGTCCGTGACAGGAGTCCGTGACAGGAGTTCGTGACAGGAGTCCGTGACAGGAGTTCGTGACATGGAATTTTATGTTTCAATCTGATTTACTCTGACCTGCTCTAACCCCTGTGTGACTCGAGGGGACTGAAGGGAGATGACTGGTTCTGATAGATTGGAAAGGAGGGGTGAGGAGATGGAAAGGGGAGAGGAGAGGAAAGGAAAGGAGGGGAGAGGATGTGAGGGAGGAAAGGGAGAGGAGAGCAGGGTGTCCAATGGGGGGATTTGTCAGTTCCCCTCTCAGCATCAAGGTCAGATCAAGGTCCTGGTCAGACATTGCTCTACTCTGCAGGGAAGCAATTCAATTCAAAGCGATTCAATTTAATTCAATTCAAGGGGCTTTATTGGCATGGGAAACGTATGTTAACATTGCCAAAGCAAGTGAAGTAGATAATATACAAAAGTGCAATAAACAATAAAAATGAAAAGTAAACATTACACTCACAGAAGTTCCAAAATAATAAACACATTACAAATGTCATATTATGTATATATACAGTACATATACTCTCTCTCTCTCTCTCTCTCTCTCTCTCTCTCTCTCTCTCTCTCTCTCTCTCTCTCTGTCTCTCTCTCTGTCTCTGTCTCTCTCTGTCTCTCTCTCTCTCTGTCTCTCTCTCTCTGTGTGTGATTGTGTGTGTGTTCTCACAACAGGGGAGTGTACACAGACCTCTCATCATCATTCAACTACTGTTCTCACAACAGGGGAGTGTAAATAGAGCTCTCATCATCTTTCATACATTTACTCAATCAATCTGAGAAACAAGTGTTCCTCATCTTATTATCAGAAAATATTATTAACATACTTTCAGAGGCCACACTGGGAAGAGGTATCATGTTTCTGAGATAAAACAACTAGCTTTAAACAGCTAGCTTTAAAACAACTAGCTTTAAACAGCTAGCTTTAAAACAACTAGCTTTAAAACAGCTAGCTTTAAAACATCTAGCTTTAAAACAACTAGCTTTAAAACAGCAAGCTTTAAAACAACTAGCTTTAAAACTGCTAGCTTTAAAACTGCTAGCTTTAAAACAGCTAGCTTTAAAACAACTAGCTTTAAAACAACTAGCTTTAAAACAACTAGCTTTAAAACAGCTAGCTTTAAAACAACTAGCTTTAAAACAACTAGCTTTAAAACAGCTAGCTTTAAAACAACTAGCTTTAAAACAGCTAGCTTTAAAACAGTCAGTTTGTCTGTCAGCCTCTCTCTCTCTCTCTCTCTCTCTCTCTCTCTCTCTCTATGGATGTATTGACTTGCTCTCCCTCCCGTGGACATGCCACCCGTGCCGTGTCTGCTAACTTATCACAGGGCCACTGACAGTAGAATGAATGTATTCTTGGCATGGATGGGAACTGCAGTGAGGGGAGCAGCACACCATTAGGATGTCTCCTTAACATCCATACACACAGCTTAGGCTCTAAGAAGAACATTTGACACACACTGAGAAGGGACGGGACTACTGTAAATGTCTACACTGAGAAATGCTGTTGTTATCTTGTGCTGCATCTATATCATTGTTATAAAGGCCATTCTAGACACTGAGATTCTAGATTCTAGACACTGAGATTCTAGATTCTAGATACTGAGATTCTAAATTCTAGACACTGAGATTCTAGATTCTATGACACTGAGTATCTAGATTCTATTACACTGAGATTCTAGATTCTAGACACTGAGGTTCTAGATTCTAGACACTGAGATTCTAGATTCTATTACACTGAGATTCTAGATTCTATTACAATGAGATTCTAGATTCTAGACACTGAGATTCTAGATTCTATTACACTGAGATTCTAGATTCTAGACACTGAGATTCTAGACACTGAGATTCTAGATTCTAGACACTGAGATTCTAGATTCTAGACACTGAGGTTCTAGATTCTAGACGGCATGTTACTTCTGTGGATAAGAGGAGGCTTTACAACATCCTGACCTTTGCAGCGAGGAAGAGCATCCTCTTACAGTGGATTAATGACAAGGTCCCTTCTATTAACTTCTTAGGGATCGGCTCACGAGGTGACCGTTTTGGAGAACCTGGCGTGCCCAAAGTAAAATGCCTCCCATTCAGGCCCAGAAAATAGGATATGCACATATTTAGTACCATTGGACAAGGGAGAGAAAAAAAACACGTTTAAAAACATTTACATTTGTCACATCCCTACCAGACAGACATACAGACACAGACAGACAGACAGACAGACAGACAGAGCAGTGGTTGACAGACAGACAGCAAAGACTTCTAAATGTCTGAATCATATTGGGTGAAAGATGCTTATTGCAAACGGTCAGACAGAAACACACACAGACAGACAGACAGAAACACAGACAGACAGACAGACAGACAAACAGACAGAAACACACACACACAGACAGACAGACAGACAGAAAGAAACACAAACAGACAGACAGACCGACAGCAAAACTCTCTGAATGTCTGAACCATATTGGGTGAAATTGAACATGCATGAGGCCTTCACGACTATTTGAGTTGTGAGGATGGATTTTTTTTGTTGTTTATGCTCTTGTTAGACAGACAGATAGACAGACAGACAAGTGTTAGACAGACAGACAGACAGACAAGTGTTAGACAGACAGACAGACAGACAAGTGTTAGACAGACAGACAGACAGACAGACACGTGTTAGACAGACAGACAGACAGAAAAGTATTTGACAGACAGACAGACAGACAACCAGCCTGACAATCAGACAGCACGCCAATCAGACAGCCAGCTAGCCAGACAATCACACAGACAGACAGACAGACAGACAGACAAAGCCCTGTCTGCACCATATTGGATGAAAAAATGCTTATTGCAGAAAGAAAGACAGACAGAATGACAGACAGACAGACAGACAGACAGCACACTATGGATCCTAGACAGCGATCCTTGTCTGTAACATATTGGATGGAATAGTGCGTGGTCATGAAGCCGTACACCGTGACGGCTGTTAGTCTGACTGGCACTTCGATCACAACCAAAGGGCTCCGTTTGGCTGGATAATGCCACGCTCCGGATCATCCCCTTTAACAACATGGCTGACGACAGCTGCCAACTGGCATCACTTTTAAAGACACCAATGTCACGTTTAGTTGATGCGCCTCGCTAGCCTGCTCGGCTAGTGGTGGTTTCTATGGTTACAACAGGAGGGCAATACGTCCAGACAGTAAAGAAAATGAAATGTATACTGTCAGAAGACATCCCATAGTAAATCATGTGTCATGGATGGGTTTTACCATGGGGGGTGCCTATTTCAAAAGCCAAACTGTCTCTGGTAGGGATGAGTGCAGCCTAACCATGTCATGTCTTTGGGCTGAACTGGTCAAGAGCTACTTATCTCTCCAACTGGTCTGTCTGGTCTGACCCACTGGAGTGCTCTCTGTGGGTCAGTCTCAAAGCACTCTCCGTTATACAGAGTTACATTGAACACTTGCCTGAAGTTTATCCAAACAGCTGTGGAGGAAATAGAGGAGGTAGAGGACAATTTAGAGGAGGAGGAAGGGGAGGAAGAGGTAGAAGAGGAGAAGGTTGAGGGGGAAGAGGAGTAGGAGGGGGAGGGGAGGGGGAGGAGGAAGAGGTAGAGGAGGAGAAGGTTGAGGGGGAAGAGGAGTAGGAGTAGGAGGGGAGGGGGAGGGGGAGGAGGAAGAGGTAGAGGAGGAGAAGGTTGAAGGGAAGAGGAGTAGGAGGGGGAGGGGAGGAGGAGGAAGAGGTAGAGGAGGAGAAGGTTGAGGGGGAAGAGGAGTAGGAGGGGGAAGGGAGGGGGAGGAGAAAGAGGAAGAGGTAGAGGATGATGTAGAATAGGAAGAGGAAGAGGAGGATGTAGAGGAGGAGGTAAAGGAGGAAAGGGGAGGAGGAAGAAGTAGAGGAGGAGGAGGTAGCTTTAGAGGATGAGGAAGAGGAAGATTAAGCTTTAGAGGAGGAGAAAGAGGAGGAGGTGGAGGAGGTAGAGGAGGAATAGAGGAGGAGGTAGAGGAGGAGGAAGAGGAGAGGCTGAGGAGGAGGTAGCTTTAGAGGATGAGGAAGAGGAAGATTAAGCTTTAGAGGAGGAGGAAGAGGAGGAGGTGGAGGAGGTAGAGAAGGAGGAGGTAGATGAGGAGGAGGAAGAAGAAGAAGAGGCAGAGGAGGTAAAGAGGGAGGATTTAAAGCAGGAGGAGGTAGAGGAGGAAGAGGAGGAGGTAGAGTAGGACAGGGAGGAGGATTAGGAGGTGGTAGAGGAGGAGGTAGAGGAGGAAGAGGAGGAGGAAGAGGAGGAGGTAGAGGAGGACAAAGAAGAGGGGGAGAAGGTAGAGGTGGAGGAGGAGGAGAAATTAGAGGAGGAGGTGGAGGAGCAGGTAGAGGAGGAGGAGTAAGTTGAAAAGGAGGTAGTAGAATAGGAGGAAGAGGTAGAGGGGGAGGAGGAAAAGAAGGAAGAGGTAGAGCCGGGAGAAGAGGAGGAGTAAGTTGAAAAGGAGGTGGTAGAAGAGGAGGAAGAGGTAGAGGGGGAGGAGGAAAAGAAGGAAGAGGTAGAGGAGGGAAAGGAGACAGAGAGGATAGGGAGGATTTAAAGGAAGAGGAGGAGGTAGAGGAGGAAGAGGAGGAGGTAGAGTAGGACAGGGAGGAGGAGGAGGAGGAGGAGTAAGTAGAGGAGGAGTAAGTAGTGGAGGAGGTAGAGTAGGAGTAGGTAGACGAGGAGGAGTAAGTTGAAGAGGAGGTGGTAGTAGAGGAAGAGGAGGGGGAGGTAGAGGAGGAGGAGGAGGAGGTTTAGGGAGAGGAGGAAGAGGAGGGGAAGGTATAGGAGGAGGAGGAGGAGGAGGAGGAGGATGTAGTAGAGGAAGAGGAGGGGGAGGTAGAGGAGGAGGAGGTAGAAGACGATGAGGTTTAGGGGTAGGAGGTAGAAGAGGTAAAGGAGGGGAAGGTATAGGAGTATGAGGAGGAGGAGGTAGTAGAGGAGGAGGAAGAGGAAAAGGAGGCGCTTGAAGAGGAGGAGGTGGAGGTGATGGAAGAAGGAACAGGAGGAGGTAGAGGAAGGAGTGTATACAGCCTGCAGCCTTCTGCCTGTTGAGTAGAGCTAACACAGCTAGGGAGGAGGAGCAGAATGTTGAGTGACCCGCCAGCTAGATGTTAGCATCCCGCTGAGTGAGCAGAATGCAATTCTGACTTACTTATATCTCCTTATGTTTCTAACGGTTCTACAACAGCGGGGCTTTTACAGCTTGATCCAACAGCACACTGTTCAGCCCCTAATATGTTTGATGAATGTAAATGGGAGAGGGGAAATGAACTGAAACAGTAGAGTGTTGTTTCAGTGGCCTGTCCAGGAGGCTATGTAATGTGTAACTGTAATATATCCTTTCCAAGCAGGAGAGGAGATAATCACAGAGATAATCCTTTAGCAGGATCTATAATACAGGTTGGTGGAGGGTCTCTAACCTATAATACAGGTTGGAGGAGGGTCTCTAACCTATAATACAGGTTGGAGGAGGGTCTCTAACCTATAATACAGCTTGGTGGAGGGTCTCTAACCTATAATACAGGTTGGTGGAGGATCTCTGACCTATAATACAGGTTGGTGGAGGGTCTCTGACCTATAATACAGGTTGGTGGAGGGTCTCTAACCTATAATACAGGTTGGTGGATGGTCTCTAACCTATAATACAGGTTGGTGGAGGATCTCTGACCTATAATACAGGTTGGTGGATGGTCTCTAACCTATAATACAGGTTGGTGGAGGGTCTCTAACCTATAATACAGCTTGGTGGATGGTCTCTAACCTATAATACAGGTTGGTGGAGGGTCTCTAACCTATAATACAGCTTGGTGGAGGGTCTCTAACCTATAATACAGGTTGGTGGAGGGTCTCTAACCTATAATACAGGTTGGTGGAGGATCTCTGACCTATAATACAGGTTGGTGGAGGGTCTCTGACCTATAATACAGGTTGGTGGAGGGTCTCTAACCTATAATACAGGTTGGTGGAGGATCTCTGACCTATAATACAGGTTGGTGGAGGGTCTCTAACCTATAATACAGGTTGGTGGAGGGTCTCTAACCTATAATACAGGTTGGTGGAGGGTCTCTAACCTATAATACAGGTTGGTGGAGGGTCTCTATCCTATAATACAGGTTGGTGGAGGATCTCTGACCTATAATACAGGTTGGTGGAGGGTCTCTAACCTACAATACAGGTTGGTGGAGAGTCTCTAACCTATAATACAGGTTGGTGGAGGGTCTCTATCCTATAATACAGGTTGGTGGAGGATCTCTGACCTATAATACAGGTTGGTGGAGGGTCTCTAACCTATAATACAGGTTGGTGGAGGGACTCTGACCTATAATACAGGTTGGTGGAGGGTCTCTAACCTATAATACAGATTGGTGGAGGATCTCTGACCTATAATACAGGTTGGTGGAGGGTCTCTAACCTATAATACAGGTTGGTGGAGGGTCTCTAACCCATAATACAGGTTGGTGGAGGATCTCTGACCTATAATACAGGTTGGTGGAGGGTCTCTAACCTATAATACAGGTTGTTGGAGGGTCTCTGACCTATAATACAGGTTGGTGGAGGGTCTCTGACCTATAATACAGGTTGGTGGAGGGTCTCTGACCTATAATACAGGTTGGTGGAGGATCTCTGACCTATAATACAGGTTGGTGGAGGGTCTCTAACCTATAATACAGGTTGGTGGAGGGTCTCTGACCTATAATACAGGTTGGTGGAGGGTCTCTAACCTATAATACAGGTTGGTGGAGGGTCTCTGACCTATAATACAGGTTGGTGGAGGATCTCTATCCTATAATACAGGTTGGTGGAGGGTCTCTAACCTATAATACAGGTTGGTGGAGGGTCTCTAACCTATAATACAGGTTGGTGGATGGTCTCTAACCTACAATACAGGTTGGTGGAGGATCTCTAACCCATAATACAGGTTGGTGGAGGATCTCTGACCTATAATACAGGTTGGTGGAGGGTCTCTGACCTATAATACAGGTTGGTGGAGGATCTCTGACCAATAATACAGGTTGGTGGAGAGTCTCTAACCTATAATACAGGTTGGTGGAGGATCTCTGACCTATAATACAGGTTGGTGGAGGATCTCTGACCTATAATACAGGTTAGTGGAGGGTCTCTAACCTATAATACAGGTTGGTGGAGGGTCTCTAACCTATAATACAGGTTGGTGGAGGATCTCTGACCTATAATACAGGTTGGTGGAGGATCTCTGACCTCTGACCTATTACACAGTAAACAATAGTAGCGATAGAACCATCATGCTCCACTTATCAGATTAGACATAAAGCCTCTGTTTAGTGATGATTATTAATATTCCAGATTAGACATAAAGCCTCTGTTTAGAGATGAATGTCAGTCTTCCAGATTAGACATAAAGCCTCTGTTTAGTGATGATTATTAATATTCCAGATTAGACATAAAGCCTCTCTTTAGTGACGAATGTCAGTCTTCCAGATTAGACATAAAGCCTCTGTTTAGTGATGATTATTAATATTCCAGATTAGACATAAAGCCTCTCTTTAGTGATGAATGTCAGTCTTCCAGATTAGACATAAAGCCTCTGTTTAGTGATGAATGTCAGTCTTCCAGATTAGACATAAAGCCTCTCTTTAGTGATGAATGTCAGTCTTTCAGTTTAGACATAAGACCTCTCCTTAGTGATGACTCTTAGACTAAACAGAGCTCTTCCCTGCTGCCCTTCGCTGTTCATCATTAAACTCTTAACTAAGCAGCTTAGTCTTGGCCCAGCGCCTGCAAACAGCCTCCTGCTACTTCAGGTCAAGAAATACTGATAACTCATGATGATTCATGATAACCATGTCCCCCGCCATGGAGGAGGAGAGGAGGAGGAGAGGAGGAGAAGAGGAGAGGAGGAGGAAGAGGAAGAGGAAGAGGAAGAGGAAGAGGAGGAGGAGGAGGAGGAGGAGGAGGAGGAGGAGGAGAGGAGAGGAGAGGAGAGGAGAGGAGAGGGGAGGAGGAGGAGGAGGGGAGGAGGAGGAGGAGAAGAGGAGAGGAGGAGGAGAAGAAGAGGAGAGGAGGAGAGGAGGAGGAAGAGGATGAGGAAGAGGAAGATGAGGAGAGGAGGAAGAGGAAGATGAGGAGAGGAGGAGGAGAGAAGGAGGAGAGGAGGAGGAGAGAAGGAGGAGAGGAGGAGGAGGAGAAGAGAGGAGGAGTGGAGGAAGAGACCTACAGCCACCTCATCTGTGCCTGTATAACGTGTGTGTGGTGTGTGCTCGCCTGCGTGGGTGTGTGTATCGGCGAAACAGCGTATAATCTAACCCCCCCTTAGCCTGTTGGATAACATCGTCTCACTGCAGCTCAAGGCCGCTCAGCTGGTCGGCTGTCGCTCACTGAGTCCAACTCACTGCATTCAGTCAGTCAGTGAATGAATGGTATTCAGGACAGTCAAATAAAATACAATAAAATGAAATGTTATTTGTCACATGCGCCAAACAAGTGTAGACTTTACCGTGAAATGTTGACTTACGTGCTGTGCACAATTGGCCCAGCGTCACCGAGTTAGGGGTTTGGCCGGGGGTAGGCCGCCATTGTAAATAAGAATTTATTCTTAACTGACTTGCCAAGTTAACTAAAAGTGAGACAAGAATGATCCCTGAGTTTGGATCACGTACGAAAGCAAAAGGAGGTGAAACCTAGAGGGCCTTAGAAATAAGACTGATAACACATTCTCACAACAGCTTCATATTAACTACGGAATCACCCATTTCCAAGGACAATGCAAACTCTGGCACAGAACATCTGAAAGGAGTGAGTTGGAAGAGCCTACGCTCTCAAGGGTGCCAAGAATACTAAGTCAAAGTAGGGGGCGCATGACATCTGCAAACTCAGTACTGGTAAGAGGAAATGATGTGTGAATGTACAGGAAAGACAACAGTAAAGTGCTCTTACCAGAGACAGTAACTTGAGCCGTTCTGCTGACGATGGCTCCCACCCCATCCAGCTTGGCCAGACACTGGTAGGACCCCTCGTCAGGTCGGTGGTGTCGTGAGTGAACCACGTTCTGGACCACTAAAGACCCGTTAGGGAGCTGCTGTCTCCTCTCGTCCACCACGGCGCCGAGCAACACCCCATCCTTCTTCCAGACGATGACTGGGACACCCTGGTCTGACTGAGCCTCACAGTCCAACTGAAGAACACCACCCCGTAATGTCACCGTGTCCTGGGGTTCCAGAATGAAGCTGAAGTCCACGAACACCTGGGACGATGATGAGGTCTGTGCACCTGGAGGGAGGAGAGAAACAGGAGGAGATGGTTCATTCTCAGGGAACGTTTTTACTTGCCAAATGCCTTTATCAGGGTCTCAGAGCATGTCAAGCCCCGTACCATCCTGAAGGGTTCCCAGGTAAACACTACTTCTGCAGTAGACTTTTCAGATGGAGTAGCCTTTGTCCCTTAGTGAATACTGAACCACAGGTTCATCATTAGTATGGCTGACCTGCATTCACAGACCCTATCAGACATCTACCATACTACCACCAATATATATTACAGACCCTATCAGACATCTACCATACTACCACCAATATATATTACAGACCCTATCAGACATCTACCATACTACCACCAATATATATTATAGACCCTATCAGACATCTACCATACTACCACCAATATATATTACAGACCCTATCAGATATCTACCATACTACCACCAATATATATTACAGACCCTATCAGACATCTGAAAGTACTCAGATCCCTTGACTTTTTACACATTTTGTTACATTACAGCCTTATTCTAAAATTGATTACATTCCCCATAATGTCATCACAATACCCTATAATGACAAATCAAACACAGGTTTTTAATTTTTCTTTCTAGTTTATTGAAAATACAAAACTGAAATATCACATTTACATAAGTATTCAGACCCTTTACATAGTACTTTGTTGAAGCACCTTTTGGCAGCGATTACAGCCTCGAGTCTTCTTGGTTATGACGCTACAAGCTTGGCACACCTTTATTTGGAGAGTTTCTCCCATTTTTCTCTGCAGATCCTCTCAAGCTCTGTCAGGTTGGAATGGGGAGCGTTACTGCATAGCTATTTTCAGGTCTCTCCAGAGATGTTCGAAGGGGTTCAAGTCCGGGCTCTGGCTGGGCCACTCATTCAGAGACTTGTTGTCTTGGCTGTGTGCTTAGGATCGTTGTCCTGTTGGAAGGTGAACCTTCACCCCAGTCTGATGTCCTGAGTACTCTGGAGCAAGTTTTCATCAAGGATCTTTCTGTACTTTACTCCGTTCATCTTTCCCTCAATCCTGACTAGTCTCGCTGATGCTGAAAAACATCCCCCCAGCATGATGATGCCACCACCATGCTTCACCGTAGGGATGGTGCCAGGTTTCCTCCAGACGCGACGCTTGGCATTCAGGCTAAAGAAGTCCATCTTTGTTTCATCAGACCAGAGAATCTTGTTTCTCATGGTCTGAGATTCCTTTAGGTGCCTTTTGTCAAACTCCAAGCGGGATGTCATGTGCCTTTTACTGAAGAGTGGCTTCAGTCTGGCCACTCTACCATAAAGGCCTGATTGGTGGAGTGCTGCAGAAATGGTTGTCCTTCTGGAAGGTTCTCCCATCTCCACAGAGAAACTCTGGAGCTCTGTCAGAGTGACCATCAGATTCTTGGTCACCTCCCTGGCTAAGGCCCTTCTCCCCCGATTTCTCAGTTTGGCCGGGGGCCAGCTCTAGGAAGAGTCTTGATGATTCCAAACTTCTTCCAGAATGATGGAGGCCACTGTGTTCTTGGGGACCTTCAATGCTGCAGACATTTTTTGGTACCCTTCCCCAGACCTGTGCCTCAACACAATCCTGTTTCGGAGCTCTACAGACAATTCCTTTCGACCTCATGACTTGGTTTTTGCTCTGACCTTATATAGACTATGAAACTATCAGAGTGTGCAAAGCTGTCATCAAGGCAAAGGGTGGCCACTTTGAAAAATCTCATATATAAAATATATTTTGATTTGTTTAACACTTTTTGGTTACTACATGATTCCATGTGTGTTATTTCGTAGTTTTGATGTCTTCACTATTATTCTACAATGTAGGAAATAAAACCATCCCTGGAATGAGTAAGTGTGTCCAAACTTTTAACTGGTACTGTACGTAAAGAAGGAATTTCTGTTTTTTGATTTTTTTATGAATTTGCTAATATTTCTTAAATGTTTTTCGCTTTGTCATTATGGGGTATTGTGATGTCATTATGGGGTATTGTGATGTCATTATGGAGTATTGTGATGTCATTATTGGGTATTGTGATGTCATTATGGGGTATTGTGATGTCATTATGGGGTATTGTGATGTCATTATGGGGTATTGTGATGTCATTATGGGGTATTGTGATGTCATTATTGGGTATTGTGATGTCATTATGGGATATTGTGTGTACATTGATGAGGAAAAACACGTATTTAATCAATTTTAGAATAAGGCTGTAACGTAACTTTCCGAATGCCTGTACAGTACTACTAAAATAGTATCTTGTAGTAAACAGAGACACATAGATAACTATCTCCTGCTTACTGCATGCTCATTGTGTATTTAGAACTATCTCCTGGTTGTAAAGTAGCAACATGAGCAGACATAACCACCAAGCCCCATGGCATGCTCGTTGTGTATTTAGAACTATCTCCTGCTTACTGCATGCTCATTGTGTATTTAGAACTATCTCCTGCTTACTGCATGCTCATTGTGTATTTAGAACTATCTCCTGCTTACTGCATGCTCATTGTGTATTTACAGTATTCTTTGTTATTTCTCTATGTTTCTCTCTGCGTTGTTGGGAAGGGCCGTAATTCACTGATAGTCTACACCTGTTGTTTTCAGAAGCATGTGACTAACTAACAGTTGATTTGCTGCACACCACAGCTTCATTAGCATGGCTGTCTTGCTTTCACAGACCTTGCGTGTCCAGCCTTACCAGACAGTTACTATTTACCCTCTGAGATTACTTTTAACAACTTCCAACTGATAGTCTCAAAGTCCAATGAAACAACACGTTCTGAATTATCAGAGATATTGAAGTTAAAACGTTTTTTTTCGCTTCGGGCAACGATAACGTTTAAGAGCAGTCCGGCCGACAATTTCTGTGTTCAATCAAAAAAAAACTCTTCTTTTTTTTCACGGCCATGAATCTAGCCAACCATCCAACCATACGTTATCTCATTAAAATGTGTTCCATGTGGATGAGAGGAATATTTAAATTTAAAGCTTCACTGTTCTGACTAAATGAGAGAGAATATCGGTGCCTGGGCTGAAATTCATTTGAGATGATATTAACAGCAGGTTAGTCTGAGCAGTGAAAGACTAGGATTACGACCAGACAGCGTGGCAGATACGGCAGCAGTTGCTTGAAGGTATTACCGTGTCCTTTTGTCTTTCAGCTGTGTGTTCTCTGTTCCGTGTTCCATACAGAGTCATACATATTTATAACAGTGTCTGTGTTTCTGCCATGGGGCTTGGTGGTTATGTCTGCTCATGTTGCTACTTTACAACCACCCTGTCAGCAATACAAAAGAACATACCTTTTTAAAATCAAAAGCATTAACTTTAGAGTGTCACCTTTCATGTTTCCTCTTCTTCTGTAGAACAGGGATACTATCCCCCTCTCTCCTCTCCTCCTTCTCCCCCCTCTCTCCTTCTATCTCTCTCTCTCTCTCTCTCTCTCTCTCTCTGTGGCCTCCTATTCATTACGAGGGGATGAGAGGGGACGCTATCCTCTCTGCTTGGTGTTGAATGATTCAAATGCTAATGTGAATACTACCTGCAGAATGCACAGCTTACGTCCCAAATGGCACCCTATTCCCTATGTAGAGCACAATGGTGCAGTTAAGGATGCAGGAACGGTAGATCTAGCTCTATATGCACTGGCTGTGAGGAGGAATACTTTAGATCATGTTGCTGCATGATAAAAGCCTAACAGTAGATCATGTTGCTGCATGATAAAAGCCTAACAGTAGATCGTGTTGCTGCATGATGACAGCCTAACAGTAGATCATGTTGCTGCATGATGACATCCTAACAGTAGATCATGTTGCTGCATGATAAAAGCCTAACAGTAGATCATGTTGCTGCATGATAAAAGCCTAACAGTAGATCATGTTGCTGCATGATAAAAGCCTAACAGTAGATCATGTTGCTGCATGATGACAGCCTAACAGTAGATCATGTTGCTGCATGATAACAGCCTAACAGTAGATCATGTTGCTGCATGATAAAAGCCTAACAATAGATCATGTTGCTGCATGATGACAGCCTAACAGTAGATCATGTTGCTGCATGATGACAGCCTAACAGTAGATCATGTTGCTGCATGATAAAAGCCTAACAGTAGATCATGTTGCTGCATGATGACAGCCTAACAGTAGATCATGTTGCTGCATGATAAAAGCCTAACAGTAGATCATGTTGCTGCATGATGACAGCCTAACAGTAGATCATGTTGCTGCATGATAACAGCCTAACAGTAGATCATGTTGCTGCATGATAAAAGCCTAACAATAGATCATGTTGCTGCATGATGACAGCCTAACAGTAGATCATGTTGCTGCATGATGACAGCCTAACAGTAGATCATGTTGCTGCATGATAAAAGCCTAACAGTAGATCATGTTGCTGCATGATGACAGCCTAACAGTAGATCATGTTGCTGCATGATAAAAGCCTAACAGTAGATCATGTTGCTGCATGATGACAGCCTAACAGTAGATCATGTTGCTGCATGATAAAAGCCTAACAGTAGATCATGTTGCTGCATGATAAAAGCCTAACAGTGGATCATGTTGCTGCATGATACAAGCCTAACAGTAGATCATGTTGCTGCATGATAAAAGCCTAACAGTAGATCATGTTGCTGCATGATAAAAGCCTAACAGTAGATCATGTTGCTGCATGATAAAAGCCTAACAGTAGATCATGTTGCTGCATGATAAAAGCCTAACAGTAGATCATGTTGCTGCATGATGACAGCCTAACAGTAGATCATGTTGCTGCATGATGACAGCCTAACAGTGGATCATGTTGCTGCATGATAACAGCCTAACAGTAGATCATGTTGCTGCATGATAAAAGCCTAACAATAGATCATGTTGCTGCATGATGACAGCCTAACAGTAGATCATGTTGCTGCATGATGACAGCCTAACAGTAGATCATGTTGCTGCACAAAAAAATATGTTCAGGCAAGCTTAGCAGGGATACAAAGTTTTGGAAATTCTTATTTGTTTATGTCATTTGAAAAACACCTTGAAATAAGACTTTTTTGTCATGTATTTTATGAGAGTTTCAACAAAGACTGTGGTGTCTCTCCCAAACTCTCCCCTGGACGTATTCTTCTGACAGATTGTTGGTGAAATATCACAGAGGCAAAAGGAAGGAGGTGGGGGGACAGATATAACAACGAGGGAGGATACAGAGAGGGGAAGACAGGGAGGACTGGGAGAACAGAGAGACTAAGAGAGGGGAAGACAGAGAGAGGACAGGGAGAACAGAGAGACTAAGAGAGGGGAAGACAGGGAGGACAGGGAGAACAGAGAGACTAAGAGAGGGGAAGACAGAGAGAGGACAGGGAGAACAGAGAGACTAAGAGAGGGGAAGACAGGGAGGACAGGGAGAACAGAGAGACTAAGAGAGGGGAAGACAGAGAGAGGACAGGGAGAACAGAGAGACTAAGAGAGGGGAAGACAGGGAGGACAGGGGAACAGAGAGACTAAGAGAGGGGAAGACAGGGAGGACAGGGGAAACAGGGAGACTACGAGAGGGGAAGACAGGGAGGACAGGGGAAACAGGGAGACTAAGAGAGGGGAAGACAGAGAGAGGACAGGGGAACAGGGAGAGAGGGGGCGAGAGAAAGAGGAATAGCTATCAGTCTTTCTGATTTCCCCTGTCTCTTCCCTCTCTCTCATCGACAAGGGAAGGGGATATGGGGTTGAATAAGAGATTAACTGACAGGAGGAGGGGGTTAGGCTGGATACCAAATGACCAGAGAAAGATACAGAGAGAGAAAGGGAGATAGAAAGAGTAGAGAGAGATATGGAGAGAGATATGCAGATAGAGAGAGGGAGGAAGGGAGAGTGAGATCGAGAGAGAGAGAGAGAGAGAGAGAGAGAGAGAGAGAGAGAGAGAGAGAGAAAGGGAAGAAGAGATAGTAGAGAGAGAGAGAGAGAGAGAGAGAGAGAGAGAGAGAGAGATATGCAGAGAGAGAGAGAGAGAGAGAGAGAGAGAGAGAGAGAGAGAGAGAGAGAGAGAGAGAGAGAGAGAGAGAGAGAGAGAGAGAGAGAGAGAGATATGCAGAGAGAGAGAGAGAGAGAGAGAGAGAGAGAGAGAGAGAGAGAGAGAGAGACAGAGAGAGAGAGACAGAGAGACGAGGAGGATTAAATAGGGTAGACAGAAGAGGGGCTGCATACTAAACGACAGCCCCCCAGACAGCAACAGAAGAAAGCCTGTCAGCAACTGAGCTGCGTCAAACATGAGGAAATGAGCGGCCCAGATCCAGCTGAGAACCTGCTCCATCTAGCGTGACGGT
This sequence comes from Brachymystax lenok tsinlingensis, assembly GCA_030435695.1. Lineage (NCBI taxonomy): Eukaryota > Metazoa > Chordata > Actinopteri > Salmoniformes > Salmonidae > Brachymystax > Brachymystax lenok. Next base: position 43,514,930 of record CM059815.1, read on the forward strand.
GCCCAGGCACTACAGCGTGACGGTGCCCGGGCACTACAGCGTGACCGACTGCTGTGGCAGGCTGAACTGCCCCTCCTGTTCCTAGTATATCTAACTACACAGAGGGACAAAGCCTGGGAATCTTGATAGCATGCTGAACTAGCTTTGAACGGTCTGCTTTCGGACACACCCCAGGTCACTTTGAGGTTGACACCAGGAGGTACTGTAGTAGCACACAGTCAGGCTCTACTGTAGTAACACACAGTCAGGCTCTACTGCAGTAACACACAGTCAGGCTCTACTGTAGTAGCACACAGTCAGGCTCTACTGTAGTAACACAAAGTCAGGCTCTACTGTAGTAGCACACAGTCAGGCTCTACTGCAGTAACACACAGTCAGGCTCTACTGTAGTAGCACACAGCCAGGCTCTACTGTAGTAACACACAGTCAGGCTCTACTGTAGTAGCACACAGCCAGGCTCTACTGTGGTAGCACACAGTCAGGCTCTACTGTAGTAACACACAGTCAGGCTCTACTGTAGTAGCACACAGCCAGGCTCTACTGTAGTAACACACAGTCAGGCTCTACTGTAGTAGCACACAGCCAGGCTCTACTGTAGTAACACACAGTCAGGCTCTACTGTAGTAACACACAGCCAGGCTCTACTGTAGTAGCACACAGTCAGGCTCTACTGCAGTAACACACAGTCAGGCTCTACTGTAGTAACACACAGCCAGGCTCTACTGTAGTAACACACAGTCAGGCTCTACTGTAGTAACACACAGCCAGGCTCTACTGTAGTAGCACACAGCCAGGCTCTACTGTAGTAGCACACAGTCAGGCTCTACTGTAGTAACACACAGTCAGGCTCTACTGTAGTAGCACACAGTCAGGCTCTACTGTAGTAACACACAGCCAGGCTCTACTGTAGTAACACACAGTCAGGCTCTACAGTTCATTCCTACATTATGAAGGATCACCACCGTTCGTTCCTCCATTATGAAGGATCACCACCGTTCGTTCCTCCATTATGAAGGATCACCACCGTTCATTCCTATATTATGAAGGATCACCACCGTTCGTTCCTCCATTATGAAGGATCACCACCGTTCATTCCTATATTATGAAGGATCACCACCGTTCATTCCTATATTATGAAGGATTACCACCGTTCATTCCTATATTATGAAGGATCACCACCGTTCGTTCCTCCATTATGAAGGATCACCACCGTTCATTCCTATATTATGAAGGATCACCACCGTTCGTTCCTCCATTATGAAGGATCACCACCGTTCGTTCCTCCATTATGAAGGATCACCACCGTTCGTTCCTCCATTATGAAGGATCACCACCGTTCATTCCTATATTATGAAGGATTACCACCGTTCATTCCTATATTATGAAGGATTACCACCGTTCGTTCCTCCATTATGAAGGATTACCACCGTTCATTCCTATATTATGAAGGATTACCACCGTTCGTTCCTCCATTATGAAGGATCACCACCGTTCATTCCTATATTATGAAGGATTACCACCGTTCGTTCCTCCATTATGAAGGATTACCACCGTTCGTTCCTCCATTATGAAGGATCACCACCGTTCATTCCTATATTATGAATGATAAAATATTGGTACAGCAGCTGAGTTATAATCATTAAAGGGTAATGCCAGGGACAGTAGGCTACATGCTGACTTAATGTATCTACACTCTAGTTGGGACAGTAGGCTACATGCTGACTTAATGTATCTACACTCTAGTTGGGACAGTAGGCTACATGCTGACTTAATGTATCTACACTCTAGTTGGGACAGTAGGCTACATGCTGACTTAATGTATCTACACTCTAGTTGGGACAGTAGGCTACATGCTGACTTAATGTATCTACACTCTAGTTGGGACAGTAGGCTACATACTGACTTAATGTATCTACACTCTAGTTGGGACAGTAGGCTACATACTGACTTAATGTATCTACACTCTAGTTGGGACAGTAGGCTACATACTGACTTAATGTATCTACACTCTAGTTGGGACAGTAGGCTACATACTGACTTAATGTATCCACACTCTAGTTGGGACAGTAGGCTACATACTGACTTAATGTATCAGAACTTCAGGTAACAGAACTTGAGGTGGTGCTCTTTCTTAAACATTACACTGCATCCCAATTGATACTGTTTAGGCAAGGTAAAATAAAGCTCTTCCTTCTGGTTATAAATATTCATAGTTCAAAAAAAGCAACACCACAGACATACAATGCAAAACAACATAATTAAACACTTATAAACTCCTTTGAAAAACAACTGGAAAAAACAGCATAGATGTGAGAATTCCTTTGAACCTACACTTAATGTATCTACACTCTAGTTGGGACAGTAGGCTACATACTGACTTAATGTATCTACACTCTAGTTGGGACAGTAGGCTACATACTGACTTAATGTATCTACACTCTAGTTGGGACAGTAGGCTACATACTGACTTAATGTATCTACACTAGTTGGGACAGTAGGCTACATACTGACTTAATGTATCTACACTCTAGTTGGGACAGTAGGCTACATACTGACTTAATGTATCTACACTCTAGTTGGGACAGTAGGCTACATGCTGACTTAATGTATCTACACTCTAGTTGGGACAGTAGGCTACATGCTGACTTAATGTATCTACACTCTAGTTGGGACAGTAGGCTACATACTGACTTAATGTATCTACACTCTAGTTGGGACAGTAGGCTACATACTGACTTAATGTATCTACAATAGTTGGGACAGTAGGCTACATACTGACGTAATGTATCTACACTCTAGTTGGGACAGTAGGCTACATACTGACTTAATGTATCTACAATAGTTGGGACAGTAGGCTACATACTGACGTAATGTATCTACACTCTAGTTGGGACAGTAGGCTACATACTGACTTAATGTATCTACACTCTAGTTGGGACAGTAGGCTACATACTGACTTAATGTATCTACACTCTAGTTGGGACAGTAGGCTACATACTGACTTAATGTATCTACACTAGTTGGGACAGTAGGCTACATACTGACTTAATGTATCTACACTCTAGTTGGGACAGTAGGCTACATACTGACTTAATGTATCTACAATAGTTGGGACAGTAGGCTACATACTGACGTAATGTATCTACACTCTAGTTGGGACAGTAGGCTACATACTGACTTAATGTATCTACACTCTAGTTGGGACAGTAGGCTACATACTGACTTAATGTATCTACAATAGTTGGGACAGTAGGCTACACACTGACTTAATGTATCTACACTCTAGTTGGGACAGTAGGCTACATACTGACTTAATGTATCTACACTCTAGTTGGGACAGTAGGCTACATACTGACTTAATGTATCTACAATAGTTGGGACAGTAGGCTACATACTGACGTAATGTATCTACACTAGTTGGGACAGTAGGCTACATACTGACTTAATGTATCTACCCACTAGTTGGGACAGGAGGCAACATGCTTGCTATTTCTAGGCTAGAAGTACTTGAGGTAACAGTACTTGAGGTAACAGAACTTGATGTAACAGAACTTGAGGTAACAGTAATTTAGGTAACAGTAATTGAGGTAACAGTAATTGAGGTAACAGAACTTGAGGTAACAGAACTTGAGGTAACAGTAATTGAGGTAACAGTAATTGAGGTAACAGAACTTGAGGTAACAGAACTTGAGGTAACAGTAAGTGAGGTAACAGTAATTGAGGTAACAGTAATTGAGGTAACAGAACTTGAGGTAACAGAACTTGAGGTAACATAACTTGAGGTAACAGAACTTGAGGTAACAGTAAGTGAGGTAACAGTAATTGAGGTAACAGAACTTGAGGTAACAGAACTTGAGGTAACAGAACTTCAGGTAACAGAACTTGAGGTGGTGCTCTTTCTTAAACATTACACTGCATCCCAATTGATACTGTTTAGGCAAGGTAAAATAAAGCTCTTCCTTCTGGTTATAAATATTCATAGTTCAAAAAAAGCAACACCACAGACATACAATGCAAAACAACATAATTAAACATTTATAAACTCCTTTGAAAAACAACTGGAAAAAACAGCATAGATGTGAGAATTCCTTTGAACCTACATGTTGTGCTGATTTTAACACCTTGTTGAAATATTATGGTCTAGAATCACATCTGTTATTTAATATTACGACTTCTTTGATCAAAGTCTAGCTTTTAAAAGGATACTGTAGAATTTTGGCAATGAGGACCTTTTATCTACTAGCATGCTAGCAGATACCCATAGACTTCCAGTCACTGTGCTTGACGCTAGTTAGCATTGGCTCCCGAAACTACCTCCAACGTCCTTCATACTGGACACAGAAACATATCCACGAGTTCATCTGACTCTGGGGAAATAGATAAAGGGCCTCATTGCCAGAATCTTGAAGTATCACTTTAACAAACCTGGGTTCAAGTACTTTTTCATAACCATTTCAAGTGATTTATTGTCTGATACAATGGAATCACAACTCCAACCCTGTCCATCTGGTGCTAAAGCAAACACTCAAAAAAACATCTGAACGATATCAAATAGTATTTGAACCCAGGTCTGAAAAGTGTCTCTGTCTGGCCCTGGCTCTGTCCTCTGAATGGACTGGTGGGTGTCCCAAGTGATAACCTATTCCCTATATAGTGCACTTTTGTACCAGGGCCCATATGGAGTTCCATAGGCCTGTGGTCAAAAGTGGTGCACTGTATAGGGAATTAGGTGCCATTTGGGACACAGCCTTAGTCTGCAGTGGTTTGTTCTTTGTGCCTCTATCTGCAGTATTGAGATAGGATCTGTGTGCTGATATCTGTTCGGTCCCATCTGGGCCCATGGTAAAACCTCTCGCCAGTCTTATTGATCCTCCTTCACCATCTTCAGTCTGCCCTTCCCTCACTTCAAACATTATCTTGACATCTTCACCTCCTGCCCAAACTCCTGCACTCTCTCCTCTGACCCAACATCAGACTCTAGCCATCCATTCATCCATCCATGCATCCATCCATCCATCCACCCATTCATCCATCCACCCATTCACCCATTTATCAATCCATCCATCCATCCACCCATTCATCCATCCACCCATTCACCCATTTATCAATCCATCCATTCATCCATTCATCCATCCATCCATCCATTCATCCATTCATTCATTCATTGATTCATTCATTCATTCATTCATTCATTCATCCATCCATCCATCCATCCATTCATCCAGGCATAATGTAACCCATGTAGTCCAAAAAGGTTGACTCAAGTTTGATCAAGACTCTTGGCAGAAATGTTCTCTGGACAGATGATTCAACAGTAGAACTTCTTGGACAGCATGGGTCCCATTACGTCCTGACGAAAACCAAACAACTGCATTCCAACAGTAAGAACCTCATACCAACGGACCAGCATGGCGGTGACAGTGTGATGGTTTGGGGGATGTTTTGCTGCCTCAGGACCTGAACGACTTAATAGAGGGAACCACGAATTCTCCTCTGTATTAGATAACTCTACAGGAGAATGTCAGGCCATCTTTCAGCTGAAGCACAGCTGGGTCATGCAGCAAGACAATTATCCAAAACACACAATCGAGTCTACAAGAAAATGGTAAAAAAAAAAAAAAGATTTGAAGTGTTGGAATGACCTAGTCAAAGTCCAGACCTAATCTCAGTTGAGATGTTGTGGCAGGACCTGAAACGAGCAGTTCATGCTTGAAAACCAAACAAATGTCACTGAGTTAAAGCAGTTCTGCATGGAAGAGTGGGCCAGAATTGTAAGAGACTGATCAACATCTACTGGAAGTGTTTGGTCGGAGTCTTTGCAGCCACAGGTGACACAACCAGTTATTGAGTGTAAATGGGCAATTACTTTTCCACACGGGGGCATTGAGTGTTGCATAAATATGTTTATGAAATAAATTAAGTATGTCATTGTTGTGCTATTTGTTCACTGTGGTTTCCTTTATCTAATATTAGGTTTTGGTTGAAGATCTGATAACATTCAGTATTAAAAATATACTTTTTCACAGCACTGTATAAATATATAAATAAATAAATATATATATATATATATATATATATATTGTTTAAGGTCAACATTAGGTATAAAGACCTCCTCTCAAGTCCACTCTGTGTTTCGACCCAGGAATAGAGATAGGTCTGTTAGCTTAAATCCAGGAATATATGCTGGTAAAATGGCTGTTCAGCCACAGCCATTTCCCTCCCCAACCTCTCGACACCTGTGTCCACCTCCTGTCAGATCTGTAGAGCAGAGGGGAAGGGGTTTGGCATGTTGGCCAGCATGGTTCATGTGGGCTTGTTTACTTTCAACACGCTTCATAACATCTGCTAAAGAGTAGAAATTGCTCGGCTCAACACCCCACACTGTTGTTACCATCCCAACCTGATCACTTACCATACCGCCTGGCTTACCGTCTGGCTAGAGCCTTACCGTCTGGCTAGAGATTTACCGTCTGGCTAGAGATTTACCGTCTGGCTAGAGATGTACCGTCTGGCTAGAGACAAGCAGCACACCACTCTTTTTACAGTCTGGCTAGAGCCTTACCGTCTGGCTAGAGCCTTACCGTCTGGCTAGAGCCTTACCGTCTGGCTAGAGATTTACCGTCTGGCTAGAGATGTACCGTCTGGCTAGAGACAAGCAGCACACCACTCTTTTTACAGTCTGGCTAGAGCCTTACCGTCAGGCTAGAGCCTTACCGTCTGGCTAGAGATTTACCGTCTGGCTAGAGATTTACCGTCTGGCTAGAGACAAGCAGCACACCACTCTTTTTACAGTCTGGCTAGAGCCTTACCGTCTGGCTAGAGCCTTACCGTCTGGCTAGAGCCTTACCGTCTGGCTAGAGATTTACTGTCTGGCTAGAGACAAGCAGCACACCACTCTTTTTACAGTCTGGCTAGAGCCTTACCGTCTGGATAGAGCCTTACCGTCTGGCTAGAGCCTTACCGTCTGGCTAGAGCCTTACCGCCTGACTAGAGCCTTACTGCCTGGCTAGAGCCTTACTGCCTGGCTAGAGATTTACCACCTGGCTAGAGCCTTATTGTCTAGCTAGAGATTTACTGTCTGGCTAGAGCCAGGCAACACAACACTCACTCTGCCTGCAGCACTCAACAGGCCAGATGCATCATGCAGCCACACATATCTCTATTCATTACTAGTAGAAAGACTTCATTGCTTTACAAAAACCCTGATTCATATTTTCTAAAAATAAAAGCTTAGTAATAAGCAGAGGCTCCAGTTTTGCTTGAATGGTTTGTAGTCAAAAGGTTTTCAATATATCTGAAAAAGAATAAACCCACAACCCAAGCAAATGGAAAACAGATAGCATGTTTTATGACCTGTTCTCTTTGAACAAAGCAAAGACACTAATTCTGCATTTATGAGAAAGATGATCAAATAACAGTTATTGAATTAATATTTCAGTTGTGATGATGAAAGAGCTGTGAAATCTGAACTATTAAATAACTATCACTTTGTTGCATGAAGAATCCAAAGTTTCCAAAGTGAAAAGAGCTGAACAGAACAGAACAAAACAGAACTGAACAGAACAGAACAGAGCTGAACAAAACAGAACAGAACAGAGCTGAACAGAACAGAACAGAGCAGAACAGAACAAAACAGAACAGAGCGGAACAAAACAGAACAAAATAAAACAGAGCACAACAAAACAGAACAGAACAGAACAGAACAGAGCAGAACAAAACAGAACAGAACAAAACAGAACAGAGCACAACAAAACAGAACAGAACAGAGCAGAGCACAACAAAGCAGAACAAAACAGAACAGAGCAGAACAGAACAGAGCAGAACAGAACAAAACAGAACAGAGCAGAAGAGAGCAGAACAGAGCAGAACAAAACAGAACAGAGCAGAGCAGAACAAAACAAAACAGAGCAAAACAAAACAGAGCAGAACAGAGCAGAACAGAACAGAGCAGAACAGAGCTGAACAAAACAGAGCAGAACAGAGCAGAACAGAACAGAGCAGAACAGAGCTGAACAAAACAGAGCAGAACAGAGCTGAACAAAACAGAACAGAAATGAACAGAACAGAGCTGAACAAAACAGAACAGAACAGAACAGAACAGAGCTGAACAAAACAGAACAGAACAGAACAGAACAAAACAGAACAGAACAAAACAGAGCACAACAAAACAGAACAGAACAGGGCAGAGCAGAGCAGAACAGAACAGAGTAGAGCAGAGCAGAGCATAACAGAGCACAACAGAACAGAACAGAGCAGAACAGAACAAAACAGAACAGAGCAGAGCAGAACAGAGCACAACAAAACAGAACAGAGCAGAGCAGAACAGAACAAAACAGAACATAACAGAACAGAACAGAGCAGAGGAGAGCAGAACAGAACAGAACAAAACAGAACAGAGCAGAGCAGAGGAGAGCAGAATAGAACAGAACAAAACAGAACAGAGCAGAGCACAACAAAGCAGAACAGAGGGGAAAAAAACAGAACAGAACAGAACAGAGCAGAACAAAACAAAACAGAGCAGAACAAAACAAAACAGAGCAGAACAGACCAGAACAAAACAAAACAGAGCAGAACAAAACAAAACAGAGCAGAACAGAGTAGAACAAAACAGAACAGAACAGAACAAAACAGAACAGAGCAGAACAGAGCAGAACAAAACAAAACAGAGCAGAACAAAACAAAACAGAGCAGAACAGAGCAGAACAAAACAGAGAAGAACAGAGCAGAACAGAGCAGAACAAAACAAAACAGAGCAGAACAGAGCAGAACAAAACAGAGCAGAACAGAGCAAAACAGAGCAGGACAGAGCAGAACAAAACAAAACAGAACAGAGCAGAACAAAACAAAACAGAGAAGAACAGAGCAGAACAGAGCAGAACAAAACAAAACAGAGCAGAACAGAGCAGAACAAAACAGAGCAGAACAGAGCAAAACAGAGCAGGACAGAGCAGAACAAAACAAAACAGAACAGAGCAGAACAAAACAAAACAGAGCAGAACAGAACAGAGCAGAACAAAACAAAACAGAGAAGAACAGAGCAGAACAGAGCAGAACAAAACAAAACAGAGCAGAACAGAGCAGAACAAAACAGAGCAGAACAGAGCAAAACAGAGCAGGACAGAGCAGAACAAAACAAAACAGAACAGAGCAGAACAAAACAAAACAGAGCAGAACAAAACAAAACAGAGCAGAACAAAACAAAACAGAGCAGAACAGAGCAGAACAAAACAGAGAAGAACAGAGCAGAACAGAGCAGAACAGAGCAGAACAAAACAAAACAGAGCAGAACAGAGCAAAACAGAGCAGGACAGAGCAGAACAAAACAAAACAGAACAGAGCAGAACAAAACAAAACAGAGCAGAACAGAACAGAGCAGAACAAAACAAAACAGAACAGAGCAGAACAAAACAAAACAAAACAGAGCAGAACAAAACAGAGCAGAACAGAACAGAGCAGAACAAAACAAAACAAAACAGAGCAGAAAAAAAACAGAACAAAACAAAACAAAGCAGAGAAGAACAGAACAGAACAAAACAAAACAGAGCAGAACAGAGCAGAACAGACTGGGTTTACAGGAGAGGAAGTTTAGTATTATCCTCTTACGGGTTTAATAATTTCTGCTGTGCATGGTGCATGGAGGCCGGCGAAAGCTGCTTTCATTCCTTCCTTCCTCCCTCTCTCGCTCCATCTGATCAGGGGAAACAGTGGCTACTTACCTCTCTCTCTCTCTCTCTCTCTCTCTCTCTCTCTCTCTCTCTACGTTCTCTCTCTCGCTATCTCTCTCTCTCTCTCTCTCTCTCTCCTCTCTCTCTCCTCTCTTTCTCTCCAGCTATCTCTCTCTCTCTCTCTCTCTCTCTCTCTGTGTCGTTTTCTCTGTATATATCTCTCCCTAGAGTGCTGCGTCTGGCATGGCTTGCATTAATGAAAAGTTGAAGGGTGGTCTGTATAGAATACTAACACCAGCATTAAGGCTTTCCATGCTGCTCAGACCTATTTCTCCTGAATCCTGTGGGACAGCTGTCTGACTCCTCCCCTCTTCTGCAACCGTTCGACTGCCCATTTGGGACGATTTGCCTCCTGCTTCCTCACATCATCCCTCCTCCCCTCCCCTTTTTATCTCCCTCCCTCCCCCCTGCGGGCGGTCTTTGATCTTTGAACCGGGCACATCTGGCTCTATTTTAAGTATCATTAAAGAGGGCAGAGGCACACTCAGCCTGACCTCTGAACCACTGACCTCTGAACGTCCAGCCTCCAGCACTGCACCAGACCAAACCAGAACAGGTGTGGGGGTCAGGTGCGTCAGGTCTGGCCCAATGACAGGCTGAGTCAACATGGGCCAGGGCCAGGACTGGGCCGAGGACGTTTGTAGAGATCTATACTTTCAGAGTCAGCATGGGCCAAGAATGGGCCGGGGAAGGATGGGCCGATGACTTATGGCAGATGACCGATGGATGGATCTATTCTGATCTATTCTCTGTTCCCTCGTGGTCCTGTGGTGAGGATAACCCTCCACCCACCCCACCCCACCACACACTGACATGGCAGGAGGAGGGGGACGGGGGGAGGAGAAACCAGGCCAACAGGCAGGCCCGTAGGACCCACACAGACACACAGGGATTTGTGTTTCCTTTGAAGGGAAAGTGGAGAGTCTTTTCCACTGTGAGCTGTGATCATCTGATTTGGGGGAGTCGGTGTTTGGGTGGATTCAGGGGCCAATCTAGTCACGGTTCACCAGTACAACCGTCTCCTCCTGACTGAGTTAGTCTCTGAAACATGCTCATCATCTAGTGACCCGGGTAACATGGAGCACCACATCACAGATCTAGTGACCCGGGTAACATGGATCACCACATCACATATCTAGTGACCCGGGTAACATGGAGCACCACAACACATATCTAGTGACCCGGGTAACATGGATCACCACAACACATATCTAGTGACCCGGTTAACATGGATCACCACAACACATATCTAGTGACCCGGTTAACATGGAGCACCAGAACCCATATCTAGTGACCCGGGTAACATGGATCACCACAACACATATCTAGTGACCCGGGTAACATGGAGCACCACAACACATATCTAGTAACCCGGGTAACATGGATCACCACATCACATATCTAGTGACCCGGGTAACATGGAGCACCACATCACATATCTAGTGACCCGGGTAACATGGATCACCACATCACATATCTAGTGACCCGGGTAACATGGATCACCACATCACATATCTAGTGACCCGGGTAACATGGAGCACCACAACACATATCTAGTGACCCGGGTAACATGGATCACCACAACACATATCTAGTGACCCGGTTAACATGGATCACCACAACACATATCTAGTGACCCGGTTAACATGGATCACCACAACACATATCTAGTGACCCGGTTAACATGGAGCACCAGAACCCATATCTAGTGACCCGGGTAACATGGAGCACCACATCACAGATCATAACACAGACGTCTCTACCATTAATACTGTCTGTGAGTGAAGGGAATTAACTATATGGCAAAATAACGGAATAAAAAAACCTAGATATTCCATCCTGAATGAAAAGCCTAGATATTCCAACCTGAATGAAAAGCCTAGATATTCCATCCTGAATGAAAAACCTAGATATTCCATCCTGAATGAAAAGCCTAGATATTCCATCCTGAATGAAAAGCCTAGATATTCCATCCTGAATGAAAAGCCTAGATATTCCATCCTGAATGAAAAACCTAGATTTTCCATCCTGAATGAAAAGCCTAGATATTCCATCCTGAATGAAAAGCCTAGATATTCCATCCTGAATGAAAAGCCTAGATATTCCATCCTGCATGAAAAGCCTGATATTCCAGCCTATTCAAGAAGGATAGAGTCATACGAAGGCTATGCTGAGTGGCTGTCCTCAGAACACCTCTCTGTTGCGTAGCGCAGCATGAAAACACACAGACAGCTCTGTATGCCAACAATGCACTCTACCTCCCTGTTATGTAGGGCAGCAATGTACACAACCACTACTATTCAACCCACCACCTCTCTGTTGTGTAGTGCTACACTGGATTTTCCAACTAGCGCCGGCCGATTACATAGTCACCTTTTTAATTCGCTAGTCAGAAAAAAAAGTTTGCCGAGCCCTCTCCCTCCGCTAGAATGAACGACACGCATCTTCTAGCGATCTATTGATAGTCAAAACGTGATCGATGGCAGGGAAACAGTCTGCTGTTTGACAGTCTGCTGTTTGTCCCACCTCTCGGTACATGCCTGGGTGTGTTGTGGTGCGCGCTGTGGCTGCAGTCCAATTTCTACACGGAGGGAGAGGGAATGAATTTGCACGTCCCACATATATATCTATATATCTATATATGTTAACGATCGGAATCCACTTAGCCTATTACTATCTGACACATTTAAAAATAGGAATTGGATGTAACAAATGTATCACTAGCCACTTTAAACAATGCTTTATACAGTATAATGTTTACATATGCGACATTACTCATATCAAATGTATACACTGTCCTCTAAACCATCTACTGTATCTTGCCTATGCCGTTCGGCCATCGACTCAAATCTCTAGCCACTTTAATAATTAAAAAGTGGATGTAATAAATATATCACTAGCCACTTTAAACGATGCCATTTATATAATGTTTACATATCCTACATTACTCATCTCATATGTATATACTGTACTCCATACCATCTACTGCATCTTGCCTATGCCGGTCAGCCATCGCTCATCCATATATTTATATGTACATACTCGTATTCATTCCTTTACACTTGTGTGTATAAGGTAGTTGTTGTGTAATTGTTAGATGACTTGTTAGATACTACTGCATGGTCGGGAACTAGAAGCACAAGCATTTCTCTACACTCGCATTAACATCTGCTAACCATGTGTATGTGACCAATAAAATTGGATTTGATTTGAGTCCGACATTAATGATGGCCCAGGCCAGTAAAAAAACACATTGGGCGAGTGGATCTCGTCAGTCAAGAAGACTCTTAAAGGGTTCTTAAAGGCCCAGCGGAGTCCAAAAATCTTTTTCCTGTCTTTTATATATTGTACAACAGCTGATGAATCTTACACTGTAACAGTTTTTTTTTTTTAAATGATCAGTGTTATTTCCTGATAGCTGCTGGCTGAAAATATAACCTAGCATTAGAATGCAGCAGAGGCCACCCCAAATAGAGCTTGTTTAGCAAAGAAAATCTTAACCCGGGCTACTTTTCTCTATTTGGCTGGCTACTCCATGTGCATGTGGAAAACACTTACATTCAGACACCTGGACTGTTGTGCAGGGCCAGCACTGTATATCCTACACACTACTATATTAAACACTACCTGCAGACATCGGCAGTGTCTTCGAGACACCTCCGGGGAGTAGCCACGTATAAACATAACACAACTGGCCTGACTGCCTTCCCCCTTTATATGTCATTACGTTATATAGTTCATCATATGATATATTTCATTATATCTTTGAGCGATGTACTGAGCGGGTAGCAGGGATCATCCTCGTGGCAGTGTGCCATCCTTTCCTTGGCAGAGGAGGCCATGTTAGAAGATTACTGTGTGATAACCACCCTGATTACTGGTACGTTTGATCAAATTACCCATTTTTTCTTTTAATTTTTTTTTACCTCTGCCTCATTCCCCGAAGCTTCAAAAGGCCCAAAGTGGAGCTGTCTGCCCAGAATAACAATTTCATATTCGGTATTTCCATGACTGAGGTAAAAACTTACTTACTGTTGATTCCTATGCTGCCCTTTTGCTTTATATTCAGGCTTACAAAAAAAAAAACACAAGCTTCAATCAGTGTGTTGGGAAGGCAAATGAAAAGCACGCTACAACATTGTAGTGCTAGACGAGTAACGAGTCATGGAAATACACTCCAAAACATCATTTTATTGTATAACCTAAACACCCGCTTCTTTACTTAGACGCTACTTAATTTTAGCATGTCTCAGTTTAGGGTTTACTTGATTTGAAAGCTACTTAATTTTAGCATGTCTCAGGCTGTAGTTAAGGTGGCAGTTAGCCATAATGATGCAGCAGGGGCGTGGGGTGGTGTCCTATTCTGTGCTGATGAGACCAATCAGTGATCCAGGCTGGCCTAAGCTGAGTAGCAGCTTCCCCGGGGACAGGAACTGACGCTTAGGTTGGAGCAGGACCCATCTGGTCGGGCTGGCCCAGTAACACCAGCTGGGGCACACAGACAACAGCTCAGCTAGCCACTCACCCTCAGATGAAGGGGCTGACTCCTGGCTCAGATGAAGGGCCCCTCGTCTAGCCTCAACAATTCCAGGCTCACAGACAGACAGCTAGTTTCTATGTCCCCATTCCATCCCACAGCTTTCCAGCTCACAGCTTTCCATCCCACATTATTCTAGCCCCACAGCTTTCCATCCCCACAGCTTTCCATCCCCACAGCTTTCCATCCCCACAGCTTTCCATCCCACAATCTTTCCATCCCCACAGCTTTCCAACCGACAGCTTTCCATTCCCACAGCTTTCCATCCCACATTATTCCAGCCCCACAGCTTTCTAGCCCCACAGCTTTCCATCCCCACAGCTTTCCAACCGACAGCTTTCCATCCTCACAGCTTTCCAGCTCACGGCTTTCCATCCCACATTATTCCAGCCCCACAGCTTTCTAGCCCCACAGCTTTCCATCCCCACAGCTTTCCAACCGACAGCTTTCCATCCTCACAGCTTTCCAGCTCACGGCTTTCCATCCCACATTATTCCAGCCCCACAGCTTTCTAGCCCCACAGCTTTCCATCCCCACAGCTTTCCAACCGACAGCTTTCCATCCCCACAGCTTTCCAACCCACAGCTTTCCATCCCACAGCTGTCCAACCCAGATAACCCAGATCAACATTAACAACAGGCTGGTGTTGACCCAGATCAACATTAACAACAGGCTGGTGTTGACCCAGATCAACATGAACAACAGGCTGGTGTTAACCAAGATCAACATTAACAACAGGCTGGTGTTGACCCAGATCAACATTAACAACAGGCTGGTGTTGACCCAGATCAACATTAACACAAAACAAAGAACCACTGCTTTTATACCATGTATACTATCTCAGCTCTGAGTCACTATAACAGGACAAGCAGGCCTAGGCCTCCACTCTGAGTGGACCGGGGTACAGAGCAGGCCTAGGCCTCCACTCTGAGTGGACCGGGGTACAGAGCAGGTCTAGGCCTCCACTCTGAGTGGACCGGGGTACAGAGCAGGTCTAGGCCTCCACTCTGAGTGGACCGGGTACAGAGCAGGTCTAGGCCTCCACTCTGAGTGGACCGGGGTACAGAGCAGGTCTAGGCCTCCACTCTGAGTGGACCGGGGTACAGAGCAGGTCTAGGCCTCCACTCTGAGTGGACCGGGGTACAGAGCAGGTCTAGGCCTCCACTCTGAGTGGACCGGGGTACAGAGCAGGTCTAGGCCTCCACTCTGAGTGGACCGGGGTACAGAGCAGGTCTAGGCCTCCACTCTGAGTGGACCGGGGTACAGAGCAGGTCTAGGCCTCCACTCTGAGTGGACCGGGGTACAGAGCAGGTCTAGGCCTCCACTCTGAGTGGACCGGGGTACAGAGCAGGTCTAGGCCTCCCCTCTGAGTGGAACGGGGTACAGATACACTACCAAGGAAAGATACAAACAAACACTTTTCAACAAATACTGATACTTGAAAAAATATTGAACAGCCAATAGCCAGTTGAAAACAGCCAATTCAATAAACTCCATACACCATCCATTCCTGTCTGTACTGCAGCATATTTGGTGATATGCACATCAGATATTCGCAAGCATAGCAGGTACACTGGACCCGCCGCTGCTGCCCTGTGGGTTGTGATTGGACCGTAATTAATGTGTTGTGTATTTAATTCATAATATTAGCCTCAGCCTCTGGTCCTACTGTTGTCCCATTATAAATAATTACACAGATCTGTGGCGCTACAAGGCCTTACAAGGGCTTTACATGTCTGACAAAGTACATCCCTCAGGGATATTACTCAGTCTGTCTGACAACACATCACTCAGGGATATTACTCAGTCTGTCTGACAACACGTCACTCAGGGATATTACTCAGTCTGTCTGACAACACGTCACTCAGCGATATTACTCAGTCTGTCTGACAACACGTCACTCAGGGATATTACTCAGTCTGTCTGACAACACGTCACTCAGGGATATTACTGTCTGTCTGACAACACGTCACTCAGGGATATTACTCAGTCTGTCTGACAACACGTCACTCAGGGATATTACTCAGTCTGTCTGACAACACGTCACTCAGGGATATTACTCAGTCTGTCTGACAACACGTCACTCAGGGATCTTATTCAGTCTACGTTCAGACAGAAATTATAGATTTAATCCAGCGTAATCCATTCAAATTCTAAAGTCATTGTTCTGGGCAAATTACAGTAATCTAATCAACACTGATTTAAATATTTTGATTGGCATGTTATCAAATGAAGATAATTTGTTTGTAGTGAAGAGTACTTGAACCGTAAAAGGAGGTGTATTATCTTATCAAACGAAGATGATTTGTTTGTAGTGCAGAGTACTTGAACTGTAACAGGAGGTGTATTATCTTATCAAACGAAGATGATTTGTTTAGAGTTCGGGGGACATGTAAAAATGAGGTCGAGTGCCTGATGCTCGACACAATAAATGAAATAATTGAACCTATCAATTAGTCTCTCCAGTAGTTATAAAACAATAATGAAACATATAAACCTGAAGTGTGTCTTCGTTGTTACGTTGTCTGCGGCAGGTAGCCTAGTGGTTAGAGCGTTGGACTTGTAACCGAAAAGGTTGCAAGATGGAATCCCCCGAGCTGACAAGGTAAAAATCTGTCGTTCTGCCCCCTGAACAAGGTAGTTAACCCCACTGTTCCTAGGCCGTCATTGAAAATAAGAATTTGTTCTTAACTGACTTGCCTAGTAAAATAAAGGTAAAATAAAATTAAAATAAAAAATAGTAGGAGAGACACCTCAACCTAATAATCTATCTCAATGACTCACTCACAGTCAGGGATGGACCAGGAAGGGCCTACAGGAGCACCTAAATCCTTAGCACAGTATCTGTCTGGGGCCCTGACAGTAAATCTCAGTAAGAGACATGAACACCACAGGTAACTTCCACAAGTCTGTGAACGATCTGAGATACAAGGCAAGAAGGGCCTTCTACGCAATCAACAGGAACATAAAACTCGACATCTCAATTTAAGATTTGGCGAAAAATACTTTCATGTGTTATACAACCCATTGCCCTCTATGGTTGTGAGGTCTGGGGTCCGCTCACTAACCAATAATTCATAAAATGGAAGAAACATCCAATTGAGACTCTGCATAGAGAAGTTTGCATAAAATGCTTATTCTACAATGCAGAACCCGCGACAATGCAGAATTAGGACGATACCTGCTAGTAATCAAAATTGTTGTTAAATTCTACAACCACCTAAAATGAAGCAATGCTCAAACATTCCACCACAGAGCCCTCACTTACAGAGAGATGAGCCTGGAGAAGAGTCCCCTCAGCCAGCTGGTTCTGGGGCTCTGTTCACAAACAGACCCCACAGAGCCCTCACCTACAGAGAGATGAGCCTGGAGAAGAGTCCCCTCAGCCAGCTGGTTCTGGGGCTCTGTTCACAAACATTCCACCACAGAGCCCTCACCTACAGAGAGATGAGCCTGGAGAAGAGTCCCCTCAGCCAGCTGGTTCTGGGGCTCTGTTCACAAACAGACCCCACAGAGCCCTCACCTACAGAGAGATGAGCCTGGAGAAGAGTCCCCTCAGCCAGCTGGTTCTGGGGCTCTGTTCACAAACATAAACAGACCCCACAGAGCCCCAGGACAGAAACACATTTAGACCAAACTATGAGAAAACAAAAAAGAGAACTATTTGATACACGGGAAATAATCACCCACAAAAAAACAAAGCAAACTGGAATGAGGCTGAGATTGTGTCCCAAACGGTACCCTGTGAGTAGTGCACTATGAAGGGAATAGGATACCACCGCGAGTCTCCTCTCCTGTCTGGGATTCATGTCTCCATCATCAGGAAATAAACGTCAGGATATTACAACGAGCCTATGAAGTACTTGATTGACAAACCAGGAGGAAAGAAACCATGACTCTGAGGAAATTGCTGTAGTGAAGACAAGCCGGGCCAAACGGCTTCTACAACATGTCGTATACTAAGGGCCTCGACACAAAAGACGAGGGTGGTGGAGGATGTGTGTGTTGTGCAAAGGGGAGGGGGTAGGGGGACTCCTGAGAGAGGTTAAATCTGCGGGGCATCTCATTCAGGGCTTGTCAAAACACTCTGCAAGCTACACTGACACGTTGTTCCCCTGAGACAAACACACAGAAACACACACACAGAAACACACAGAAACACACACACAGAAACACACACACAGAAACACACGCACAAACACACACACACACAAACACATACACAAAAACACACACACAAAAACACACACACACACACAAACACACACACACACACACACATAAACACAATCATTTTCTACTAGCACCTAGCTATCTGGAGATGAATGTAATTACTAAGCCTGTGATATGTGGTCGTCCCACCTAGCTATCTGGAGATGAATGTAATTACTAAGCCTGTGATATGTGGTAGTCCCAACTAGCTATCTGGAGATGAATGTAATTACTAAGCCTGTGATATGTGGTCGTCCCACCTAGCTATCTGGAGATTAATGTAATTACTAAGCCTGTGATATGTGGTAGTCCCAACTAGCTATCTGGAGATGAATGTAATTACTAAGCCTGTGATATGTGGTCGTCCCAACTAGCTATCTGGAGATGAATGTAATTACTAAGCCTGTGATATGTGGTCGTCCCAACTAGCTATCTGAAGATGAATGTAATTACTAAGCCTGAGATATGTGGTAGTCCCAACTAGCTATCTGGAGATGAATGTAATTACTAAGCCTGAGATATGTGGTCGTCTCACCTAGCTATCTGGAGATGAATGTAATTACTAAGCCTGAGATATGTGGTCGTCCCACCTAGCTATCTGGAGATGAATGTAATTACTAAGCCTGAGATATGTGGTAGTCCCACCTAGCTATCTGGAGATGAATGTAATTACTAAGCCTGAGATATGTGGTCGTCCCACCTAGCTATCTGGAGATGAATGTAATTACTAAGCCTGTGATATGTGGTCGTCCCACCTAGCTATCTGGAGATGAATGTAATTACTGTACGTTGCTCTGGATAAGAGCGTCTGATAAATGACTAACATGTTCATGGGAATAGAGAGATGCTCAATGTGGGTTTTAACCCCAATAACTGGGTCCCGGAATCATTATAAAGGACTTTTTCCATTGGATAGTAGAAATGAAGCCCAGCTCAGGCAATGATGAAGTATTACACAGACCAGGGACATGGTCTAGCTGGGAAGGCAAGGTTATGACGTATTACACAGACCAGGGACATGGTCTAGCTGGGAAGGGACACTGTCACACATACACAAGCATACGGCAATGCACACGCACACACACACAGTTACACACGGACGAACGCACACGCAAAGCTGCATGGATAAACACACAGCTCCACCGCAGTCTCCGTACCGTCACGAAGCAGCTTAACAAAGGCCACACCCACACCGCGTGCCAAACCCCACAACGATTCAATCGTCTCACAATACAGGTTATTGGAATGCGAATAAGCATAACAGTAGCTCTCTAAAGGCATGCCTCTACAATTATTTATCCACTGTGGAAACTATCTACAATAATTTATCCCCTGTGGAAACTATCTACAATAATTTATCCCCTGTGGAAACTATCTACAATAATTTATCCCCTGTGGAAACTATCTATAATGATTTATCCACTGTAAAAAGGACACAAATATTCTTCAAAAGGTTGCTGGTTGTGTTGAGTTATTCCATACATCATACAGATGAAGGCAAATAACATAAGGGCAAGGGAAATGGAAAGGGGGGTACCCAGTCAGTTGTCCAACTGAACGTATTCAACTGAAATGTGTCTTCCGCATTTAACCCAACCCCTCTGAATCAGAGAGGTGCGGGGGGCTGCCTTTAATCGACATCCACGTCTTCGGCGCCCGGGGAACAGTGGTTGTTAACTGCCTTGCTCAGGGGCAGAACGACAGATTTTTACCTTGTCAGCTCGAGGATTCGATCCAGCAATATAATTAAGAGATGAGGCCTAAATAATAAGAAATTCCTAATCCACCAATCCATTATTTTAAATGAATACATTTACATATGTATAAACATTTAATTTACCTAAAGTTAAAATTGGAAAAAAAACACTCCTTCTCAAATGGATGAATTTTCATGTTCAGTTGTTTTTGGTTCATGTCACCTCCATTTCTCTTTTACATGTTACATTGATGTGAAACTCTTTAGTGCTATGGTTCATCTGAATTATATAATTTATACAGTCAGAACTCTATGAAATACTCTATCAGAACTGGAGCTGTCTGGAATATTCTGTCAGAACTGGAGCTGTCTGGAATATTCTATCAGAACTGGAGCTGTCTGGAATATTCTATCAGAACTGGAGCTGTCTGGAATATTCTATCAGAACTGGAGCTGTCTGGAATATTCTGTCAGAACTGGAGCTGTCTGGAATATTCTATCAGAACTGGAGCTGTCTGGAATATTCTATCAGAACTGGAGCTGTCTGGAATATTCTGTCAGAACTGGAGCTGTCTGGAATATTCTATCAGAACTGTAGCTATCTGGAATATTCTGTCAGAACTGGAGCTGTCTGGAATATTCTATCAGAACTGGAGCTGTCTGGAATATTCAGTTAGAACTGGAGCTGTCTGGAATATTCTATCAGAACTGGAGCTGTCTGGAATATTCAGTTAGAACTGGAGCTGTCTGGAATATTCTGTCAGAACTGGAGCTGTCTGGAATATTCTATCAGAACTGGAGCTGTCTGGAATATTATGTCAGAACTGGAGCTGTCTGGAATATTCTATCAGAACTGGAGCTGTCTGGAATATTCTATCAGAACTGGAGCTGTCTGGAATATTCTCTCAGAACTGTAGCTGAGCAGGTAAAAAAGTCCAGCTGACCAAGTTTGAAATTAAAAGTAGTGCACTCTGGTCTAAAGTAGTTTCGAAGGAACTGCCCCTCTCTACACCGCAACCTGAGTACTCCGTTCTGCCACCTTTGGTCTCTTGTCCCTCCCACCCTTACGGCAGGGCAGCTCCTGCTCAGCCCAGTCAAAGCTCTTCTCTGTCCTGGCACCCCAATTGTGGAACAAGCTTGATAGTCTCACAGCACCCCCAAAAAATGCAATAAATAATAATAACAATAATAATAAAACACACTCTTGCCTTTGGTGAACTAACACTCGCACTTGACTTACCCCACCCTCCCATCAAGCTATGTTAAGATGAATGTAGTGACTGTGAGTCTCTCTGGATAAGAGTGTTTGCTAAATGACTACAATGTACATTTCTCCCAGCCAGCAGAGTGAATTGGCCCGGGGGCTTCTCTTTATGTTTGTAATTATTTCCATGTTTTAATTAGCCTTACAGATCCTATCTCACGCTGTAAGTGTTTATAGTTCAAACCCCAATCATTGCTCTGGAAGTACACTGGATTAAATAAATTGGTAGTTCCGTACCTACAGTAGATGTATATTAGTAAGTGAATGGAATGCTGTGGAAACACATTATTTTAAGAATCCGTAATAAACCATTTATAAGGCAGTAATACATTGTAATGTTCTCCATTTAAAAATCATTACTCCCACATTTATTTTCATTTTTTATATATTTTATTTAACTTTTTATTTAACTGGGCAAGTCAGTTAATTAAGAACAAATTCTTATTATACCAAAAGGCAAAAGGCCTCCTGCGGGTTCGCGTGCCTGGGATTAAAAATAAAACTAAATAAATAATACATAAATATAGGACAAAACACACATCACATCAAGAGAGACAACACAACACTACATAAAGAGAGACCTAAGACAACAACATAGCAAGGCAACAACAACATAGCAAGGCAACAACAACATAGCAAGGCAATTTTTAAAACAATTTATTCATCATTAGTAAAGCATTTTTGCGGTCCTTAATCTTAAGTACTTTATATGTACTTTATAAATGTTTTCAGTGACCTGTGTAATTTTTCAAAAGAAAAAAATCCTGCTCTACCAAAAGAAAAAATTCCTGCTCTAACTATATATACATGTGTTAATAACTAGCTTACTGACATTACAAATGTAAACATCTGGTGAAAGTACCAGCTTTTTTAAATACACCTGGCTGTCTTCCACCTGGCTGTCTTCCACCTGGCTGTTCCACCTGGCTGTCTTCCACCTGGCTGTTCCACCTGGCTGTCTTCCACCTGGCTGTTCCACCTGGCTGTCTTCCACCTGGCTGTTCCACCTAGCTGTCTTTCACCTGGCTGTCTTTCATCTGGCTGTCTTTCATCTGGCTGTCTTCCACCTGGCTGTTCCACCTGGCTGTCTTCCACCTGGCTGTTCCACCTGGCTGTCTTCCACCTGGCTGTTCCACCTGGCTGTCTTTCACCTGGCTGTCTTTCATCTGGCTGTCTCTCATCTGGCTGTCTTCCACCTGGCTTTCCACCTGGCTGTCTTTCATCTGGCTTTTTCCATAGAATGGTCATAATAGTTTTTTGTAGGCCAAACCGTTCGGATGCTACAGAAGTTTCCGACAGGTAGAAGTTCCAGGTAGAAGTAGTGAAGTATAAATGGAATAGCGTGGAAGTAGTGCACTATAAAGGGAATAGGGTGGAAGTAGTACACTATAAAGGGAATAGGGTGGAAGTAGTGAACTATAAAGGGAATAGGGTGGAAGTAGTGCACTATAAAGGGAATAGGGTGGAAGTAGTGCACTATAAAGGGAATAGGGTGGAAGTAGTACACTATAAAGGGAATAGGGTGGAAGTAGTGCACTATAAAGGGAATAGGGTGGAAGTAGTGAACTATAAAGGGAATAGGGTGGAAGTAGTGCACTATAAAGGGAATAGGGTGGAAGTAGTGCACTATAAAGGGAATAGGGTGGAAGTAGTGCACTATAAAGGGAAGAGGGTGGAAGTAGTGCACTATAAAGGGAATAGGGTGGAAGCAGTGCACTATAAAGGGAATAGGGTGGAAGTAGTGCACTATAAAGGGAATAGGGTGGAAGCAGTGCACTATAAAGGGAATAGGGTGGAAGCAGTGCACTATAAAGGGAATAGGGTGGAAGCAGTGCACTATAAAGGGAATAGGGTGGAAGCAGTGCACTATAAAGGGAAGAGGGTGGAAGTAGTGCACTATAAAGGGAATAGGGTGGAAGTAGTGCACTATAAAGGGAATAGGGTGGAAGTAGTGCACTATAAAGGGAATAGGGTGGAAGTAGTGCACTATAAAGGGAAGAGGGTGGAAGTAGTGAACTATAAAGGGAATAGGCGTCTATTTGGACTGCACATATTCCAACACCCTGAAGCTACGATGAATCCCTGCATCATGAACCTAAATAAAACTTGTGTTTATCTAACTTGGTGCATGCTAATGAATACAAGTGCATAGGAGTACATCAGTTTGTTTATTTATTTAAGTAAATGTTGTGTCCTCAATGGATTTTCTTGTTCTTCTGTGAGCAGGGTTATAAGAACACGCCCTCTCTGCTTTCACCCACATCAAAACAGACGATAAACGTCAGCCTGTAGCTGGAGTCAGGATGTTGCAATTTTCTACTAATCATGGATTCATCCCAAATTACTCCCTAATCCCTATACAGTGCACTACTTTTGACCAGGGCCCATAGGGCCCATAGGGTTCTAGTCAATAGTAGTGTACTATATAGGGAATAGAGTGCCATTTGGGATACATCCCATGTCTGGTTTCAACCTCACAGCCGAGCACTAACATGCCACAATGATTTTTCAATTTCCTTGTTCTTCCTGTATTCTGTAGTCTGCTTTATGGCCAAAATGGGTTGGCTGGGCAGTGGCTCAGCTTAAATTACAGCTAGGGGATATAGGAAGGGTTTGGCTGTAATGGGTTGGCTGGGCAGTGGCTCAGCTTAAATTACAGCTAGGGGATATAGGAAGGGTTTGGCTGAAAGGGAAATATGACCAACTCCTAGGGAAGTCCAGAGGTCGATGTCAACAACAAGCAACAATACCAACAGTTACAACACGTCAGCAGGAGCTTCTACACTACAGTCACGTAACATCAGAGTTAAACTGAGCACGGCCTGAACCTTTCAAACGTGGAATTTTCTCATATGGATTCAGTTCTGTGTATTCATTGACTAACTCATATCAGATATTTGTAGGGATTACAGCTGTCTGCTTAAATGACAGCTACACAGAAAAAGTATCATTGACAGCTAACCAAGTCAGTGCCTTTCCATTGGCCAGTGGTACCACCACCCTCCTATGCTGGGCGATAAAGAGACAATCTGTGGTGGATATTGTCCAGTTTGGCATCTGCCTAGCGGCCCCTCAGCAGCAGATGGAGGACCTCAGTCCCTTCTGGGCCCTGATGAAGATATTGGTCACAGGTCACACTGTGTCTGTGTCCCAAATGGGAACATATTCCCGACATATATGCGCTTCAAGATATACGCGACAATCACAGTCACCTTGCGGCAAATCTGATCACGACTCCCTTTTGTTTCTTCCAGCCTATAGACAGACTAAAACAGGAAACGCCCGTGGTCAGGTCTGTTCAACGCTGGTCCGACCAATCTGATTCCATGCTTCAAGATTGCTTCAATACAGTGGACTGGGATATGTGCCGCATATCGTCGGACAATAACATTGATGAATACGCTGATTCGGTGAGCGAGTTGATTAGCAAGTGCATCGATGATGTTGTACCCACAGCGACTACTAAAACCTTCCCTAACCAGAAATCGTGGATTGATGGCAGCATTCGCGCAAAACTGAAAGCACAAACCACTGGTTTTAATCAGGGTAAGGCGACCGGAAACATGACTGAATACAAACAGTATAGATATTCCCAGTGTCAGTACAGAGACAAAGTAGAGTCACAATTCAACGGCTCAGACATGAGAGGTATGTGGCAGGGTCTACAGTCAATCACGGACTACAACAAGAAAACCAGCCCCGTCGCGGACCACGATGTCTTGCTCCCAGGCAAACTAAACAACTTCTTTGCTCGCTTTGAGGACAATACAGTGCCACCGACATGGCCCACTACCAAAACCTGCGGGCTCTCCTTCACCGCAACCAATGAGAGTAAAACATTTAAACGTGTTAACCCTCGCAAGGCTGCCGGCCCAGATCGCATCCCTGGCCACATCCTCAGAGCATGCGCAGACCAGCTGGCTGGTGTGTTTACGGACATATTCAATCAATCCTTATCCCAGTCTGCTGTTCCCACATGCTTCAAGAGGGCTACCATTGTTCCTGTTCCCAAGAAAGCTAAGGTAACTGAGCTAAATTACTATCGCCCCATAGCACTCACTTCCGTCATCATGAAGTGCTTTGAGAGACTAGTCAAGGATCATATCACCTCCATCCTGCCAGACACCCTGGACCCACTCCAATTTGCTTACCGTCCCAATAGGTCCACAGACGACGAAATCGCAATCACACTGCACACTGCCCTAACCCATCTGGACAAGAGGAATACCTATGTAAGAATGCTGTTCATCGACTACAGCTCAGCATTTAACACCATAGTACCCTCCAAACTCGTCATTAAGCTTGAGACCCTAGGTCTCGACCCCGCCCTGTGCAACTGGGTCTTGGACTTCCTGACGGGCCGGCCCCAGGTGGTGAGGGTAGGAAACAACATCTCCACCCCACTGATCCTCAACACTGGTGCCCCACAAGGGTGCGTTCTCAGCCCTCTCCTGTACTCCCTGTTCACCCATGACTGCGTGGCCAAGCACGCTTCCAACTCAATCATCAAGTTTGCAGACGACACTACAGTGGTAGGCTTGATTACCAACAATGACGAGACAGCCTACAGGGAGTAGGTGAGGGCCCTCGGAGTGTGGTGTCAGGAATATAACCTCTCACTCAAAGTCAACTAAACAAAGGAGATGATTGTGGACTTCAGGAAACAGCAGAGGGAGCACCCCCCTATCCACATCGATGGGACAGTAGTGGAGAAGGTGGAAAGTTAAGTTCCTCTGCGTACACATCACAGACAAACTGAAATGGTCCACCCACACAGACAGTGTGGTGAAGAAGGCACAACAGCGCCTCTTCAACCTCAGGAGGCTGAAGAAATATGGCTTGTCACACTTGCAAACTTCTACAGATGCACAATCGAGAGCATCCTGTCGGGCTGTATCACCGCCTGGTACGGCAACTGCTCCATCCACAACTGTATGGCTCTCCAGAGGGTAGTGAGGTCTGCATAACGCATCACCGGGGGTAAACTACCAGCCCTCCAGGACACCTACACCACCTGATGTCACAGGAAGGCCAAAAAGATCATCAAGGACATCAACCACCCGAGCCACTGCCTGTTCACCCTGCTATCATCCAGAAGGCGAGGTCAGTACAGGTGCATCAAAGCTGGGACCGAGAGACTGAAAAACAGCTTCTATCTCAACGCCATCAGACTGTTAAACAGCCATCACTAACATTGAGTGGCTGCTGCCAACATACTGAATCAAATCTCTAGCCACTTTAATAATACAAAATTTGATGTAATAAATGTATCACTAGCCACTTTAAACAATGCTACTTTATATAATGTTTACATATCCTACATTACTCATCTCATATGTATATACTGTACTCTATACCATCTACTGCATCTTGCCTATGCCGGTCAGCCATCACTCATCCATATATTTATATGTACATACTCATATTCAATCCTTTACACTTGTGTGTATAAGGTAGTTCATTTCATTTGATGATTTTATCAAGAAGCTGATTAAACAGCATGATCATTAAACAGGTGCTCCTTGTGCTGGGGACAATAAAAGGCCACTCTAAAATGTGCAGTTTTCTGAGGGTTAGGAGAATATCGCATTAACGTTCCACCAAAAATACAAGGAACTAAACACCAAAGACATTTTCCATTACTTTGTTACTGTTGTCGAGACAATCAAGGCCCTTATTGGTGAACCACTGATTCATTCACAGGTCTTTGTCTGTTGACGAGGTTAGGGATACACATGCAGTGTTTCCAACTTACATACTTTTTTACTTATTTATAAAAAAAAATATTCTACCTTTATTTAACCAGGTAGTTCTATATGATGTCATAATACAGGTAGGCCAGTTGAGAACAAGTTCTCATTTACAACTGCGACCTGGCCAAGATAAAGCAAAGCAGTGCGACACAAACAACAACAACAGAGTTACACATGGAATAAACAAACTGTTAATAATACAGTAGAAAAGTCTATATACAGTGTGTGCAAATGAGGTAGGATAAGGGAGGTAAGGCAATAAATAGGCCATAGTGGCGAAGTAATTACAATATAGCAATTAAACAGATGTGCAGAAATTAGATAGATGTGCAGAAGATGTGCGAGTAGAGATACTGGGGTGCAAAGGAGCAAAATAAATAACAGTATGGGGATGAGGTAGTTGGATGGGCTATTTACAGATGGGCTATGTGCAGGTGCAGTGATCTGTGAGCTGCTCTGACAGCTGGTGCTTAAAGCTAGTGAGGGAGATATGAGTCTCCAGCTTCAGTGATTTTTGCAGTTCGTTCCAGTCATTGGCAGCAGAGAACTGGAAGGAAAGGAGGCCGAAGGAGGAATTGGCTTTAGGGGTGACCAGTGAGATATACCTGCTGGAGCGCGTGCCACGGGTGGATGTTGCTATGGTTACCAGTGAGCTGAGATAAGGCGGGGCTTTACCTAGCAGGGACTTGTAGATGACCTGGAGCCAGTGGGTATGGCGGCGAGTGTAAAGCGAGGGCCAGCCAACGAGAGAATACAGGTCGCAGTGGTGGGTGGTATATGGGGCTTTGGTGACAAAACGGATGGCACTGTGATAGACTGCATCCAGTTTGCTGAGTAGAGTGTTGGAGGCTATTTTGTTAATGACATCACCGAAGTCAAGGATCGGTAGGATAGTCAGTTTTACGAGGGTGTATTTGGCAGCATGAGTGAAGGATGCTTTGTTGCGAAATAGGATGCCGATTCTAGATTTAATTTTGGATTGGAGATGTTTGATGTGAGTCTGGAAGGAGAGTTTACAGTCTAACCAGACACCTAGGTATTTGTAGTTGTCCACATTTTCTAAGTCAGAACCGTCCAGAGTAGTGATGCTGGACGGGCAGGCAGCGATCGGTTGAAGTATATTTGTCTAATACCTCTGAATCACTAGGATCTGAGATTAAGTTCACCCTGTTGCTTAGGCTTACAACTACTAAGTTGTTTCAGATCTACGCAAGTAAGGAGGGTGTCATGTTTCTTCAGAGAGAGAGAGAGAGAGAGAGAGAGAGAGAGAGAGAGGGGGAGAGAGGGAGAGGGAGAGGGAGAGAGGAGAGAGGGAGAGAGAGAGAGAGAGGAGAGAGGGAGAGAAAGGAGAGAGGGGGGGAGAGAGAGAGAGAGAGAGGTGGATTGAAATGCTGAGTTTGATGGGAGGAATAGTAAATGTCATGCTTAATTGTTCAGCTTTGTGACTTCTGTGTTTGGCCAGTTGCCTCTGGTGAGGTGTGGAAAGTACATCCATTGAAAAATAATAATTCAGAATGAGTTGGTCAAGCGTGATGTGGAAGGGGGGTGTTGCCCTTGGTTACAGTGCAGCAGCAGAGCAGGGCTTCCTGGGTGTCAACATAAATATTAATGATATGATGCTACGCTCCCCCTCACACACACACACACACACACACACACACACACACAGACACACACACACACACACACACATACATATACACACACACACACACATACACACATACACACACGCTCCCCCTACAGCTTAGCATAGCGTCAGAGGTCAGGAATCAAACCCCAACAGCCCATGGGATTGTGGGTAAGCTTTGCACCAGTAGCCGTCAGCAATGTGACGGTGTCAACTCCCCATCCCATTTCAACACCCCCCCACACACACACACACACACACACACACACACACACACACACAATCCCACCAGACCCATCCCTCACCTAGCAGTTCTGGAGGCACTTTACTTACAGTAGTGTACGCTTTGAAAGCTGCCCAGAAATCAAACCCCCCAGAGACCACTACAGTTCACTACAGGTCCTCCACATGCCCCTGAGCCTCTGATTAAAAACACAGCAGCAGAATCATTCTGCTATACCGGGTATTCCCAAACTGGAGTAGCCCCAGGGGTATGTGCAATGCCGTCGTGGGTACGCCAAATAAACATTTGTACATTTATATTTTTTCCAACGTGGCTATACATTTGGGTGAGGTTTTTTTTTCTCGCCTGAGTAGCATCGTTTCAAAAAGTGTTTAGCGAAATAACAACACAATACATGTAGTCTAGTCAAATAATGAACATCCAATCACATTAACCGTTACTCTCTCGCGGGAAACCTTCACTCTTGCGCAGACATTTAGAAACGAAACATGACAATTAAAAAAATAAGCCACAGGAGGTTTTTTTTGCGAGAATAAAGACGACTTTTGAGTAGTAAGACATGTATAAAAGCAACAGATCCCATTAATAAGAAGGGACTAGAAGCATCTTATATGGTGAGCTACTGAGTGGCTAGGACAGGCAAACCCAATACTATTGTGGAGGACTTGATTCTTCCTGCTGCCGCGGATATGGCTTTGACAATGCTGGGGGAAAAGGTCCCCAAAAAAATATACAGACAATGACTTCATCAAACAACACTGTTTCACGACGCATCAGTGACATGGCAGGAGATGTTTTGAAACAGTTACTGCTTCGCATACAAGCCAGTGAATTCTATGCGTTACAGCTGGATGAGTCAACAGGCGTGGCGGGCCTGGCACAGCTCCTGGTATATGTCCGTTACGTTCATGGGGGGTCAATTAAGGAAGGCATCCTCTTCTGCAAACCACTGGAAACCAGGACAACATGAAAGGATATTTTTAAAGTACTGGACAGGTTTGCGTCATCAAATGGACTTTGGTGGTCAAGATGTGTTGGTATCTGTAGTGATGGCGCAAAAGCCACGACAGGGAGACATAGTGGAGCGGTAACACGCGTGCAAGCAGTTGGGTACACACGCTACTTGGGTCCACTGCAGCATCCACCCAGAGGCTCTTGGTGCCAAGGGAATGCCTGACAGCTTGAAAGACGTTTTGGACACTACAGTATTGCCATGACTTGGGCAGAGACCATGCAACGCTTTTACAACATACAGAAGTGCGCTGGTTATCAAGGGGAAAAGTATTGACACGTTTTTTTTAATTAGAAGTTTTCTTTACTGACCATAATTTTCACTTGTCTGACCGCTTGCATGATGGCTAGTTTCTCACACGACTGGCCTATCTGGGTGATGTTTTCTCGCCTGAATGATCTAAATCTAGGATTACAGGGACTCTCCGCAACTATATTCAATGTGCGGGACAAAAATTGAGGCTCCGACTAAGAAGTTGGAGCTCTTCTCTGTCTGCATTAACAAGGACAACACACAGGTCTTTCCATCATTGTAGGATTGTTTGAGTGCAAATAAACTCAAGTCAAATATGATATAGCGATGCACATGAGTGAGCTGGGTGCGCAATTAGGCATGTACTTTCCCTGAATTCGTTATCCCTTTCGTGCCCTGCCTCCAGTCCACTTACCGATATCTGAACAAGAGAGCCTCGTCGAAATTATAACGAGTGGTTCTGTAAAAATGTAATTTGATCAGAAGCCACGGCCAGATTTCTGTATTGGCCGGCACTCAGAGTTTCTTGCCTTGGCAAGATTTTTTTTTTGACACTGATGCCCTTTGCGACCACGTACCTATGTGAGAGTGGATTCTCGGCCCTCACTAGCATAAAAACTAAATACAGACACAGACTGTGTGTGGAAAATAATTTAAGACTGAGGCTCTCTCCAATACAACCCAACATTGCAGAGTTATGTGCATCCTTTCAAGCACACCCTTCTCATTAACCTGTGGTGAGTTATTCACAAATAAGGTTTTATGTGTAAGATGGTTAAATATAGAGCAAAATGATAATATGATAATTATAATATTATTATTTGTGCTCTTGTCCTATAAGAGCTCTTTGGGATGGACGGAGGGATGGAGGGACGGATGGAGAGAAATAGATGTCACAGTCTACATTCAGGTCAATGATACAGGACATTTACAGCCGATTTCACTAAAGTGCAATCAAAATAAACATGTATTCAAACTATTAAATCTGAATCCAAAAGGATTAAAGCATTATGTACATGAAAATAGCTACATGTCAAAATAGATTTAACGGTCGACATTCAGTCATGAAGAACCTTAATGTTAATTCAACGACACAAAGGGCATTTGTAGCTGATTTCATGGAGCAATCAAAAGTAAACATGTATTCAAACTACTACAACGGCTGAATCCCAAAAAAAAGCTTGGAGTATTTATTTCCCTAACGGGGAATAGCTACCCGTGTAAAATCCTACAAGGAGCCTGTCCACCGGTCGTTACATAATCGTCCACTGTAAGACATAATGAAACACTCTGCTTACGTCAGCTACTTGATGTGGAATAGAGTTCCACGTAATCATGGCTCTACGTAGTACTGTGCGCATCCCCGCAGATTTATGGAGAATTGCTGTGGGTGAGTTGAAAATTGAATGGTCCGGGATAGAAATGTATAAAGTAGACATTACATCGTAAATAACACAATTCTACATCGTACATTAGCAACTTATGTTATTAGTAACTACTGTTGTTGGTTTGGCGTCAAATAAACCACTCTTTATATGTTATTTGCCGAATCTCAGTTTTCCATCTGGGTTTTATGCTAAAGTTCCTCTTTGAAAATGGTCGCTAACTGGAGAATGCATCTTCTTTAAGAGTGCTATTTAATTTCCTGTCGACTACTGATCATTCATCCATACTGTGCCCCCCGCCGTCATTGCAGGTAATTTATGACAAAAGTATAAAGTATATGTTTTTTTAAACTCATGAGCACCAGCTAACATATTAGCCTGGTTTTGTTAGCTTAGGAAAATATGTGGTACATTCTAGGTGTAATATATTTGTTCGCCACAAGAGTGTGACATTTTTCAAGTTAATTTGATCTATTTTGAAAACTAAAATGAATTATAGTTTATTCTGACATTGTAAATATGACATTACACATGGAAACAATGGATCTATTTTTATTACAGTAAATTATGAATTATTAGAAATTGTAAAATCCACTATACGATCACCATGACTTTGATCTACATTTTTTGTTGTTGTTAGTATATTAGACAGCAGATTTATGGAGAATTGCTGTGGGAGTGCTATTTATATCCCGTCACTACTGATCATTCATCCATACTGTGTGTGTCCCATCATTGCAGTTTTGGAAATAAATGAACTATCCATCCATTTCTCCTTCCTGTGTTGACTCACTGACTTGAGGGACGGGACCAGAAAGGTCACACGCGTCCACGTGTGTGTAAAGCAACTGGATTTATCCTAATTAAAAACCTGGTAAGAGTTGACCTACATTAACATGGGACTGAATGAGAAGAACCTGGAAGACAGAGCAGCTGTTTGTATGGAGTAGGGTGGGATTTGGGACACAGCCGCAGCGTTCAGTCTGGTTCAGTTAGCGTTCGGTCTGGTTCAGTCAGCGTTCGGTCTGGTTCAGTCAGCGTTCAGTCTGGTTCAGTATGGTTCAGTCAGCGTTCGGTCTGGTTCAGTCAGCGTTCAGTCTGGTTCAGTCAGCGTTCGGTCTGGTTCAGTCAGCGTTCAGTCTGGTTCAGTCAGCATTCGGTCTGGTTCAGTCAGCGTTCTGTCTGGTTCAGTCAGTGTTCGGTCTGGTTCAGTAGGCATTCAGTCTGGTTCAGTTAGCATTCAGTCTGGTTCAGTCAGCGTTCAGCATGGTTCAGTCAGCGTTCAGTCTGGTTCAGTCAGTGTTCGGTCTGGTTCAGTCAGCGTTCAGACTGCAGTTAGCGTTCAGTCTGGTTCAGTCTGGTTCAGTCTGCATTCAGTCTGCATTCAGTCTGGTTCAGTCAGCGTTCGCGGTCTGGTTCAGTTAGCGTTCAGTCTGGTTCAGTCAGCGTTCGGTCTGGTTCAGTCAGCGTTCAGTCTGGTTCAGTCAGCGTTCAGTCTGGTTCAGTTAGCGTTCAGTCTGGTTCAGTCTGCGTTCAGTCTGGTTCAGTCTGCATTCAGTCTGGGTCAGTTAGCGTTCAGTCTGGGTCAGTTAGTGTTCAGTCTGGTTCAGTCAGCGTTCAGTCTGGTTCAGTCAGCATTCAGTCTGGTTCAGTTAGCGTTCAGTCTGGGTGACTTCCTGCACTATAGGGTTTTATATTACCCTGAAAAAAACAGCCAATCAGTTCAGTCTATTCAAGCTATTTTTTTTTTTTTTACCATATTGTTTGTCCTGTTCCATGTGACCAGTAGACAGTGTTCTGTCTGTTGTTAATGTACTGAAAAGGAAATGAGAAGGTGATCGATCCATTAGAAACAATTATATTTCATTGCCAACGAAAACCTTTTGTGAATGTGATGGGGGAAAAAAACACTGGCAAGACAAATCGTACCAGTAGAATATGAGGTCAATGTATTGGAAATATTGATTGAAAACCTGTGTTCAACTAGATGGAGACAAGTCCTGATTGAATAACTATTCTATGCGCTGAATTCATAGAGGTCGAAATTGAAGAATTCTTCTATTCTTCTAAATTAAAGATTTTCTTCTATCTATCTAGTTTGGGTTGAAGACAGCAGTAGTGTTTGTTCATACTCTGTGCTGGACATTCACTGAAGATACCATTCCAATACACCAGGATACACTAGTTTTCCTCTTCCTCCAGTACTATGACATGCACAAGCTCAATAGCCCAGAATAGCAGCACTTGTAGCTTGCTGCCTGACTAAAGTCTAAGCATGACCGTATCCACTGCACTAATAAACGTAATCCTGTCACTGTGTGTCTGCCACTGGGATTTCCAGCAACATGGTGATGTAATGGGATTACGTGTCTGATACTGAATACAGGGTTTAGACCCAACTTCCTACTCAACATGGTTCCTCTCTCTGAAACCGAATACAGGGTTTAGACCCAACATGGTTCCTCTCTCTGATACTGAATACAGGGTTTAGACCCAACTTCCTACTCAACATGGTTCCTCTCTCTGATACTGAATACAGGGTTTAGACCCAACTTCCTACTCAACATGGTTCCTCTCTCTGATACTGAATACAGGGTTTAGACCCAACTTCCTACTCAACATGGTTCCTCTCTCTGATACTGAATACAGGGTTTAGACCCAACATGGTTCCTCTCTCTGATACTGAATACAGGGTTTAGACCCAACTTCCCACTCCACATGGTTCCTCTCTCTGATACTGAATACAGGGTTTAGACCCAACTTCCTACTCAACATGGTTCCTCTCTCTGAAACTGAATACAGGGTTTAGACCCAACTTCCTACTCCACATGGTTCCTCTCTCTGAAACTGAATACAGGGTTTAGCCCCAACTTCCTACTCAACATGGTTCCTCTCTCTGATCCTGAATACAGGGTTTAGACCCAACTTCCTACTCAACATGGTTCCTCTCTCTGAAACTGAATACAGGGTTTAGACCCAACTTCCTACTCAACATGGTTCCTCTCTCTGAAACTGAATACAGGGTTTAGACCCAACTTCCTACTCAACATGGTTCCTCTCTCTGATACTGAATACAGGGTTTAGACCCAACATGGTTCCTCTCTCTGATACTGAATACAGGGTTTAGACCCAACTTCCCACTCCACATGGTTCCTCTCTCTGATACTGAATACA
The DNA here is from genome assembly GCA_030435695.1 of Brachymystax lenok tsinlingensis. Classification (NCBI taxonomy): domain Eukaryota; kingdom Metazoa; phylum Chordata; class Actinopteri; order Salmoniformes; family Salmonidae; genus Brachymystax; species Brachymystax lenok. The sequence goes on from CM059815.1 coordinate 43,549,814, forward strand.
GGGTTTAGACCCAACTTCCTACTCAACATGGTTCCTCTCTCTGAAACTGAATACAGGGTTTAGCCCTACTACCATATACCTAAGCAGTCATAGCCTCTCCACAGTCCTCTTATAGCAAGGATGGGCAACAGGTGTATTGGGGGGGGGACTCGGTCGGGGTCTCAACTTACTGAGAGTTAGAATAGTAGAATACACAACGTGCAATTTAAAAAAAAATGTTGTGCATCAGCAGTTTTTCTCTTGTTATTTCAGTCACTGACAGTCACTCAATTAACCCATGTCTGCCAAAATATATTTTAGATTGGTAAATTAGTTTAGTGGCCAGCTATCTAAGCTTGTAGTTGTCATGGTCGAATTACCGACTGGGGGGCCCCCAATGATTTTGTTAGTCACTCTCACTCAAATATTATAACAAAAAGGCTTTCTATTCTCTATGTCCCATGGGAAAATGAGTAGAACTGCATGACACTTTATTTAAAACTGCAACATTTTCTCTCTGCCCCATGGGAAAATGTGTAGAATTGAAGGAATAAACTCTAAAACTTCTCTCTGCTGTCAAGAAGGGGCTCCTCACAAGGTGTGGGGGGGCACAAACAAAATGCAACTTAGGTCCCCCAAAAGGCTAGGGACGGCTCTGACAGCAAGTGTGGGTTTCGATGTGGGTATGGATGTGGGTATGGATGTGGGTATGGATGTGTATGTGGGTATGGATGTGGGTATAGATGTGAGTATGGATGTGGGTATGGATGTGGGTATGGATGTGGGTATAGATGTGGGTAATAATGTGAGTATGGATGTGAGTATGGATGTGGGTATGGATGTGGGTTTGGATGTGGGTATGGATGTGGGTATGGATGTGGGTATAGATGTGGGTATAGATGTGGGTATGGATGTGGGTATGGATGTGGGTTTGGATGTGGGTATGGATGTGAGTATGGATGTGAGTATGGATGTGAGTATGGATGTGGGTATAGATGTGGGTAAGGATGTGAGTATGGATGTGAGTATGGATGTGGGTATGGATGTGGGTTTGGATGTGGGTATGGATGTGGGTATGGATGTGGGTATGGATGTGGGTATGGATGTGGGTATAGATGTGGGTATAGATGTGGGTATGGATGTGGGTATGGGTGTGGGTATGGATGTGGGTATAGATGTGGGTATGGATGTGGGTAAGGATGTGAGTATGGATGTGAGTATGGATGTGGGTATAGATGTGGGTTTGGATGTGGGTTTAGATGTGGGTATGGATGTGGGTATGGATGTGGGTATGGATGTGGGTATAGATGTGGGTATGGATGTGGGTATGGATGTGGGTATAGATGTGGGTATGGATGTGGGTATACATGTGGGTATAGATGTGGGTATGGATGTGGGTATGGATGTGGGTATGGATGTGGGTATGGATGTGGGTATAGATGTGGGTATGGATGTGGGTATAGATGTGGGTATGGATGTGGGTATGGATGTGGGTGTGGATGTGGGTGTGGATGTGGGTGTGAGTATAGATGTGGGTATGGATGTTGGTATGGATGTGGGTATGGATGTGGGTATAGATGTGGGTATGGATGTGGGTATACATGTGGGTATAGATGTGGGTATAGATGTGGGTATGGATGTGGGTATAGATGTGGGTATGGATGTGGGTATAGATGTGGGTATAGATGTGGGTATGGATGTGGGTATGGATGTGAGTATGGATGTGGGTATGGATGTGGGTATGGATGTGGGTATAGATGTGGGTATAGATGTGGGTATGGGGGGGAGGTAGACCTGCGAGCCACTGCGACACCCTCATGATGAGTATATTTTTTGTTGTTGCCCCCCATAACCATCAAAGTTTCCCATCACTGTATTATAGTGAGCCTGCTTTGTCTTTAGTCAAATCAGTGTAATCCTCTTCAGTCAGTGTAATCCTCTTTAGTCAGAGTAAACCTCTTCAGTCACTGTAATCCTCTTCAGTCACTGTAATCCTCTTCAGTCAGTGTAATCCTCTTTAGTCAGTGTAATCCTGTCCAGTTAGTGTAATCCTCTTTAGTCAGTGTAATCCTCTTCAGTCAGTGTAATCCTCTTCAGTCAGTGTAATCCTCTTTAGTCAGTGTAATCCTCTTCAGTCAGTGTACTCCTCTTCAGTCAGTGTAATCCTCTTTAGTCAGTGTAATCCTATTCAGTCAGTGTAATCCTCTTCAGTCAGTGTATTCCTCTTCAGTCAGTGTAATCCTCTTTAGTCAGTGTAATCCTCTTCAGAAAGAGTAATCCTCTTTAGTCAGTGTAATCCTCTTCAGTCAGTGTAATCCTCTTTAGTCAGTGTAATCCTCTTCAGTCAGTGTAATCTCTTTAGTCAGTGTAATCCTCATCAATCAGTGTAATCCTCTTCAGTCAGTGTATTCCTCTTCAGTCAGTGTAATCCTCTTTAGTCAGTGTAATCCTCTTCAGTCAGTGTAATCTCTTTAGTCAGTGTAATCCTCTTCAGTCAGTGTAATCCTCTTTAGTCAGTGTAATCCTCTTCAGTCAGTGTAATCTCTTTAGTCAGTGTAATCCTCATCAGTCAGTGTAATCCTCTTCAGTCAGTGTTATCCTCTTCAGTCATTGTAATCCTCTTCAGTCAGTGTAATCCTCTTTAGTGAGTGTTATCAAATTAAATCTCTTGAAACAGTATTGTTTCTCTAAGCACATAATATGCTGTTATAGAAATATGTCAATATATTAGTAAATATATGTCAGTCATTATGCCAGTCATTATATTAGTCAATATGTTAGTAATTATGTCTGTCAATATGTCAGTAATTATGTCAGTCATTATGTCGGTCATTATGTTGGCCACTATGTCAGTCAATATGTCAGTCAATATGTCGGTCATTATGCCAGTCATTATATCAGTCAATATGTCAGTCATTATGTCAGCCGTTATGTCAGTCATTATGTCAGTCAATATGTCAGTAATTATGTCAGTCAATATGTCAGTCGTTATGTCAGTCATTATGTCAGTCAATATGTCAGTCGATATGTCAGTCATTATGTCAGTCAAATGTCAGTCATTATGTCAGTCAATATGTCAGTCATTATGCCAGTCAATATGTCGGTCATTATGTCAGTCAATATGTCAGTAATTATGTCGGTCATTATGTCGGCCAATATGTCAGTCAATATGTCAGTCAATATGTCAGTCGATATGTCAGTCATTATGTCAGTCAAATGTCAGTCATTATGTCAGTCAATATGTCAGTCATTATGTCAGTCAATATGTCAGTCATTATGTCAGTCATTATGTCAGTCATTATGTCAGTCAATATGTCAGTCATTATGTCAGCCAATATGTCAGGCAATATGTCAGTCGTTATGTCAGTCAATATGTCAGTCATTATGTCAGTCAATATGTCAGTCATTATGTCAGTCAATATGTCAGTCAATATGTCAGTCATTATGTCAGTCAATATGTCAGTCAATATGTCAGTCGTTATGTCAGTCGTTATGTCAGTCAATATGTCAGCCGTTATGTCAGTCATTATGTCAGTAATTATGTCGATCAATATGTCGGTCATTATGTCGGTCATTATGTCAGTCATTATGTCCGTCATTATGTCGGTCATTATGTCAGTCAATATGTCAGGCATTATGTCAGTCATTATGTCAGTCATTATGTCAGTCATTATGTCGGTCGATATGTCGGTCAATATGTCAGTCATTATGTCAGTCAATATGTCAGTCATTATGTCAGTCATTATGTCAGTCAATATGTCAGTTAATATGTCAGTAGGTGGCTTTTGACCATTCCTTTGGATTCTTCATGTGTTACTCATTGGTAGGAAGAAGTTTGGTCCAAATCAGATGTTAGGTACTATATTTATTGAATATTACATGAATCCTATAAATCAAAAATGGCCAATTTGTGTGCAGTCAATTATCTTAATTTCTCAGAGATCAAATTATATTTCAAGAAAATAATGTTTCATGAACGCTAATCTGATCTGTTTCTAACTACAGAAAGGATTTCAGAACCATCTAAGATGGTAGACGTCATGGCTTGCTGGAATGACACCCAGAAGTAACATTCAAGTTTCACAGTTAGTTTCTTCAGAAGTCCTTGTATTAATGTCACCATGAATCAGGGCTTGGTTTAAAATACATTTGAAAGGTCAATACTGTTCTATCCATGATCGCGTGGCCGTTAATGCGATCTACAATTCGTAAAACTTGTCATCTGGGGAAGGCAATCTCTGGTGGCTAGGACTGATTACCGTTGGGGGGGATAGCCGTTCACAGTGCTTTCTGTGGGGATAACGACTGTAGGCCACATCAACAGGATGCAGTATCCACAGATTTGTTGCATTATAAACAGTTCTCGACGGGACCAGACATGGTGTGGGTATGGAGGTGGAGGAGAGAAGAGGTAGCTCAGGTGACCTGTCAACCTGGTGAAAAGCAGGATGTGAAGATATCTGCCCCTTGGTACCACTGTCTAGGTTTCTGTGTCTGAAACAAAATCCTGTATTTAACCAGGAGGTCACAGGACTTCTAGGGGCAGATTCTGAAGGGCCACGTCTGCTTAAAGCGCTTAATCTGATTGTTTTACTCTTTGTCCTTGATTGGAAATGGATTTAAAGATTATGTAAAAACGTTTTTCTCTCTTCTCTTTATAGAGCGTCTTATATTGTTCTTTTGGACCAAAGACATGTTAGCTAAAGCATCGTTGTGTCTTGTATAGATAGAAAAAGGAATGATTATTCTAGGAATTCTGGATCCTAATCCAGACATAACATCCATGCTTTTCAAACCACGCCTCTCCAATAGCATTAAGCACAAAGGACATGACAGGGACGGTTGATTTATGGATGGATGTGGAGCAATGTCAATGTCACAGCTGTGGACGAGGCAGTCAGTGTGAGGGACCCCTCTCTCTATATATATATATATCTATCTCTCTCTCTCTCTCTCTCTCTCTCTCTCTCTCTCTCTCTCTCTCTCTCTCTCTCTCTCTCTCTCTCTCTCTCTCTCTCTCTCCGAAGCCATTAATTTAGTTTAGTCACATGTCAGCAAGCAACATGCATAATTGCTGATCCAAGCAAACCGCTTGTTTCCACCAATGTCATCAGTGTGTGGCATTCATTAGGCCAAGTCCTGTGTATTGTGAGGAGTAATGCATTAACACCTACATTCAATATACAATTCACACTGTATACAATGAGTTGTTGATTCATTCAGTGAACATGCTAATTTCCGTTGAGATGAGGTGGTGGTGGTGGGGGTGGGGGGGGACAGTGTGAAACAGGCACATCTGATATCTAAAAGCGTGGCAGTTTGTCCTAGGAAGGTTGATTGGGTTTGTAGCTCTACATGGTGCGCTATCAATCATGTCTGGTTTCCGTGGCGACCACAGGTAAACATGTAAAAGGACAATCAACAGTGATTCTACTGACACTGTTTACTACGCTGTCAGAATAGTCTTGATAGTCCTCTGTAGTTCTTTTTACTAACCTGACTTGTACAAGTGGCACTCTTCAACTCAGGAATTCAGAATTATATTTCAGAACGATCTGAAATGGCGCCCGGAGGAGATGGCTGCCGTTTTACAGGCTCCTAACCAATTGTGCTATTTTGTGTGTTTTTTTCCCTGTTGTTTGTAACTTATTTTGTTTCTGCCACCGTCTCTTACGACCGAAAAAAGAGATTCTGGATATCAGACCAGCGATTACTCACCTCGAACTGGACAAAGATTTTTTCTTTAACGAGTCGGACGCGAAGGATTTACTGGTGATAACGGACCAGGCCCAAATCCCCTGTAATTCGCATGAAGAAGGTCCAGGTGAGAATTCTTTGGTGATTGGGTAACCCGTCTCTACCATCCGTTCTATTGGCCAATGTGCAATCACTGGAAAATAAACTGGATGAGCTTTGTTCAAGACTATCCTACCAACAATTAAAAACTGTTATATCTTATGTATAACAGAGTCATGGCTGAACGACGACATGATAAGCTGTAGACCACACTATCTACCTAGAGAGTTTTCATCTATGTTTTTCATAGCTGTCTATTTACCACCACAAACCAATGCTGGCACTAAGACCTCACTCAACAAGCTGTATAAGGCCATAAGCAAACAAGAAAATGCTCATCCAAACGCGGAGCTCCTAGTGGCCGGGGACTTTAATGCAGGGAAATGTAAATCCGTACCAGCATGTTAAATGTGCAACCAGAGGATTTCTTTGTTACTTTAGACCGGTTTTTACACCACACACAGAGACAAAGCTCTCCCTCACCTTCCAATTGGCAGACCATCATTCCATCCTCCTGATTCCTGCTTACAAGCAAAAACTAAAGCAGGAAGCACCAGTGACTCGCTCAATACAGAAGTGGTCAGATGACACAGATGCTAAGATACAGGACTGTCTTGCTAGCACAGACTGGAATATGTTCCCGGGATTCCTCCGATGACGAGTATAACATATCAGTCACCGGCTTCATCAATAAGTGCATCGATGACATCGTCCCCACAGTGACTGTACGTACATACCCCAGCCAGAAACCATGGATTACAGGCAGCATCCGCACTGAGCTAAAGGGTCGAGCTGCCGCTTTCAAAGAGCGGGACTCTAAGCCGGACGCTTTTAAGTAATCCCGCTTTGCCCTCCCACGAACCATCAAACAGGCAAAGCCTCAATACAGGATTAAGATTGAATCCTAGTACACCGGCTCCGACGCTTGACTGATGTGGCAAGGCTTGCAAACTATTACAGACTACAAAGGGAAGCACAGCCGCGAGCTGCCAAGTGACACGAGCCTACCAGACAAGCTTAATGACTTCTATGAATGCTTCGAGGCAAGCAACACTGAAGCATGCATGAGAGCACCAGCTGTTCCGGACGACTATGAGATCACGCTCTCCGTAGCTTATGTAAGTAACACCATTAAACAGGTCAACATTCATAGGGCCAGATGGATTACCAGGATGTGTACTCCGAGCATGCACAACCCAACAGATCCACAGATTACGCAATCTCTATTGATCTCCACACTGCCCTTTCCCACCTGGACAAAAGGAACACCTATGTGAGAATGTTGTTCATTGACTGCAGCTCAGCGTTCAACACCATAGTGCCCTCAAAGCTCATCACTAAGCTAAGGACCCTGGGACTAATCACCTCCCTCTGCAACTGGATCCTGCACTTCCTGACGGGCCGGCCCCAGGTGGTAAGGGTAGGCAACAACACATCTGCCACGCTGATCCTCAACACGGGGGCCCTTCAGGGGTGCGTGCTTAGTCCCCTCCTGTACTCCCTGTTCACCCATGATTGCTTTGCCAAGCACAACTCCAACACCATCAGTAAGTTTGCCGACGACACAACAGTGGTAGGACTGATCACCGACAACATTGAGACAGCCTATAGGGAGGAGGTCAGAGTCAACAACCTCTCCCTCAACGTGATCAAGACAACAGAGATGACCGTGGACTACAGGAAAAGGATGGCAGAGCACGTCCCCATTCTCATCGACGGGGCTGTGGTGGAGCGGGTTGAGAGCTTCAAGCTCCTTGGTGTCCACATCAGCAACAAACTAGCATGGTCCAAACATACCAAAACAGTCGTGCAGACGGCCTATTCCCCCTCAGGAGACTGAAAAGATTTGGCATGGGTCCTCAGATCCTCAAAACGTTCTACAGCTGCACCATTAAGAGCATCCTGACTAGTTGCATCACCGCCTGGTATGGCAACTGCTCGGCCTCCGACCGCAAGGTTCTACAGAAGGTAGTGCATACAGCCCAGTACATCACTGGGGCCAAGCTTCCTGCCATCCAGGACCTCTGTACCAGGCGGTGTCAGAGGAAGGCCCTAAAAATAGACAAAAACTTCAGCCACCCAAGTCATAAGACTTCTTTTCTCTGCTACCACACGGCAAGCGGTACTGGAGCGCCAAGTCTAGGCCCAAAATGCTTCATAACACCTTCTACCCCCAAGCCATAAGACTGCAGAACAGCTAATCAAATGGCCATCCAGACTATTTGTTATTATCTACGCATAGTCACTTTAACTCTACCTACCTATGTACAAATTACCTCAATTATCTGGACTACCATGTATCCCTGCACATCGGCAGGAATTTGAAGCAAACCTTTGGTTGAAAAACTGAAAGAAAAACAACAACAGCATAGAACAGTGAAGTGCATTGCAGTTCGACAGTTCAATCCGTTGTTCAGTCAATCTCTAACAAAGTGTTTCATTAAAAAAAATAATCCAGAGCATGATGTAGAAAATTATGTCTCTGTTTACATGAAAAGAGCATATTCAGGGATAATCTTTTACATCCAGTTTGTTTCCAAGAAGAAGAATCGAATCAAAAGTTCAAAGTACAACGGGTGGCTTATGTTGTAAAATCATCTAAACAAAATTTAATCTAGTGTTTTGTGTTTTGTGAACCAGACTCAACACGGCATCAAATCATTTCAATCCCAAATAAAATATTACGGATAAAACGTGACTGTCTGTATATATTCAGTATCTAGGATGAGTGAGAGCATTGAGAGTGATAGGATATACATTGAGAACAACCTCCTTCCCATTAATAAGACCCGGTCACAGATCCTCCATGTGAATATGTGTCATCTCATCAAGAGACGCAGGGCGATGCTGTCTCTTAATTTGGGAGGCATGTGTGTAAAGATTCTATAGCAAACCTAATAGACGTCAGAGTTGTCACAGAAGGCGACTTCGTTTCATGTCAAAGCTCCTGGTGTGTGACAACAAACTGTAAATACTGTAACAAGTGGCGGGTGTGTGTCAGCAACCTGTACAGCAACCTGTACGTACTGTAACAAGCAGCTGGTGTGTGTCAGCAACCTGTACGTAGTGTAACAAGCAGGTGGTGTGTGTCAGCAACCTGTACGCGCTGTAACAAGCAGCTGGTGTGTGTCAGCAACCTGTACGTACTGTAACAAGCAGCTGGTGTGTGTCAGCAACCTGTACGTACTGTAACAAGCAGCTGGTGTGTGTCAGCAACCTGTAAATACTGTAACAAGCAGCTGGTGTGTGTCAGCAACCTGTACGTAGTGTAACAAGCAGGTGGTGTGTGTCAGCAACCTGTACGCGCTGTAACAAGCAGCTGGTGTGTGTCAGCAACCTGTACGTAGTGTAACAAGCAGGTGGTATGTGTCAGCAACCTGTACGCGCTGTAACAAGCAGCTGGTGTGTGTCAGCAACCTGTACGTACTGTAACAAGCAGCTGGTGTGTGTCAGCAACCTGTACGTACTGTAACAAGCAGCTGGTGTGTGACAGCAACCTGTACGCACTGTAACAAGCAGCTGGTGTGTGACAGCAACCTGTACGTACTGTAACAAGCAGCTGATGTGTGACAGCAACCTGTACGTAGTGTAACAAGCAGCTGGTGTGTGACAGCAACCTGTACGTACTGTAACAAGCAGCTGGTGTGTGTCAGCAACCTGTACGTACTGTAACAAGCAGCAGGTGTGTGTCAGCATCCTGTACGTACTGTAACAAGCAGCTGGTGTGTGTCAGCAACCTGTACGTACTGTAACAAGCAGCTGGTGTGTGTCAGCAACCTGTACGTACTGTAACAAGCAGCTGGTGTGTGTCAGCATCCTGTACGTACTGTAACAAGCAGCTGGTGTGTGTCAGCAACCTGTACGTACTGTAACAAGCAGCTGGTGTGTGTCAGCAACCTGTACGTGCTGTAACAAGCAGCTGGTGTGTGTAGACTAGGAGCTTCCAGTATGGCACTTATAGTTTTGGCAATCTGCATTTTTTTCCACCTCTATAAAACCTTTGGCTCCTGCTGAAAAGAGAAGACTATGTCTTTAAGCTACTAACATATTAGATCAACTTCTCAAGTTATCAACTTCCAAATAGGCCTATTGAGCGAACAGTATTGTTTTACAAAGTAAAACAAGAGAGAGATAAGCTTTTGGCACGAGTGCATCGGCCAATCGCCGGTGAGTGAGCTGCTCATCGTTGGGCGAATCATTGAAACTGAACGTTTTTTTTTAAGGATTATAATGTCCGTCCCGATACTGTACAATACGTGTCCTCCTCCAAACACCTAGGCCTCGGCTATTGATGGCTTCAAGACCGCGTTGTTTATACATATCTCAGATTGCCAGTTTGCCTCAGTGTCAAAGTAGCCTTGTCTTTTCTGTCATTGGTGAGGCATTAAAAATAGGTTCTGCTGAAGTCTCCAGACATTTAAACCGATGTGGAATTGCACAGTCCTCTTGGGCTAACGTTTTGTTACGGCACCTTCCCAATTTACAAATTAAGCACTGAGCAAAGCCTCTGCCCCCCACTTCTCGACCTGTCGCTCAGCCTTCGTACCTAAAGTAATATTCTACGCTTTCTTTCCTACCCCCATTCTCTTTCAGACCCTACCTTTCTGTCTGTCCGGTCAAGACATGTTAAAGATGTCCTGCCCTGAACATGTTACACGAATAGCCACTCAAAATATCTGATCTCTCTCTGCCAACTCACAAACCAGGGACATGACAGCACTGTATCTGGGGAGAAGGATAGGCGACAGACAGCAGAGGCTTGAGCTGGGTAATTGGTGTCAGCATTTGTGAGTTCCTGCCTAATACGGTGTAGAAGGAGGTAACTGGGAATGGCCCGTCGTTTATATGAGCTGTCCGTGTGTCAGGCAGTGGATGTACTGGCACCAGAAGTGTGGTGCTGCCTTTTGAACAAGTCCGCTGCTGCACCTGGACCTGCTGGCGAGGGGGGCTGAGAGTTCCAGGGAAACTGCCTTGTTAGGTCCAAGGTGTCACTAGGTCCATCCAACTAGGGAGAGGTTTACACTACACTGCTAGGAGCCAGGGAGAGGTTTAAACTACACTGCTAGGACCTAGGGAGAGGTTTAAACTACACTGCTAGGAGCTAGGGAGAGGTTAAAACTACACTGCTAGGACCTAGGGAGAGGTTTAAACTACACTGCTAGGAGCCAGGGAGAGGTTTAAACTACACTGCTAGGAGCCAGGGAGAGGTTTAAACTACACTGCTAGGAGCTAGGGAGAGGTTAAAACTACACTGCTAGGACCTAGGGAGGGGGACAGAGCGAAGAGCTGCTATGCTATGAGCTAAGGAAAAGGGGGCTGAGAGAAGAGCTGCTATGCTATGAGCTAAGGAAAAGGGGGACTGAGAGAAGAGCTGCTATGAACTTGGGGAGGTTTGAGATGCTCTGTTACAAGCTAGTGAAAGCCTTTTAGCTCATGTAGGACAGACAGACAGACAGACAGACAGACAGGCAGACAGACAGACAGACAGACAGGCAGGCAGGCAGGCAGACAGACAGACAGGCAGACAGACAGACAGACCATCAATCTTCCTGTGGTAGCTGGGAATGACCCGCCTTTAATAGAAGGTGTCCGTGTCAGGTACTTGACGTACAACCCTGGACAACGGTTGCCTTTAAAAAATGTAAATAGGAACCCTGTTGGCGTCTCAACTTAATGTTGACAGTTAAAATAGTAGAATATACAAGGAGCAATTTCTACATGTGGTTGTGCAGCAGCAGTTTTCCTCTTGTTATGCCAGTCATTGACAGAAACTGAATTCACTTAGAACCATCTAAAATTGATGTAGCATAACAGATGAATTAGCTGTGGGATCTCCATAGCAGATGAATTAGATGTGTGGTCTCCATAACAGATGAATTAGCTGCGGGATCTCCATAACAGATGAATTAGCTGTGGGATCTCCATAGCAGATGAATTAGCTGTGAGATCTCCATAACAGATGAATTAGCTGTGGGATCTCCATAACAGATGAATTAGCTGTGAGATCTCCATAACAGATGAATTAGCTGTGGGGTCTCCATAACAGATGAATTAGCTGTGGGATCTCCATAGCAGATGAATTAGCTGTGAGATCTCCATAACAGATGAATTAGCTGTGGGGTCTCCATAGCAGATTAATTAGCTGTGAGATCTCCATAGCAGATGAATTAGCTGTGGGATTTCCATAGCAGATGTATTAGCTGTGGGGTCTCCATAACAGATGAATTAGCTGTGGGATCTCCATAGCAGATGAATTAGCTGTGGGGTCTCCATAACAGATGAATTAGCTGTGGGGTCTCCATAACAGATGAATTAGCTGTGGGATCTCCATAACAGATGAATTAGCTGTGGGATCTCCATAGCAGATGAATTAGCTGTGGGGTCTCCATAACAGATGAATTAGCTGTGGGATCTCCATAGCAGATGAATTAGCTGTGAGATCTCCATAGCAGATGAATTAGCTGCGAGATCTCCATAGCAGATGGATTAGCTGTGGGGTCTCCATAACAGATGAATTAGCTGTGGGGTCTCCATAACAGATGAATTAGCTGTGAGATCTATATAGCAGATGAATTAGCTGTGGGATCTCCATAGCAGATGAATTAGCTGTGGGGTCTCCATAGCAGATGAATTAGCTGTGGGGTCTCCATAACAGATGAATTAGCTGTGGGGACTCCATAGCAGATGAATTAGCTGTGGGATCTCCATAGCAGATGAATTAGCTGTGGGATCTCGATAGCAGATGAATTAGCTGTGAGATCTCCATAGCAGATGAATTAGCTGTGGGATCTCCATAGCAGATGAATTAGCTGTGGGGTCTCCATAACAGATGAATTAGCTGTGGGGTCTCCATAACAGATGAATTAGCTGTGGGATCTCCATAACAGATGAATTAGCTGTGGGATCTCCATAACAGATGAATTAGCTGTGGGATCTCCATAACAGATGAATTAGCTGTGGGGTCTCCATGACAGATGAATTAGCTGTGGGGTCTCCATAGCAGATGAATTAGCTGTGGGATCTCCATAACAGATGAATTAGCTGTGGGGTCTCCATGACAGATGAATTAGCTGTGGGATCTCCATAGCAGATGAATTAGCTGTGGGGTCTCCATAACAGATGAATTAGCTGTGGGGTCTCCATAACAGATGAATTAGCTGTGGGGTCTCCATAACAGATGAATTAGCTGTGGGATCTCCATAACAGATGAATTAGCTGTGGGATCTCCATAACAGATGAATTAGCTGTGGGATCTCCATAACAGATGAATTAGCTGTGGGATCTCCATAACAGATGAATTAGCTGTGGGATCTCCATAACAGATGAATTAGCTGTGGGGTCTCCATAACAGATGAATTAGCTGTGGGGTCTCCATAACAGATGAATTAGCTGTGGGGTCTCCATAACAGATGAATTAGCTGTGGGGTCTCCATAACAGATGAATTAGCTGTGGGATCTCCATAACAGATGAATTAGCTGTGGGATCTCCATAACAGATGAATTAGCTGTGGGATCTCCATAACAGATGAATTAGCTGTGGGGTCTCCATAACAGATGAATTAGCTGTGGGATCTCCATAACAGATGAATTAGCTGTGGGATCTCCATAACAGATGAATTAGCTGTGGGATCTCCAAATACCTACGTCCATATTTTCCACCACTTTAAAGAGATCAATACTACACAATGTGCTGATAGTGCAAGACACAGTGTTATTGGGCCATGGAACAATAAAACCAGACACAGTGTTATTGGGCCATGGAACAATAAAACCAGACACAGTGTTATTGGGCCATGGAACAATAAAACCAGACACAGTGTTATTGGGCCATGGAACAATAAAACCAGACACAGTGTTACTGGGCCATGGAACAATAAAACCAGACACAGTGTTACTGGGCCATGGAACAATAAAACCAGACACAGTGTTACTGGGCCATGGAACAATAAAACCAGACACAGTGTTACTGGGCCATGGAACAATACAACCAGACACAGTGTTACTGGGCCATGGAACAATAAAACCAGACACAGTGTTATTGGGCCATGGAACAATAAAACCAGACACAGTGTTATTGGGCCATGGAACAATAAAACCAGACACAGTGTTACTGGGCCATGGAACAATAAAACCAGACACAGTGTTACTGGGCCATGGAACAATAAAACCAGACACAGTGTTATTGGGCCATGGAACAATAAAACCAGACACAGTGTTACTGGGCCATGGAACAATAAAACCAGACACAGTGTTATTGGGCCATGGAACAATAAAACCAGACACAGTGTTACTGGGCCATGGGACAATAAAACCAGACACAGTGTTACTGGGCCATGGAGCTATGAGAGTCCCCCCCACAGTAAGCTATGAGAGTCCCCACAGTAAGCTATGAGAGTCCCCCACAGTAAGCTATGAGAGTCCTCCCCACAGTAAGCTATGAGAGCCCCCACAGTAAGCTATGAGAGCCCTCCCCACAGTAAGCTATGAGAGTCCCCCCACAGTAAGCTATGAGAGTCCCCCACAGTAAGCTATGAGAGTCCCCCCACAGTAAGCTATGAGAGTCCCCCCACAGTAAGCTATGAGAGTCCCCCACAGTAAGCTATGAGAGTCCCCCACAGTAAGCTATGAGAGTCCCCCCACAGTAAGCTATGAGAGCCCCCCACAGTAAGCTATGAGAGTCCTCCCCACAGTAAGCTATGAGAGTCCCCCCACAGTAAGCTATGAGAGTCCCCCCCACAGTAAGCTATGAGAGCAGCGATAACAGTAAACGTGTTATTTATTCAAGTAACAGTCAGCCAGAGAGATATTGTAGTACACTAGAGATATCTGGTATTCGGCAAAAGGACGCTTGCTTGCAGTCCAACGCTCTGCATCATGACAAGCCATAGCTAAAAAAAAGGAGAACGTGTTTATGTAATCTGAACGAACTGGCAGGACTGGCACACAACGACCCGGATTGAAAACCACCGTCAGACGTGGTTAGATTTTGATCCGTGTGAGTCGGTATAGATCCTGTCCGGGGTAAGTCAAGTAGAGCCAAGATATGTGTAAAACAGGTGAATGTGTACCCCTGTTTTTAACGTCCCAAAACAGTGTAGATCCTATAGAATAGAACACAGCTGCCCAGACAACACGGCCCTGCAGGCACTAGCTGCTTTAAAGTTATGGTGTTGCCAGGATCCAACTTGTGTTTAGTGTAATTACAGCATGCTGGCTCAACAAACAAACAGCCAGCCTTTTAATATATAATGAGCTGGATCCAGACATCTACAGACTCTGAATAGAACCCGTCTGTGGGGGAAACTGCACAGCTATTAAAGAAAGAACTCAATACACATCAATCTGCCCAATCTCTCTTTCTTTCTCTGTCGTTTCTTTCTCTCTCTTTCTTTCTTTGTCTGTCTCGCTCTCGCTCCCTCTCTCTCTCACTTCTCTCTCTCTCACTCTCTCGCCCTCTGTCTTTTCTCTCTCTCTCTCTCTCTCTCTCTCTCTCTCTCTCTCTCTCTCTCTCTCTCTCTCTCTCTCTCTCTCTCTCTCTCTCTCTCTCTCTCTCTCTCTCTCTCTCTCTCTCTCTCTCCGTTCCCACCAAATGAAACAGAGCAATAGTATGGAGAATGTCTGGGCAGGAATACAATCAGCTGTGTTCTCAGAGCTCTTTGATAGATAAAGCAGAGGTAATTGGAAGGTGTTGAACGGTATGTTGACTGTTTCTATTGTTTCTGCTTTGTGCCTTCTGTCATAAGTCTATAGTTCATGCAGCTTGGGGGCAGACATGATAGGCATAAAAGGTAAAAATCCCATTTTGTTAAAAGCAACAAAAAAAAAAAAACGAATGAAAATGGAAATCATATTCCTAACACCTTATACTCACAGCATTTGTTCAAGGTGAAATATATAATGTTACCAGTAGAATAGAGAAGAATGTGTAGGATTCTCTCTCAGAAATCCTACACAATCACACCGGCACTCATTGTCCTCCTATCCGCTAAATGGCATACTGTATATTATCCATCATTTCAGAAACATGTATTTAGCAAGTGAATGAGAAGATTGCACATGCTCTGTTTCCTCATCTCATTCTGCTACGGTAAAGTCCATGGTTAGCGTAGTAGCAGTCGTTCATTTCACAGAGACTGCATCAGATCTGTGTGTGTGTGTGTGTGTGTGTGTCTGTGTGTCTGTGTGTGTGTGTGTGTCTGTGTGTGTGTGTGTGTGTGGCAGTAAGTGCAGACTTGATGTATGGCTTCCATCATAGAACATAATAGTGTGTCTCAGAGTAATCTTTCATCTTGCTGCTGCAAGGCCAAATGAAATGGCTCCCGCCTGCCGCTGATGGGGGGCACGGCACAGTTAGCAGAGAGGGAGAGACCAGACACTGAGATCTGTGAATCAATCAGAAAACATGAAGATATTATTGTCTCTAAAAATCTAATCTTTTGATCCTGATTTTCAAGCTTGTTTCTGAGATCATTCTAGAGATGTGTAGAGCCAGTAGAGAACTCATACACACAAACACATACACACACTCACTTACTCACTCACACAGACACACACAGACACACACACACACACACACTCACACACACACACACTCACACACACACACTGGTGGATGTGCATGTGATTAGTTATGCCCATAGGAGTTTCAAATCAAAGCAATCATTGGAAATCTTCTCGCATTTGAGTTCCAAGCATTCCCAGCAAAGTGCTCAGATGGACTCAGCCTCTAGATGACAGCACGAGCACCACGAGATTAATGAGTTCATCGATGTACTGAAACATATGTGTTGCTCCCTGCCAAGCTTTGGGCCAAGCTAGTTGAGTTAGCAGCATCTCAGAACAAAGTCCCAGAGCCCGGTCTGTCTGTCTGTCTGGCTGTCTGTTCCAAATGGCACACTATTCACTGTATATACCCACAGGGCTCTGCTCAAAGGTAGGGCACTATATAGGGAACAGGGTGCAATTTGGGACACAGTCCGGTCTATCTGTCACAAAGACAAAGGAAGTCCTGAACGGTTGCTGAACCGTGGCGTGAAAACCGGTGGCGTATTTCCCAAGGCCGTTTTTTGGACACGGCAAGATTTGGCTGCACTTGAAGGCGGGCAGTGCGAAGCGACAGAGCTGGGGCTGGTCAGTAGTCCCCTTGGCAACTTCATGCAGAATCAGTGGTCTTTCCCTAGTGAGCAGGTGGCCGTTGGTCAGTGCCAGCAGACAGCACCACAGGACTACTGGACTCAACATGGGACACCTACTGCACCAGAACGATCCAATGACCTTGGGATGTGCATTTCAGCAAGACCATGGCTGTCTGTCTCTCTCTCCTTCTATCTTTCTCGCTCCATATTTCTCTCTATTCCTCTCTTCCCATGTCTCTTCTTCTCTTCCTCTCTTCCCATGTCTCTTCTTCTCTCCCTCTCTCTCTTCCTCTCCTCCCTTGTCTCTTCTTCTCTCCCTCTCTTCCATTGTCTCTTCCTCTCTTCCCTTGTCTCTTCTCCATTTCTTCTTTCCTTGGCTCTCAAGACTCTTTACTTTACAATGCACTCTGCTTGTAATGAATGTGGTTATATCAGTCAATCTCTCTCTAAACTGTACTGTCACCAGTTATAAAACTCTATACTGTACTGTCATCAGTTATAAACCTCTATACTGTACTGTCACCAGTTATAAAACTCTATACTGTACTGTCACCAGTTATAAACCTCTATACTGTACTGTCACCAGTTATAAACCTCTATACTGTACTGTCACCAGTTATGTGATTCATTCAGGGGATATCTTGTCTTAGCTGGCTGATTAACTATGCCATCATACCTGTAATCGCACCGTGTGATTGGATTACAGAGCCCACAGTGGGGTGTGTTAGCGTAACCTGTTAGCGTAGTTAATGCATCAGACGAGAGGCCTTGATTGCTAGCAGGGAAGAAGTACACTACACAGCACTACTAAGCAGATACTCATCTAATCTAAATTATTAAGGTCTTTAGCGGAGAATGGAGAATATTCCGGGTCACTTCTTCAGTTTATTTTCCCCTTTTCCTTTTTTGAAATCTTAACGTGTCAGTGTGTGGCAGTGTGTCAGTGTGTGGCAGTGTGTCAGTGTGTGTCAGTGTGTGGCAGTGTGTCAGTGTGTGTCAGTGTGTGGCAGTGTGTCAGTGTGTGTCTGTGTGGCAGTGTGTCAGTGTGTGTCTGTGTGGCAGTGTGTCAGTGTGTGTCTGTGTGGCAGTGTGTCAGTGTGTGTGTCAGTGTGTGGCAGTGTGCCAGTGTGTGTCAGTGTGTGGCAGTGTGTCAGTGTGTGTCTGTGTGGCAGTGTGTCAGTGTGTGTCTGTGTGGCAGTGTGTCAGTGTGTGTCCAGTGGCAGTGTGTCAGTGTGTGTCTGTGTGGCAGTGTGTCAGTGTGTGTCTGTGTGGCAGTGTGTCAGTGTGTGTCTGTGTGGCAGTGTGTCAGTGTGTGTCTGTGTGGCAGTGTGTCTGTGTGTGTCTGTGTGGCAGTGTGTCAGTGTGTGTCTGTGTGGCAGTGTGTCAGTGTGTGTCAGTGTGTGTCTGTGTGGCAGTGTGTCTGTGTGGCAGTGTGTCAGTGTGTGTCTGTGTGGCAGTGTGTCAGTGTGTGTCTGTGTGGCAGTGTGTCAGTGTGTGTCTGTGTGGCAGTGTGTCAGTGTGTGTGTCTGTGTGGCAGTGTGTCAGTGTGTGTCTGTGTGGCAGTGTGTCAGTGTGTCTGTGTGGCAGTGTGTCTGTGTGTGTCTGTGTGGCAGTGTGTCAGTGTGTGTCTGTGTGGCAGTGTGTCAGTGTGTGTCAGTGTGTGTCTGTGTGGCAGTGTGTCTGTGTGTGTCTGTGTGGCAGTGTGTCAGTGTGTGTCTGTGTGGCAGTGTGTCTGTGTGTGTCTGTGTGGCAGTGTGTCAGTGTGTGTCTGTGTGGCAGTGTGTCAGTGTGTGTCAGTGTGTGTCTGTGTGGCAGTGTGTCTGTGTGTGTCTGTGTGGCAGTGTGTCAGTGTGTGTCTGTGTGGCAGTGTGTCAGTGTGTGTCTGTGTGGCAGTGTGTCAGTGTGTGTCTGTGTGGCAGTGTGTCTGTGTGGCAGTGCGTCTGTGTGGCAGTGTGGCAGTGTGTCTGTGTGGCAGTGTGTCTGTGGCAGTGTGTAAAGAAAGAAGAAACCTGCAATTAAGCATTTTGTTGGACGGTGCATACTATACATTACATCTCTCTGTCTCTCTCTCTCTCTCTCTCTCTCTCTCTCTCTCTCTCTCTCAGTCTCTCTCTCTCTCTCTCTCTCTCTCTCTCTCTCTCTCTCTCTCTGTGTCTTAGTCTCTCTCTCTCTCTCTCTCTCTCTCGCCTTTGAGTCTACGCAATAAAGCCTAGGCCCCCCTATAACGAATGGTTATGGCCGTCACAGCTGACAACATGATCCGGTAGGGTTGAAATAGACTCATGCACCCTAAGTGGATTCTGTTGTTATTTACATGTGAGGAGAAAGCATCTCCTGCATCCCAAACGGCACCCTATTCCCTATATAGTGCACAACTTTTGACAATTTGGGACGCATACTGTGTATTCAGGGCAAAATGTAGGGACATGCTTTATATCTGTCACATGGGACACAAGCCTACAGCTACACTATTCACACTATTCACTCTCACTCTGTTTAGTTCGCCAAGTCCTTGTTTAATGAAATGAATTGTGTGGATACTAAATGGACTGTTGAGACTGTGTTTCCATAGAGAACTGCAGAAAACACCCTTGGATAGCTCCTTCACAGACAGAAACCTAAACGGGTTATTTACAGGTAAACAGCCCTCGGTCTGAATGGGGTTCAACTGTTCAAGAGAGAGAAGGTATATTCCCTCCACGTCTGTTCCCTAGGCCCAGTACTGTTCTCTGTATCCCTATGCTCCAGTCTAAACTGGTAGCCTACCCACAGCAGGGTATAGCCCTAAAAAAAAACACACCTAGGCCCAGTACTCCTATGCTTTTTTCTATGTTCCATGAGCTCAGTACTCCAGTCTGCCTAGGCCCAGCAGTAGTCTACTCCCAGCAGGCAGCCTGCCCACAGCAGGGGCCCTCTGCAACGCCAGCCTCATCCAGTCTTCTAGCCTCCTTAGGCTCCGATAGACGAGGCCTGTCACACTGACTCTGATTGATTATTGATTTGAATCATCTCCTTTCCATGTGGATATGTACAGGCCTTTCTCCGGGAGAGACTCTTTGATAAGACTGTCTTGCATCGGCAGGCTGCAGATAGCAGCTAGTCAGTCGGCCAGTAGGCCACATGAGGAATCTATTCCCCCCTGGAGGAGGAGATGGTGATGGGGGAGGGACGGGGGAGGAATGGGGGAAGAGAGAGAAGGAGAGGTGCGCTGCTGCCACTGCAGTGCCCCGTGTTCGGAGAAGGTTGACCTTTTATTGGGATGACTCGTCCTGGTGGCAGAGCTGAGCGGATTCTGCTAGGTGCGCCAGCCGCAAAACTCAAGAGTTGGCCACGCTGCAGAGCTGCCTCCAGAACAAGTTTCATCCCAATAAATGCAAAACGTGAGCGTTTGAAAACTGTGCTGCTTCTGTGGAATTCTCAGCGTAATAATCATGGGGTTGGGATATGGAAAGAGAGAGGAACAGTAGAATGACGGAATGAGGATTAATGTTCCAATGAGCAGATTGCCTCCGTGAAAATAGTCAAAATAACTGTCAGTACTGCATCGCCGGGCTGCATCACATTCGGCTGTGATTGGGGAGTCCCACAGGGCGCCGCACAATTGGCCCAGCGTTGGCCGGGTTTGGCCGGGGTAGGACGTCATTGTAAAATAAGAATTTGTTCTTAACTGACTTGCCTAGATAATAGAAGGTTACACACACATTACCCTCATGTTGATCTGGCTGACATTACCCCCATGTTGATCTGGCTGACATTACCCCCATGTTGATCTGGCTGACATTACCCCATGTTGATCTGACTGACATTACCCCCATGTTGATCTGGCTGACATTACCCCATGTTGATCTGGCTGACATTACCCCCATGTTGATCTGACTGACATTACCCCCATGTTGATCTGGCTGACATTACCCCCATGTTGATCTGGCTGACATTACCCCCATGTTGATCTGGCTGACATTACCCCCATGTTGATCTGACTGACATTACCCCCATGTTGATCTGGCTGACATTACCCCCATGTTGATCTGGCTGACATTACCCTCATGTTGATCTGACTGGCATTACCCCCATGTTGATCTGGCTGACATTACCCCCATGTTGATCTGGCTGACATTACCCTCATGTTGAGCTGGCTGACATTACCCTCATATTGATATTGGCTGACATTACCCCCATGTTGATCTGGCTGACATTACCCCCATGTTGATCTGGCTGACATTACCCCCATGTTGATCTGACTGACATTACCCCCATGTTGATCTGGCTGACATTACCCCCATGTTGATCTGGCTGACATTACCCCCATGTTGATCTGGCTGACATTACCCCCAAGTTGATCTGGCTGACATTACCCCCATGTTGATCTGACTGACATTACCCCCATGTTGATCTGGCTGACATTACCCTCATGTTGATCTGGCTGACATTACCCTCATATTGATATTAGCTGACATTACCCCCATGTTGATCTGGCTGACATTACCCCCATATTGATCTGGCTGACATTACCCCCATGTTGATCTGACTGACATTACCCCCATGTTGATCTGGCTGACATTACCCCCATGTTGATCTGGCTGACATTACCCCCATGTTGATCTGGCTGACATTACCCCCATGTTGATCTGGCTGACATTACCCCCATGTTGATCTGACTGACATTACCCCCATGTTGATCTGGCTGACATTACCCCCATGTTGATCTGGCTGACATTACCCCCATGTTGATCTGGCTGACATTACCCCCATGTTGATCTGACTGACATTACCCCCATGTTGATCTGGCTGACATTACCCTCATGTTGATCTGGCTGACATTACCCTCATATTGATATTGGCTGACATTACCCCCATGTTGATCTGGCTGACATTACCCCCATATTGATCTGACTGACATTACCCCCATGTTGATCTGGCTGACATTACCCCCATGTTGATCTGGCTGACATTACCCTCATGTTGATCTGACTGACATTACCCTCATGTTGATCTGACTGACATTACCCCCATGTTGATCTGGCTGACATTACCCCCATGTTGATCTGGCTGACATTACCCTCATGTTGAGCTGGCTGACATTACCCTCATATTGATATTGGCTGACATTACCCCCATGTTGATCTGGCTGACATTACCCCCATGTTGATCTGGCTGACATTACCCCCATGTTGATCTGACTGACATTACCCCCATGTTGATCTGGCTGACATTACCCCCATGTTGATCTGGCTGACATTACCCCCATGTTGATCTGGCTGACATTACCCCCATGTTGATCTGGCTGACATTACCCCCATGTTGATCTGACTGACATTACCCCCATGTTGATCTGGCTGACATTACCCTCATGTTGATCTGGCTGACATTACCCTCATATTGATATTAGCTGACATTACCCCCATGTTGATCTGGCTGACATTACCCCCATATTGATCTGGCTGACATTACCCCATGTTGATCTGACTGACATTACCCCCATGTTGATCTGGCTGACATTACCCCATGTTGATCTGGCTGACATTACCCCATGTTGATCTGGCTGACATTACCCCCATGTTGATCTGGCTGACATTACCCCCATGTTGATCTGACTGACATTACCCCCATGTTGATCTGGCTGACATTACCCCATGTTGATCTGGCTGACATTACCCCATGTTGATCTGGCTGACATTACCCCATGTTGATCTGACTGACATTACCCCATGTTGATCTGGCTGACATTACCCTCATGTTGATCTGGCTGACATTACCCTCATATTGATATTGGCTGACATTACCCCCATGTTGATCTGGCTGACATTACCCCATATTGATCTGGCTGACATTACCCCATGTTGATCTGACTGACATTACCCCCATGTTGATCTGGCTGACATTACCCTCATGTTGATCTGGCTGACATTACCCTCATATTGATATTGGCTGACATTACCCCCATGTTGATCTGGCTGACATTACCCCCATATTGATCTGACTGACATTACCCCCATGTTGATCTGGCTGACATTACCCCCATGTTGATCTGGCTGACATTACCCCCATGTTGATCTGACTGACATTACCCCCATGTTGATCTGGCTGACATTACCCCCATGTTGATCTGACTGACATTACCCCCATGTTGATCTGGCTGACATTACCCCCATGTTGATCTGACTGACATTACCCCCATGTTGATCTGACTGACATTACCCCCATGTTGATCTGGCTGACATTACCCCCATGTTGATCTGGCTGACATTACCCTCATATTGATATTGGCTGACATTACCCCCATGTTGATCTGGCTGACATTACCCCCATATTGATCTGGCTGACATTACCCCATGTTGATCTGACTGACATTACCCCCATGTTGATCTGGCTGACATTACCCCCATGTTGATCTGGCTGACATTACCCCCATGTTGATCTGGCTGACATTACCCCCATGTTGATCTGGCTGACATTACCCCCATGTTGATCTGACTGACATTACCCCCATGTTGATCTGGCTGACATTACCCTCATGTTGATCTGGCTGACATTACCCTCATATTGATATTAGCTGACATTACCCCCATGTTGATCTGGCTGACATTACCCCATATTGATCTGGCTGACATTACCCCCATGTTGATCTGACTGACATTACCCCCATGTTGATCTGGCTGACATTACCCCCATGTTGATCTGGCTGACATTACCCCCATGTTGATCTGGCTGACATTACCCCATGTTGATCTGGCTGACATTACCCCCATGTTGATCTGACTGACATTACCCCATGTTGATCTGGCTGACATTACCCCCATGTTGATCTGGCTGACATTACCCCCATGTTGATCTGGCTGACATTACCCCATGTTGATCTGACTGACATTACCCCCATGTTGATCTGGCTGACATTACCCTCATGTTGATCTGGCTGACATTACCCTCATATTGATATTGGCTGACATTACCCCCATGTTGATCTGGCTGACATTACCCCCATATTGATCTGGCTGACATTACCCCCATGTTGATCTGACTGACATTACCCCCATGTTGATCTGGCTGACATTACCCTCATGTTGATCTGGCTGACATTACCCTCATATTGATATTGGCTGACATTACCCCCATGTTGATCTGGCTGACATTACCCCATATTGATCTGACTGACATTACCCCCATGTTGATCTGGCTGACATTACCCCATGTTGATCTGGCTGACATTACCCCCATGTTGATCTGACTGACATTACCCCATGTTGATCTGGCTGACATTACCCCATGTTGATCTGACTGACATTACCCCCATGTTGATCTGGCTGACATTACCCCATGTTGATCTGACTGACATTACCCCCATGTTGATCTGACTGACATTACCCCCATGTTGATCTGGCTGACATTACCCCCATGTTGATCTGGCTGACATTACCCTCATATTGATATTGGCTGACATTACCCCCATGTTGATCTGGCTGACATTACCCCCATATTGATCTGGCTGACATTACCCCCATGTTGATCTGACTGACATTACCCCCATGTTGATCTGGCTGACATTACCCCCATGTTGATCTGGCTGACATTACCCCATGTTGATCTGGCTGACATTACCCCCATGTTGATCTGGCTGACATTACCCCCATGTTGATCTGGCTGACATTACCCCCATGTTGATCTGGCTGACATTACCCCCATGTTGATCTGGCTGACATTACCCCCATGTTGATCTGGCTGACATTACCCCATGTTGATCTGACTGACATTACCCCCATGTTGATCTGGCTGACATTACCCTCATGTTGATCTGGCTGACATTACCCTCATATTGATATTGGCTGACATTACCCCATGTTGATCTGGCTGACATTACCCCCATATTGATCTGGCTGACATTACCCCCATGTTGATCTGACTGACATTACCCCCATGTTGATCTGGCTGACATTACCCCCATGTTGATCTGGCTGACATTACCCCCATGTTGATCTGGCTGACATTACCCCCATGTTGATCTGGCTGACATTACCCCCATGTTGATCTGACTGACATTACCCCATGTTGATCTGGCTGACATTACCCTCATGTTGATCTGGCTGACATTACCCTCATATTGATATTGGCTGACATTACCCCCATGTTGATCTGGCTGACATTACCCCCATATTGATCTGGCTGACATTACCCCCATGTTGATCTGACTGACATTACCCCCATGTTGATCTGGCTGACATTACCCTCATGTTGATCTGGCTGACATTACCCTCATATTGATATTGGCTGACATTACCCCCATGTTGATCTGGCTGACATTACCCCCATATTGATCTGGCTGACATTACCCCATGTTGATCTGGCTGACATTACCCCCATGTTGATCTGGCTGACATTACCCCCATGTTGATCTGACTGACATTACCCCCATGTTGATCTGGCTGACATTACCCCATGTTGATCTGGCTGACATTACCCCCATGTTGATCTGGCTGACATTACCCCCATGTTGATCTGGCTGACATTACCCCATGTTGATCTGACTGACATTACCCCCATGTTGATCTGGCTGACATTACCCCCATGTTGATCTGGCTGACATTACCCCATGTTGATCTGGCTGACATTACCCCATGTTGATCTGGCTGACATTACCCCCATGTTGATCTGACTGACATTACCCCCATGTTGATCTGGCTGACATTACCCTCATGTTGATCTGGCTGACATTACCCTCATATTGATATTGGCTGACATTACCCCCATGTTGATCTGGCTGACATTACCCCCATATTGATCTGGCTGACATTACCCCCATGTTGATCTGACTGACATTACCCCCATGTTGATCTGGCTGACATTACCCCATGTTGATCTGGCTGACATTACCCCCATGTTGATCTGGCTGACATTACCCCCATGTTGATCTGACTGACATTACCCCCATGTTGATCTGGCTGACATTACCCCCATGTTGATCTGGCTGACATTACCCCCATGTTGATCTGGCTGACATTACCCCCATGTTGATCTGGCTGACATTACCCCCATGTTGATCTGACTGACATTACCCCCATGTTGATCTGACTGACATTACCCCCATGTTGATCTGGCTGACATTACCCCCATGTTGATCTGGCTGACATTACCCCCATGTTGATCTGACTGACATTACCCCCATGTTGATCTGGCTGACATTACCCCATGTTGATCTGGCTGACATTACCCCCATGTTGATCTGGCTGACATTACCCCCATGTTGATCTGGCTGACATTACCCCATGTTGATCTGACTGACATTACCCCCATGTTGATCTGGCTGACATTACCCCCATGTTGATCTGGCTGACATTACCCCATGTTGATCTGGCTGACATTACCCCCATGTTGATCTGGCTGACATTACCCCCATGTTGATCTGACTGACATTACCCCATGTTGATCTGACTGACATTACCCCCATGTTGATCTGGCTGACATTACCCCCATGTTGATCTGGCTGACATTACCCCCATGTTGATCTGACTGACATTACCCCCATGTTGATCTGACTGATAGTATTTACATGGAAATGGAGACTGAATTTTACGTCCCAAACGGCACCCTATACAGTACACTATTTTAACCAGAGCAGAAGTGCACTATAAAGGGCATAGCGTGCCATTTGGGATGCAGACTGGGAGGTAGAAGAGGTTTAAACAGGACACTGTAACCACTGCTTATAGTCCGGTTCAGCTAGCTAGGGCCATCACTGCTAAACCATTGATTGTGTCAATGGTCCCACGTGGCCCAAGAGTGGGAAGATCATTTTGTGCATAGCTGGCATTAAAATAGAGGGTTAGAGTCCCAAATGGCACCCTGGTCCCTATATAGTGAAGTACTTTTGACCAGAGCCCATAGCTAATGGAACATAGAATAGGGTGCCATTTGGGACACATATTCTACTCGAACGCTGCCTGAGCTGAAACTATAAACCACATCCATTTTAAATTCCATTAGCATCAGCCAGCTCCCTCTACAATCACAGGCTAGGTTCTCTCTCTGCCTATTGAAGGCATGGCTTTGAATTTAAATCAGCAAAGCTAACAGACAGTTTCCAGCATGCAAATTCCTTCCTCTCTCTGTCTCTCACTACCCCCCTCTCTCTCACTACCGCCCCCTCTCTCTCTCTCTCTCTCTCTCTCTCTCTCTCTCTCTCTCTCTCTCTCTCTCACCCTCCCTCTCTCTCTCTCTCCCTCTCTCTCTCTCCTCTCTCTCTCACCCTCCCTCTCTCTCTCTCTCTCTCTCTCTCTCTCTCTCTCTCTCTCTCACCCTCTCTCTCTCTCTCTCTCTCTCTCTCTCTCTCTCTCTCTCTCTCTCTCTCTCTCCCTCTCCCTCTCCCTCTCTCTCTCTCTCCCCCTCTCTGGTGCATGGTAAAGGCTAAGAGGAGAATGAAGCACAGGCTCTATGTAACTGACTATTTAATTATATTTTGGGCAATACTCTGGGCAATACTCCTCTCCTCAACTGCCTTCCATCTAATCTTCACCAGTCTGCAAGTACAGAGGTCTAGGTACAGTAGTAGGCATTAGAGGCCTGGGTACAGTAGTAGGTATTAGAGGTCTGGGTACAGTAGTAGGTATTAGAGGCCTGGGTACAGTAGTAGGTATTAGAGGTCTGGGTACAGTAGTAGGTATTAGAGGTCTGGGTACAGTAGTAGGTATTAGAGGTCTGGGTACAGTAGTAGGTATTAGAGGCCTGGGTACAGTAGTAGGTATTAGAGGCCTGGGTAGAGTAGTAGGTATTAGAAGTCTGGGTACAGTAGTAGGTATTAGAGGTCTGGGTACAGGGTTATAGAGACAGGAAGTAGGTATTAGAGGTCTGGGTACAGAGTTATAGAGACAGGAAGTAGGTATTAGCGGACTGTACCACACCGTGTGACCTAGAACACGTCTCCTTTCTGTCATCGTAGGGTGAGAGAAGGCAGACAAGTTGGTTGACAGACAGACACAATTAACCAGGCCTTTATTTGGGTCCTCTTAGTCATCTCTCTCCCTGAACTCAGGAGATTCATTGGGCTGGGGGGGGGAGAAGAGCCAGGCAGAATGAAACAGCTGTTACTGTCTCTCTCACTCGTCTATCACCCCGAGGTGCATCCAATAATTACCTTACATCACATCTACCTGGCCGCCCAGAAGGTTTTCCTGACTAACGAGCTATAAACAATCAATCATCACTTGGTGAAGACTTGGCGTTGCCGTTGACAACATCTGCACAGTGATACGCACAGGAAGCTTAACAGACGCTGAACAAAATCTCAAGAGGGGAACCCATAACTAAAACCATAGAAACAATCCCAACACTGAAACCTTGACCTAAAACCATAGAAACATGGTCTCATTAGAATACGTCAACATCCTGCGCCAAATCATGCCAGTGGATATCGATTGCCTCTGACTCCAAAATCCGACTCCGTTTCATTCCACCGTCACTAAAACCCAGATTGGTAGAGGCAAAGGCCATTTTAGTTTCCATGGAAACAGAGATAACACGTGGACATGAGATTGAAGATTCTCTGAGCAGATTGTGACTATGCTGGGTTTAATCCAGCGCGAGGTACAGTAGGGATATGTCTTATTTTTTCCCCTTGAGATATCAGGACTAACAATCTGGGATATCAATTACTGCCTTATCAACATTGGCAAGGCAACCGGTCTCTGGTGAGTATTGGCATTAACATAAACACGCATAATTAAGAAGATTGCCTGTTATGGGAAATTGGCACGTTATTATTGAGAAAAATAGGCAGCATCTGAAATGGCACCCTATTCCCTATATAGTGCACAACTTTT
Source organism: Brachymystax lenok tsinlingensis (assembly GCA_030435695.1). Lineage (NCBI taxonomy): Eukaryota > Metazoa > Chordata > Actinopteri > Salmoniformes > Salmonidae > Brachymystax > Brachymystax lenok. The sequence continues at coordinate 43,578,531 of CM059815.1, forward strand.
TGACCAGGGCTGACACCCTATTCCCTATACAGTGCACTACATTTGACCAGCTCTGTCCAATAGTGGAGCACGATGTGGAGGATAGGGTGCCATTTGGGACGAACAAAGACTCTTGGTTCGTCCCAGATTTATAGATAAAGTAGTGGGTCACAGCACAGCACAAGTCATTCATACAGGAAGCATTGCCGTGACAATTTACATTCACTGCATTCATAGGCCTGGCTACAGGTATGCTGCAGTATAGAGCCATAGGGGAGAACTTCTAGCTGTCAAACACACTACAACACTACCTCAACACTACACTACACCAATACAACACTACAACATTACACTACAACACTACAACACTACACTACAACACTACAACACTACACTACAACACTACAACACTACACTACAACACTACAACACTACCTCAACACTACACTACACCACTCCAACACTACAACATTACACTACAACACTACAACACTAAACTACAACACTACAACACTACACTACAACACTACCACACTACACTACAACACTACAACATTACACTACAACACTACCACACTACACTACAACACTACAACACTACACTACAACACTACCACACTACACTACAACACTACAACATTACACTACAACACTACCACACTACACTACAACACTACAACACTACACTACAACACTACACCATTACACTACTACACTACTACACTACACTACAACACTACAACACTACAACACAACACTACAACACTACAACACAACACTACAACACAACACTACAACACTACACAACAACACTACACTACAACACTACAACACTACACTACAACACTACACTAAACACTACACTACAACACTATGACATTACAACATTACACTACAACATTACACTACAACACTACACTACAACACTACACTAAACACTACACTAAACACTACACTACAACACTACGACATTACAACATTACACTACAACATTACACTACAACACTACACTACAACAATACACTACAACACTACATTACAACACTACACTACAACACTACACTACAACACTACACTACAATATTACACTACAACACTACAATATTACACTACAACACTACACTACAATATTACACTACAACACTACACTACAACACTACAACACTACACCATTACACTACAACACTACAATATTACAATATTACACTACAACACTACACTACAACACTACAACACTACACTACAACACTACAACACAACACTACAACACTACACTACAACACTACAACAATACACTACAACACTACACAACAACACTACACTAAAACACTACAACAATACAACACTACACTACAACACTACACTACAATATTACACTACAACACTACACTACAACACTACAACACTACACCATTACACTACAACACTACAATATTACAATATTACACTACAACATTACACTACAACACTACAACACAACACTACAACACTACAACACTACACTACAACACTACACCATTACACTACAACACAATAAAACTACAACACTACAACACTACACTACAACACTACACCATTACACTACAACACTATAAAACTACAACACTACAATATTACAATATTACACTACAACACTACACTACAACACTACAACACTACAACACTACACTACAACACTACAACAATACACTACAACACTACACAACAACACTACACTAAAACACTACAACAATACAACACTACAACATTACACTACAACACTACAACACAACACTACAACACTACAACACTACACTACAACACTACACCATTACACTACAACACTATAAAACTACAACACTACAACACTACACTACAACACTACACCATTACACTACAACACTATAAAACTACAACACTACAATATTACAATATTACACTACAACACTACACTACAACACTACAACACTACACTACAACACTACACTACAACACTACAACACTACACTACAACACTACACTACAACACTACAACACTACAACACTACACTACAACACTACACTACAACACTACACTAAACACTACACTACAACACTACAACATTACAACATTACACTACAACACTACACTACAACAATACACTACAACACTACATTACAACACTACACTACAACTATACACTTCAATATTACAGTACAACACTACACTACAACACTACACTACAATATTACACTACAACACTACAACAATACACTACAACACTACACTACAACACTACAACACTACACTACAACACTACACCATTACACTACAACACTACAAAACTACAACACTACAATATTACAATATTACACTACAACACTACACTACAACACTACACTACAACACTACAACAACACTACACTACAACATTACAATACAACACTACAACACTACAACACTACACTACAACACTACACTACAAAACTACAACACTACAACATTACACTACAACACTACAACACTACAACACTACAACACCACAACACAACAACACTACCACACTACACTACAACACTACACTACAGCACTACCCTACAACACCACAACACTACAACACTACACTACAACACTACACTACAACAACACAACACTACAACACTACAACACTACAACACTACAACACTACAACACTACAACACTACAACACAACTTTACAATATTACACTACAACACTACAACACTACACTACAACAATATACTACAACACTAAACTACAACATTAGACCATTACACTACAACACTACAACACTACAACACTACACTACTACACAACACTACAACACTACAACACTACACTACTACACTACACTACAACACTACAACACCACAACACAACAACACTACCACACTACACTACAACACTACACTACAGCACTACACTACAACACCACAACACTACCACACTACACTACAACACTACACTACAGCACTACACTACAACAACACAACACTACAACACTACAACACTACAACACAACATTATAATATTACACTACAACACTACAACACTACACTACAACAATATACTACAACACTAAATTACAACATTACAACATTACACTACAACACTACAACACTACACTACTACACTACACTACAACACTACAGCACTACAACACTACACTACAACACAACAACACTACAACACTACACTACAACACTTAAACATTACAAAATTACACTACAACACTATAGCACTACAAAACTACACCAAAACCACACAACACTAAAACACTACACTACAACACTACAACACAACAACACTACAGTACAACACGACAACACTACAACACTACAACACCACAACACAACAACACTAACACACTACACTACAACACTACAGCACTACAAAACTACAACACTACACTACAACACTACAACACCAACACACTACAACACTACAACACTACAACACCACACTACAACACTACAACACTACACTACAACACTACACTACAACACCACTACACTACAACACTACAACACTACACTACAACACTACACTACAACACTACAACACCACCACACAACATTATAATATTACACTACAACACTACAACACTACACTACAACAATATACTACAACACTAAATTACAACATTACAACATTACACTACAACACTACAACACTACACTACTACACTACACTACAACACTACAGCACTACAACACTACACTACAACACAACAACACTACAACACTACACTACAACACTTAAACATTACAAAATTACACTACAACACTATAGCACTACAAAACTACACCAAAACCACACAACACTAAAACACTACACTACAACACTACAACACAACAACACTACAGTACAACACGACAACACTACAACACTACAACACCACAACACAACAACACTACACTACAACACTACAACACCAACACACTACAACACTACAACACTACAACACCACACTACAACACTACAACACTACACTACAACACTACACTACAACACCACTACACTACAACACTACAACACTACACTACAACACTACACTACAACACTACAACACCACCACACTACAACACAACACTACCACACCACTACAACACTACCAGACTACAACACTACACTACTACACAACCACACCTCACTACCACACCACTACACCACTACACTACAACACTACCACACCACCACACTACCTTACTACACTACTACATCACTACACTACACTACACTACACTACAACACCACTACACTACCACACGACCACACAGCCACACTACAACACCACTACACTACAACAATACAACACTACACTACAATACTACAACACTACAACACCACTACACTACAACACTACAACACCACACAACAATACTACAACACTACACTACAACACTACACTACAACACTACACTACAACATTACACTACAGCACTACAACACTACACTACAACACTACACTACAACACTACACTACAACACTACAACACCACTACATTACAACACCACTACACTACAACACTACAACTCTACACTACAGTACAACACTACAACACTACACTACATTACAACACTAAACTACAACACTACACTACAGCATTACACTACAACACTACAACATTACACTACAACACTACACTACAGCACTACACTACAACACTACACTACAACACTACAACATTAAAACATTACACTACAACACTACACTACAATACTACAATACAACATTACACTACAACATTACACTACAACACTACAACACTACAACACTACACTACAATACTACAATACAACAACACAACGCTACAACACTACAACACTACAACACAACACTACAACACTACACTACAACACTACACTACAATATTACACTACAACACTACACTACAATATTACACTACACCACTACAACACTACACTACAACACTACACTACAACACTAAACTACAACATTACAACATTACACTACAACTCTACAACACTACACAACTACACTACACTACAACACTACAACACTACAACACTACAACACTACACTACAACACTACAACACTACAACACTACAGCACTACAACACTACACTACAACACAACAACACTACACTACAACACTTAAACATTAAAAAATTACACTACAACACTATAGCACTACAAAACTACACCAAAACCACACAACACTAAAACACTACACTACAACACTACAACACGACAACACTACAGTACAACACGACAAAACTACAACACTACAACACCACAACACAACAACACTAACACACTACACTACAACGCTACAGCATTACAAAACTACAACACTACACTACAACACTACAACACCAACACACTACAACACTACACCACTACAACACTACAACACCACACTACATAACTACACAACACTACACAACTACACTACACTACAACACTACAACACTACAACACTACAACACTACAGCACTACAACACTACACTACAACACAACAACACTACACTACAACACTTAAACATTAAAAAATTACACTACAACACTATAGCACTACAAAACTACACCAAAACCACACAACACTAAAACACTACACTACAACACTACAACACGACAACACTACAGTACAACACGACAAAACTACAACACTACAACACCACAACACAACAACACTAACACACTACACTACAACGCTACAGCATTACAAAACTACAACACTACACTACAACACTACAACACCAACACACTACAACACTACACCACTACAACACTACAACACCACACTACATAACTACACTACAACACTACACTACAACACCACTACACTACAACACTACACCACTACAACACTACACTACAACACTACACTACAACACTACAACACACTACAACACAACACTACCACACCACTACAACACTACCAGACTACAACACTACACTACTACACTACCACACCACTACCACACTACCAGACTACAACACTACACTACTACACAACCACACCTCACTACCACACCACTACACCACTACACTACACTACAACACTACCACACCACCACACTACCCTACTACACTACTACAACATTACACTACACTACACTACAACACCACTACACGACCACACGACCACACGACCACACCACTACACTACAACACTACACTACAATACTACAACACTACAACACCACTACACTACAACACAACAACACTACACAACAATACTACAACACTACACTACAACACTACAACACCACTACATTACAACACCACTACACTACAACACTACAACTCTACACTACACTACAACACTACAACACTACAACACAACACTACAACACTACACTACAACACTACACTACAATATTAAACTACAACACTACACTACAACACTACACTACAATATTACACTACAACACTACAACAATACACTCTCAACAACACACTACAACACTACACTACAACACTACACTACTACACTACACTACAACACTACAACACTACAACACTACAGCACTACAACACTACACTACAACACAACAACACTACACTACAACACTACAACACCAACACACTACAACACTACACCACTACAACACTACACTACAACACTACACTACAACACTACAACACCACCACACTACAACACAACACTACCAC